>PVKB01001282.1:0-113496 GCA_004027205.1 Ctenodactylus gundi | reverse complement strand
TTGGAAGAAGCCAAAATACCTGAATACAAATGACTGGATAAAGAAGATGTGGTGTATATACACATTGGAGTATTTCTCTGCCATTAAAAATTATGCATATGAATTTTTTTAGGAAAATGGATTTACCTTGAGACCATGATGCTCAGTGAAATGTATCAGACCCAGAAAGTTGAATATTATAGGATTTCTTTAATATGAGAAAAACATATTATAAAAAATATAAGATTCATGAAAAAAACTAAAAATATGACTTTGTAGAGAGAGAAAGTGAAAGGGGGTGAGAGGGTGAGAAGAAGAGAGGGAGATGATAGAAGAAAAAACAAATGGGAGTGATAGTGGGAGTTAGGAGGGAGGGAGGAGTTGTGGGGGGTCAGGAGTGGGGAAGGGATTGTAATTTTGACATGATATATATGTGCACAAAATATTCAAGTTCAATGTAAATATGTATTGTATATATATGTACATATATATGTACATATATACGTATATATGTACATATATACATATATATGTACATATATATGTACATATATATGTACATACATATACATATATGTACATATATATATATATATATATATATATATATAATTTGAAGAACAAATCAACAATAACAACAACAAAGAAATAGAATAGGAAATGGGGTGTATGTCAGTGCAAAAGCCCAGGATTCAATTCTTAGTACTATAAACATAGTTGAATAAAAAGTTAAGTAAATCAAATATAAAACAAAAAGCAAAGAATTGGAAAATAAGAGAGTAAATGAAAGAACCGTTCCTTGATGACCATCATTCCAAACATGATGAAACAGAAACGCCAAAGAGAAACATTCCCTTATCTGAATAAGCATGTTCCAAGCCAAAAGAGCCTAGCAAACCACCTATACTATTATGGTGAAGTTTCCAAATAACAATGTAAGAAGAGCTCGTACTAGAAGGGAAAAGAGAAGAAATAGAGGGGTGGGGAACAGAAACTGAGTAACTCTAGATATTAGATACAATGGAAATAGCACTTAAATAAACGTAGAAGCATTCTAATTTCAACCCAGATTCCCATACAGCTACATTACCAGTGGAGTGTGAAAGCATACGTGAAATTCTATGTGCAGTTCACCTGCAGTACCTTTTCCCAGGAGATGAAGGAGGATAGTTGCTGTGATATGTGGGAGCAAACCAAAGGAATGAAGCCAGTGCGTCTAGGAAACAAGATCCAATGTGAGAGTTAGACGAAGGATTACCTTGCAAGACGGCAGTTATACCATGTGATCAAAAGTGTTCAGCGTTCGGAGGAGTGCCAACAGATATAACAGATTCGGTTTATATAGGTGTAATGGCAAGTCTTCTAAAAATGGATGAAATAGAGAATTACTCAGTGTACTGGATTATCTTGAAATTATATTTTAAAAGGTACCAGAGTTTCAAATATGTAATAACATAAGGTGCACTGAGAGAGCAAGAAAAATATAAGGAAACTGTTAGCTCTGTGAAATATAGCAAATATAAAAATGTCAATTCATAATTTCTTAGCAGGAAATAATTTATACTTATCCACATTAATAATGTAAACTTTATTTTGCCAGACATTTTTACATAACTAAGCAGGAGGAGTGAAGTGGACACAAATGAGAGACTCAGGCCAAGAGAATCCCAAATTTCTATAATCAGAAGATAAGAGAGATTATCTAATTTTGATATATCATGAAATAGAAGAATAAGCAGATTGTGTGGAAATGGAGACATAAATATCAAGGAGAGAGGGAATGGATCTGTATGGATAATAAAAAGGTGAGAAATTTTCTTTTCCTTTTTTTATTTTATGAGTTTGTAATACTATGTTGACCGAGCCCGCTCAGTCAGTCAACGAGAACTCGAGAGGGGGAGTGTGGATTGAAGAAAACTGGACTCTTGGAAGTGTCGCTGCAAAGACGCTTTATTATCTACAGCCTTCCTCTTATACCCTTCTTGCCTTCCCACTTGTTAACAGTCATGTGTTTCAATACCTGATCCAGATTTCAAACGGTAAACAAGCAAAACAACATGCGACTTAAATTTAGTAAACAAGCAACACCTGACTTCAAGCAGTAAACAAGCAAAACAGCACGTGACTTGAAGGAACTTGGCCAAGGTCAGCAATGCTGAGGCTCTTTGGCCCTGAGGCCCCAACACTGTGTTTACATTTTAAACTGTAAATACAAAATACATGTCGCTATTTATATCTGGTTCCCCCTTTTTATTTCCACACGTATCTCTATCTACAATGTTGCGTATATAAAATATATAATGTATACATATATATAATTTGAGATATATGATCTGATAATATATATTTGGTAAGTCTTGCAAACAGTATAGTAATTTGCAATTTGGAGATCACAAAATACATTTCCAAAATGTACGGGAGAAGATCTAAACCATTTTTAAATACTTGCTTGAGGGTTCGTAACATTTCTAGAAAATATAAATTTGAGTGAAATATAGATTCATAAAGTTATCTCAAACAACTCAAGCAGAAAGGAGACCTGGAATATTTTGTTAGACAATTCAAAACAGTGGCTCCGGGCATGACTAAAGAACTGATGTACAAGACGTTTTCATAGAGAACTAATTTGTTTTCTGAAATGTGAGAATAGAAAAAGCCCTTCTATTTCCAAATTAAGATTTTATACACTGCTTGATGTTAACTACGTGTGTAACAGACCCTCGTTCTACTCTATCATCTTGGGGAACTTATTTAACCTATGTTTACTTCCGTTTTGTGTTTATATAGTAACAATTAGCACAAAAGAGAGAATTAAATGAGGCGCACAAACAAAATGTATAGAATGTATAGACTAGTGTCTGACACATAGTAAGCATTTCACATGTAGTAAATTAAACACATTAATTGGAGAGGAATGTTTCAAAGAGAAAGAAAGACAGCAGGTCTTTTGAGTGTGGAAAAGAACGCGTCCACAGGCTCATCGAAACTAGTTGGTACAGTGCTCCACCGCGGCTTTCAGGGCGCATTGTTCCCTCTGCCCGGTGGCACATTCCTGCATTTCTAGGCTGTAATTATTTTCTTCAGTTTATCTTTTTTTCCTTAAAAGGGGGAGGGAGGAGATGGTAACGGGGAAGGAGAAAGTGCGGGAGAGGAAAGAAGGGATGTCAACCTCAATGTTTCTGAGCAGCCTCCAGCACCTTGGAACCAGAGCGAGTAGGGTGTGTGTCAGTGTGTGTCAAGCCTTCAGGGAAGCTGTCGGGGTAAGCTGCCCTATGGGCGCTGGGAGCCTTCCTTGCTCGGCTGCACACCCTAGCAAATGCTGCGTTCCCTCCTTCCAATGACCAAGCCTCCTTGCTTCTACTGTAGGCTTTCGAAAGGTTGATGCTTGAGTCCCCGGGCAGGGAAGGATCACGTGGGAGTGCAGATATCTCTTCAACGCACCGCTTTTAAATCTTGGGGGTAAATGCCCAGAAGTTGGCTGTTATGTCCTGGATCATATGAAGGCTCTACTTCCCCACCCCCTTTTTTGAGGAATTTCATAAAGTTTTCCATAATGGCTGAATTAAGTTGTATTCCCACCAGCAATGTGTAAAGTTCCTGTTTTTCTCATATCTTTGCCAGCATTTGATATTTTCTTTTTTGATCGTAGTCATTTTAACGGATGTGAAGTGATCCTCTCAGAGTGCTTTTGATTTGCATTCCCCTAATGATTAGTGATACTGACCTTTTATATATTTTTTTTGGTGGCCATTTCTATATCATCCTTCAGAAATGTCTATTGGAGTTCTGTGTTCATCATAAATTGGGTTGTTTTCTTTCTATAGTATTGACTGAGCTTTATATATTTTCATATTAATCATTATCAAACGTGTGACTTGCAAATAATTTCTCCCAACCAATAATTTTCTTTTCATTGTGTTGTTTTCTTTAGTGCAGAAGCTTTTTATATTAATGAAATCTCATTTGTCTATGTTTTAAAATTTTGTTGGTCATGTTTTTAGTGCCAAATCTAAAAAAAACTAATTGCTAAGACCAAAGTCTTGCAGTTTTTTCCTATGCTTCTCTAGCAGCTTTACAATTGTGAATCCAATAGTTGAATATTTATTCTCTAATGAGTCTATTTTTATAACAGTTGTGAGGTCTAGTTCAGTTTTACGCATTTGAATGCCCAGGGATTTTACTGCACTGTGTATTGAAGAGATTCCTTTTTTTTCTCAATATGTAAAATTTTATATTGTGAAAAACAAGGCATATGTAAAAGAATATCATAATACTACTTTAAACTTCCATGTACCCATCACTTTGCTTGAGAAATTATTAATTTATTGCCAATCTTGTTTTATTATTGCAATTTGTTTTGCTTCTGCTCCATTGGATTTTGGTGAAGCAAATTTTTAGCATTTTGAAAAGTTGCTCAGATATCAGTTTGAGGCATAGATTTATTTTTGAATTGAAACATAACGAATTTTCTGTTCATCAAAGGGGTAGCTTATGTCAAAACAAGAATTTGATGATTTTCTCACACATATTAGCTTCTCAAAGTTGGATCCTTCTGTATTTCTTCAAAGGGCTTCTAAACATGTTATGTTATTAATCAGCTAGTTCAGTAAATTAGCTTTCATTGTAGGTCAGAAAGAATATTAGACTTTAACAATACAATGAAGAATAACGAAAACTTCCAAGTGCTCAAGACTCTGTCTGGTAGGATGAGCAAGGAGATGTAGTGATATATGATGAGGATAGTTATGGCCAAAGAGACTTATGTGAGATTATTAGAAAAGAACCTTTTAAGGGACCATAAAACATATTAGGGTATCATAAGCGGTATCATAGAAGACAGGTGTCTGAATAGGCACTAACGGATATCTGAAATTAGTAGATACAAAGGATGGGGGCACAGTATGGCTTATCCAAAGGAAAAAATCTCCATGGATATGTGTGTGTAAGGCATGGTCTGTTTTGTGTATCATGTCTTCTAAGTATCTTCAGTGATTCAAGAGACAAGGGCAGACAGGAGAACAGCGTTTCCATTTTCTATAAAATTTCATACTTTATTTAGCGAATTGACAAGATGTGTTGGTGTTTTTCAAAGAGAAAAAAAGTGCTATTGTAGACTTCACCACAGACCTGAACGTCTTGGGCAGAGGTGGGTATGAAGCTGAGTCACAGAGTGATTACCTCCATATGCAAGTCCTAGGCTCGGTCTCTAGCACCACCACCACCACCACCAAAAATAGAAAAAAAAAGAATATATTAGGTAATAAGTCACTTAGACCTTCTTCTGACTCTTGATTGAAGGCATTGCATCTTCCTGGTTTGTTTTTATTTTATGTTTAAAATTTCAATTAATAAAGGGTACGAGTAATTTCCTTGGTTATAATCATTTTTGCCAAGGTCACTAACCCGTACTAAAATAGGTCATAAAGCTAATGAGCAAAATTCTTGAATCTAATTTTCTTGATAATAATAATGGTAGAACTATTTACCCCATTGATAAGTTAATCTGTAATACTTGTGTTCCTCTGTACCTTTATTTTATGCCTGTTATCTGATGTCCTAACTGATTAAGTAAATAAGGCCAAGAACTTGACCGTGATGAAGCTTTACTAGAGGACCAGGCTGAGGTGTAGCATATAAATCAAAGCACTCATAGGAATAGGGTAGTTAATCCAATTCTCTGAGTTTGAGAACTTCCAAGACCTTTCCAGATAGAGCATTGTACCAGAGTTCAGCACAGAGAAATTTGGGTGTGGAATGTTTCTCTTTTTTGTCCTATTGCAGAGCAGGGTTTGGTAGACTACATTCTTAGGGTCAAATTCAGTTCTTGACTTTACAAATAAAATGTGTTGGATATAGCCTTGCTCATTCATGTATGCAGTATCTGTGGTTGCTTTCAGCTACCAAGGGACAGTTGAGCAGTCAGAGCACGGAGAGCACGTTTATTAAGCTTAAAATGATGAATGGAGTTATTAAGTATCACAAACATCTATTAATAAAAGTTTAAAAAATAAAAAAAATACTTTTTGTCCCTTTACGAAAAGTTTGCCAACTCCTGCTATAGAGGGAAAAACCAATGTAAGTTGATCTTTGACAAGACAATGCTCTGGAATCTGAAAAGTATTCATGACTCAAGAAGGTGGGGTCTGTAGGAGTTCATGTAAGTGGGTCTGGGGCCTGGGTCACTCTGGGTTTCAGGGATTTCTCAGCCCTGTAAGGCTTTGTTTCAAATGATATGGTTGAGGGGGCTACTTTCTCATTTATGGAACCTCAAAGAATTATCTGAGTTTCCGGTCTAGGCTCTGTGATGGGACAAGGCTTCATATCATCTGGGGACTGGTGAATTTCCACTCTTGTGGGTCATTTGCCTTGTGACATTCTAGCAATGAACAGAGATTTTGCTTCCAGCTGTGTGGCATCTGGCTTGTGTCCCTTCTTTCCTCTTTGTGGCCCTACCCTGCTGTTCCTGCTGTGTGTTCTGGACTGGATTGGCATCTGTCTTCCTCTGTTCAGTGCCCTTGCAGCCTGGTCTTGCCAGGCCCACATGAGGACAATCCATCTTCTTGCTGCCTCAGCAGTATTGCCCTTGGGTGACTTCTGACCCCTGGGCAAATAGCAGAGTTTGGCTTTTGACTAAGAACACCCACAGAGGCTTATGCTGGTTCATTTCATTAGTTCCTTTGTGATCTTGTTGTCAGCACTGTAAACTATGACGAGGTCTCTGAGAGATGCTACTGAAATCACTTAATGGCTTCCCTTGTCCAAATGTCTTGCCCATGAACCTTGCTGTGGTGCTTCAAATGTCTTATTTTGGATTAAAACGATAATACTTCCCTATGGAAAGTAACTCAGTTACTTTCTGCCTCTTAAATTACATATGACAGACCTAAATGAAGCAACTGTAGAAGCAATCAGAATTCCCTAGGAAATGCGACAAGTAAATTTTGAAAACAAGAGGATATTGGAAATCCTGGAAACAAAGCCTATTTAGCACTTTTAGAAGAAAATACATAGAAACCAGGTACCTAAAAGTTATTAAAGTGAAGGGCAGGAAAAAGTATTCTAACATAGAAATGAAGGAGGTTTAGAATTGGAAGAGGCCAATTTGTGAGCAGATGAGACCCCTGAGAAAGAGAAAAGAGCCCTGACTTCCCGAAGGTACTACAGAAGGTAATTAACGGAGTTTGGACTAGAATCTAGGTCTGCTGACACCTAAACCTGGGCTCTTTCTCTACTCCTCAGCCTTTACTGAATTAGACTCTGGAGACTACTACTTTTGCAAATATTAAATGTAATTTTGTGTGAGAATAAAAGTATGGTGTTAAGTTTAAACACCACGGTGAAAAAAATGTCATACCAGAGTAAAGCATTCATCTAGAAGTCTTGGAGTATAACTCTTACTATTTGGCCAGCAAATATTATTATTATTGAAAATCTACTATAAACTATTTGCTAGTGGCTGAGGGTGTGATATAAGCAAGAGAAACACATTCCTTGTTCTTACGATCCAACAGCCTACTCGTTCATGGAAAAGTAATGTTGAGCAAATAATTATATATATTTGCTCTATGGGAAGACAATTCAGTTTCCTCTAGAAGCACAGAAGCATATGGGACATAGTGATAAAGGATTTTGAAAATAACTTCTTGGATAAAAAGTTCTTGAACTTGAAGTTGAGTACAAACGACCCAAGAGAAGAGCCCTTTGGGCTGAGAGGACAGCACATGCAGGTGGTGAAGAAAATGTGGCACACTGTGACAGAATGTTCTAGTAAGAGTACCAGGGTGCAGAGAGCAGGGGACAGAGTGAGCTGAAACACCAGTGCCCATCATTTCTGAACAAAAGAGCCCTGAAATTTTCCCCTGGTGTGTCTTACAAATGCTATGGATTTATGTTGTAAAAATGTTGTTGAGGTGGTTTGTTTGGCAGTAGTAAAGAATTGAATTTCACGAGTTAAGACTGTGGTTAAGAAAAGAGCCCAGAAGACCATTCCTTAAGGCTTGGGTCATAACCCTGAGAGCAACTTTTCTGTCACTAGCCTTCCTCCACAGCCAGGGATGAGTCCATCCTCTTTGTGGACTTTTGTTTTCTTTTGGAGAAATTGGACTGGATAACCTGTTCTCTTTCCACCAGATCTCACTTGACATCCGTGATTTTTAAAATCTCAAACAAGGGCACTTGACTTCAAAGAAGCTGCAGCTTTGGATTGCCTTCCAGCCCGGGCTGGTTTCGCGGAGTCACAGAGCTACGCACTGCCTTTTCCCTTCTGTCCTTGTCAGGGCTGAGCAGTCTGCCTGTTGACAATGGCTTATGCTTTCACAGGACTCTTTATTGCTCTTCTCCATCCCCTTCCTGCCTTGAAACTCAGCTTCCTTGGACTCAGGAACCTGAGTTCCCCAGTCTTTTTTCCCTCCAAATATAGCAACTCACTGTTCATAGTTATTTTTGCCTTTGGAGGAAGGGAAGGAAAGAGAGAGGCCCATCTGGTGGGGAGGGAGCCCAGAGCTCTACTTTGTACTGCCATTTCACTCAGCTCATCTTGGGCTAGTGTGGACAAATGCACTTCCCCTCCAAGAAAAAAAAACACTCCCTTTTAAAGTTGTCATTACGATCTGTATTTCTGGGTGTGTGGTGGGTGGCCATTCAAGCCTGTTGCCAACCTTCCACCTCTATCTCTGGGTGGCCTGCTACGCATGTCATAACTAGACAATGGAAATCTTTAGGTGGCTTTAGCAATAGTTGCAGGATATATCTGTGACTTCTTGGTTGTGAATGTCAATACCGTACCATCTAGAAACTCCTAAGCACTGAGAGTTGAACGTTTAATGAGCCAAGCGAGAGTCCAGGCAGAACTGGCCTGTATGAAGAATCCCAAACGGAGGTGTGGGTGGAAACAAGGAAGGCACTTGAGCTCCTTCGGAGAGACTAGCTTTCAGTCCTGATTCTGTCGTAGGCATTTCACGACTTGATCAGTGTAGTTACACTCTCTTGACCCCAATTTTGTCATCTTTAAATACAGATTTTAATAAAGGTACAATGCAAGTTAAATGAAAGAAGATATGCAAATATTCAAATAAATAATAAAATGGGAGGATTTTATGAAAATCATTTTTTCTCCAATTTTTATTAGTATATACATGCAATACACAATGGTTATATTGAGCTTGAGAATTTTGTACATATTATACTACGTCGACTTCACAATCCCTTTCCCTCCCTTTGTTTCACCCTCCCAGCCCCCTCCCTCACTCACCCTGTCACCCAACATCTCATCCATTTGACTCTGTTTGTATTCTGGGTGTCTAATATCAGAGAAATCATGTGGTATTTAACCTCGTGAATCAGACTCACTTCACTACATGTAATGGTCTCAAGTTGTATCCATTTACCTACAAATGCCTCACATTTATCTGTCTTTATGGCATAGTAATATTCCATTGTGTGCATACACATCAATTTTTGTAAATGTTGGTCTGTGGATGGATATTTTGGCATCTTCCACAATTTAGCTATTATAAACATGAGTGTATGTATATCTCTGTTATACGTTGCTTTTAACTCTTTAGAAAGATAATTAGAAGAAATATTACTGGAATATTTATTTTCAAATCTTTGGACAATCTCCGCTTCCTAACAGCAATGTAAAAGTTTTTGTTGTAGTTGTTGTTTTCACCTGCAACCTCACCGGAATCTATTGTTGTTTGAGCTCTTGGTTCAGGACATTCTCACTGGTAAGATGTTATCTTAGCGTTGTTTGGATTTCCGTTTCTCTATGGCAAAGGATGCTGAAGGTTTTTTCCAGCATTGTCCATTGTGACATTGTGTCCATTTTCTTTTCTAATTGCATGGATATGGTTATTTTTCTTTCCTCATTTTGGTTAGTGGAGCCAGAAGTTTATCAATCTTATTTATTTCATCAAAGAAGCAACTCTTACATTCATTAATCCTTTGCGGAGTATTTTTTTAAGTTTCAACTTCATTAATTTCTGCTGTGACCTTTTTAATTTCTTCTACTACTTTTTAATTTAGATTGTTCTTGTTTCTCTAGGACCATAAGGTGCATCATTAAGTTGTTTATTTGAGATTGCTTTTTTTTGAGACACTGTCTCACTCTGTAGCCCAGGCTGATTTTGAACTCACTACCGAGCCCAGGCTGGCCTTGGACTCAAGAAATTCCTCCTGCCTCAGCCTCCCAAGTGCTGGGATTACAGGCATGTGCCACCATGTTCAGATGATGTGGTGCTGGGGAATCAAACTCAGGTACTTAGGACTTGACTTGGAGCTTGCTAGACAAGTGCATTAACTGCTGAGCCATTCATCGAGCCCCTGCTGTTTATTTTGTTTAAATATACATGGTATAGCTATAAATTTCCTTTTAGCACTGCTTTCATTGTGTCCCACAGATTCTGGTAAGATGTGCTTCCGTTGTTAATTGACTCTAAGGAATTTGTGATTTCTTCCTTGGTTTCTTCTATGACCCACTGTTTGTTCAATGATATGACAGTTAATCTCCTTGCATTTATATAGTTTTTGTGGTTTCTTTTGCTATTGATTCCCAATTTTTTTCTGCTATGAACTGAAAGTATGTAATTGGTTATTTCAGTTCCTTTGTACTTATTTAAACATGCCACGTGGACTATAAGATAGTTTATTTTAGAAAATGTCCCATATAATGCTGAGAAAAAAGTGTATTCTGGTGATGTTGGATAAAACACTTGGTAAATATCAATTAAGTCCACAATTTTTCCAAAGTGTGTTTTAACTATATTTCTTCTTTATTGATTTTCTGTCTGACTGACCTGTATATCAGTGATAGTGGAGTACTTAAGCCCCACATTTTAATTGTGTTGGTACCTATTTGGTCTCTCAAGTTTAGTAATTTTGTTTTTCAAAATTGGATGCTCTGATGTTGGGAGCCTATGTATTGCTAATTGTGACTTCTTCCTTTGAATTATTCCCGTGATCAGTATATAATGCCTAGCTTTGTCTCTCATAACCTGTTTTGCCTTTAAATATGCTGTGTCTAAGAATAGTACAGCTGTTCCTGCTGTTTCCCGAGTCAAGTTGTGTGGAGTATTGCTTTCCATTCTTTTCTTTTCAGTCTATGTGTTTCTATATGGGCAAAGTGTATCTCTTGCAAGCAACAAATTGTTTTTCTTTTATATCCGATCAGCCACTTTGTATCTTTTTGATGAGCAAGTTGAGACCATTAGCATTCAGGGTTACCATAGTGGTACGTTTGCTACATCCTGTCAACATTTTGATGCTTCAGCATTGATTCTTGTCTAAGTTCATTTTCTTTCTGTTATTTTCGTTTCTCTGAGGTCTTTTGTGCTATTGGCCTACCTATCTCTGTCTAGAATTTTAGTATTTGCTGCTATTTTGAATCTCTTTAACTTTTCTTTATGATGAATACTTTTAACTTCTCCCTCGATTTTGAATGATTGTTTTGCTAAATATATCAGTGTAGGTAGGCATTTATGTTCACTTAGCACACAGATGATTTCACTCCATGATCTCCTAACCTTTAAGGTCTGTGTTGAGAAGTCTGCAGTTATCCTAATGGACAATTTACTTTCTGTTTTTCTCTTACAGCTTTTCATATTTTTGGATTGAATCTCAGGGATTTTTATTATGATGTGCTGTGAAGAGACTCTTTTCTGGTCAAGGTTGTTTGATGTTCTATATACCTGCGGTAGCTCAATGTTCATTTCTTTTCCAAGATGAGAGAAATTTTTTCTGTACTTTCATTGACCATGTCCTTTGAACATTGGGTTTTTTTTCTCCATTTTTTTTCTGTACTCCTATAATTCTGAAACTGTTCCCCTTTAAGGCATCCATTAGCGGTTCCAAGCAGTTGTTCTTCCTGTGTTGTTTTTCAGTCCTCATTGATCAAATGTCCCAGCTTATCATTCTTATCTTCAAGATTTGATCATCTAGCCTCAAAATGCTCAAGTTGATTTCTTCTTTTTCATGTGAGTTTTTCATATTATGAATTTTGGCTTTCAGTTTTTCTATTTCTCTGCTGAAGTGTACCCTCATTTGCTGCATCATACTGTTTATCTCCTTACTTTACAGTCCTTGAGTTTCTTATCCATTAAGGCGGTTGTTTCTTTGAGTTCATTCTAATTCTATAATTGTTGTCTGTTTTCAACTCATTCAGCTATTAATTTTGGGAGTCTTCTCAGGGGCCAACCTTCTGCTGATTACTTAATATCTTCCACTTTTCAGTGGAGGATCAGATTTTAGAACTGCATATGGTCCACCTAAAAAAATTTTGTTGCTCTATATTGAAGATCAACGTCCACGTCATCATTTAAAATTTGAATAAAGATTTATAATTATGTTACAACCTAAGATTAACAAATTATTAAAAAACTGAATAACCAACTTAATACTCTAACTCTCCTCTTAACATTAATAGGTACAGTGTACACCCTCAACGTATCTTTCTAAATGAGCCTAATCAAAATTAGGTTTCGACTTATCAAAATATTCCAATTATATAAGTATCATATCACCATCACGAATAAAATGGGCTTCTACATTGCTTTCCTAGGCTAAACTAAACCACCAGAGGTTATCAGCTTTAATTGGGGCTCCACTCACTAGAACCTCTTTAACAGTGGGACTGGTTTTAGTATCTATGTTTAAACTTACTATCTACCAGCAATAAATTTATACTAACAAGATATCAATTCATTCAACCATTCCCTTCTTAACATTAAAAAATATAACAACAGAGATTTTTATACAGATTTTTCTAGTAGCACATTAGAAGAGTTTGTCAAGATGATGCAAAATTATTGTTGAAAACATAGGAAAAAATCTACTGATCTATTCCTAGCTAAATAGTTTATAGTTATCCCTTCTCTATTTTTCCAGTCATATGGCTATGAGTTATCAATACTTAATGATACTACTAATGAGAGTGATGTGAGCAGGCTGAGAGCAAGCTGAGACTAAGAGTTAGCTTTAGGAGTATAATAGAAAACAGAGAGGTATTTATAGGGTAGAAAAAAGCATGGCACAGCTCCAAACCCAGCTCAGAGGATAGTGGATAAATTTAAGCACTATGAACAGAAATAAGAGGAAATAGAGTTATGAGTGAAATAGAGAGAGTATGTCTTCAGAAGCTATAGAGAAGCTTTTCACATAGGGCATAAAGAGGCAGTCGAAAGAGTGAGAGAAATAGAAAAGCTAACAAATCACAGAAAGAGGAAAAAAGGGAAAAAACACAAAGGAAGGAAGAAGGGAGGAAAGTAAAATTAAAACCCCAGAAACCGGTGGCAGAAAAATACAAGTTCAGTGCGCTCTGAAGTGAGCCGAAAGTCCAAAAACACACAAAAAAAGGAAAAATAAAAATAATTATCCCCCTGCTTTATTTGTATAAGGAATCTTGACATCTAGGACCTTGGGATCCTGTCATCTGAGGGAGAAGATGCGATGAGTTCTTTCTTTTCTTCCTGCGATTCAGTCTGTTTGAGCCTGACGGCTGACAGAGACTGTAACACTGTGGGCAGATGGACCTCTCCCCACCTCCACACCATAGCTAGCATGACTTAGTGTTCTATCAAGCCTGAGTTCCTGGGATACTGCTGGGGTGCAGAGCACAGCCGCAAGAATGCCAGTGTTTTTCAGGATGTTGACCTCAATGCAAACGTTAAATACACTATCCATTTGCAGGCTCACAGACCCTGGGCTGGCCAAGCGTGTTCATCCTTTGTGGCTCCATACTCCCCGAGGGCCCTCCACTTCCCTGGGAACATGAACTCAGTTGCTGGAGATGGTTGGTGCCCTCCCCAGTCCTCTGGTCGTTCTTCATGTCTATCAAGACCTCCACCCTCCCAGGTCAGGCTGCAGACGTGATTTCTTCATCAGATCTCATTGTTCCAGCTGGATCACGCAGAAGCACTGACAAAACATTCCTTCCCTATCACCATCTTGACTCTGCTCCACAATAGTCATTTTAGAACTGGTCTGAATGCCGTGAATAAGGAGAGACTGTCCTGGGGAAGAAATGTCAATGTGGCAGCTCCTATCATGAACTAGAGAGCTTATAGGATTTGAGGTGGAAACCACAGGATATGATGGTTTATGGAATATAAAGGTAGAATGGGCAGATAGAATTAAAAGGGAGTTGAGCATCTCTAATGGGCTTTGGGTTTTAGGGGGAAATAGCTACATCATAAGGGAAAGAAGATTAAAAAGAACAACTTTACTGAGAAAGAAATGAACATTTCAGTGTGGGGTATATTGTGTTTGAAGTGTCTACAAGGCTTCCAATTGGTTCTATGCAATGAGGAATTAAATATTGATGATTACTCAGGAGGACATTTCAGACATAGTTTATATTTATCATCAGGAGATAGATGGCATTTTAAGCTCTGAGAATGAAAGAGGTCATACAAGCAAATTATGGGAGGTGAAGGAAGGAATGACAATATGATTCTAAATGTTATCATATGTGATCCTGAGAGGAATAATTAGATCCAGAAATTAGGAAAAAAAAATTGAAATGTTGGCATAAAAACTTAGGAAGTCAAAAAAAAATTTAGAATAGACTGACAAATAAAAACTCTTTAGCCTAAACCAATAGATTGCACTGATTTGTGAGCATGTCTATTAGTTTGAGTGAAGATCATAGCAAGCTTTACTCAAAGCCATCTTTTAGCTTTCCTGAAGTGGTCAAGGGCAAAAGTGAGTACTGCAGCCTAGAAAGTCAATTAACTGGAAAATCTGGGCTATATTTACACACTTTGATGCTGACAATGTTAATTTTTATTGGGGCTCAGGATTTTCATGACCCAGCTTTCCATATTTCCTTGTTAGTGTTGACAAGAAAACCCCATATTTCAAGTTCAAATCCCAGCAGAACTGGAGTGTGTTCTATTCAGCCTCTTAATTCTACAACATATAAGATCATCTCTAAAAGAAAGATTGTACATGCTTATCAGCAAAATATTAGGTGGAGAGTGATGAGTTTGTGATGTGCTAGGAAAAAAAATGATTCAGGAGAATTACTTTCAAATTCTGACTCTGCTATTTACCTATGATATGATGTTTGGGGGAATCTGTCTTGGTATCCCACTTATCTATATAAATGTAGGTGGCTGAACTTAAATATTTCTTTCGGCGTTTATTTTCTGTAAGTTTCTACACATAAATGGAGAGGAAATGTTCTTACTGGCATTTTAAAAGCAAAGCGATCTTGCTATGAGAAAAGATGGATTTTTTTAAGGAAAAGGAAACGATAGATCCCAGTTACTCTATGCTGACTTGGCCATAGTCTAAAATTGTTTCCTTCCTTTCTTATTTTCTTTCTACTAAAGAATTAAAATACAACACAGGTGCCAAGTACTTTTTAAGCACAAAACACTAATATGAGTGAGATATGGGTTTTCTCTTAAGAACATTACAGTGACAATAAAAGAGAAATTAACCTATTGGTGTAATACAAGAGTTGTGGCAGATGTGTGAAGTGCACGGCTGCAAGAAATATGGAGTGTTTACTATAAATATATATAGAGAAAGTACTATAAAGTAGAAAACAGAATGATTATGAGGATTATTTTCTATAGGATGGTCAGAAAAAGTTTTATTTGTAAGAAAATATTAGAGGAGAAAGAGCACTGTGAATTCTATGGCAACATTACTCTAGGTTTAGGGAAGAGCAATCCCAATGCCTATGAGTCAGGCGAATATTTGGCCCATTTTGTAATAGTGGGAGGCCTAGTTTGAGTTAGACAAAGTCTAACTCGATTTCCATTGAGTCAATTTCCATTGATAGAGATGGAAGAACAGTAGTGATGGTAGTTTTATCACAGAGAAGAAATTAGAGCTTGATTTTGGAAACAATAAATTTGAAGTGTTTGCTATACTTCTGAGGGATGAAACTGGAGCTTATGTTCAGGTAGAGACACACATATGAATGTTATCAATATATTTACACAACACTATCTAAAACAACATGATTGAAAGAAATCCCTAAGGAATGACTACCAGTAGATAGCTCAGAAAAATAAAAATAAAAAACTAGCAAAAGGAAACACAGAAGTGAAGGCTGGTCAACCAGGTGAAGAAAATTTTTATTGGAGCAAGTAGGAAGTGGTCATCTGTGTCGGTGCTTCTTGTAGTTTACAAATTGACACACACTTGCAAGAAAGGGAACTGGGAAGATTGGTGCAGGTTGGACTGAAAGTGCTTAAGACCAGGAAAGCTTCAGTCAGCAGGCCCTTGTAAAAGTGACCGGTGGCCTGAGATAGGTAAGCAACAGGAAGATGGATAAAAGGCACAAACAGGCAGCAGATGATCACTAGTCACCAATGAGGAGTACTTTGCCATAATATTTTAAAGAACAGAAAAATTATGAAATAATCAACAAGATCGAGGGCTGAGATATAGAAAAGTTGTGGTGCTGTTCACTAACACAGGGAGCACTGAAGGAGGAGCAGCCTTAGAAGAAAGCTTTTATCAGTTTGACTTGGAAATCCTCAGAGGACTTCAAGTCTACATACATAAGTGACATTGTGTGTGAGGTTCAAGTTACAGATAGCTTTAAGATATTTTATCTGCAATTTGTGTTTCCACATTTGGACTGGAATATAGAGACATAAGTATACATTTAGGGCGGGAGGCCTCAAAGGGGTGAGTAAGTGATCTGGAAATTCTGTTGGATGAGGAAAACGTGGAGAAGGTAGGAGCCAGCCATGTTGAATCTAAGCTGAATAATATGTGCTCAAGAGATCTGACAGCATTCTGGTTAGCTTTCTCTTGCATGAAATATAGAAAGCAACAGTCCTCATCATTTTAGGATCCTGGCTAGTAAATAGAGACATTATTTACATTTCACACTCTTATATCTGTACAATCACTCTTCCACTGTGCTGCCACAGTTACTGCTATCCTCAACTATTAATTTTATTCTTAATAGTAAATCTCTGAGTATTTGTCATAAATGACAGAAGTCCAGTGTTCTAATATTAAATTTGTGTAAAATAACCTCCTCCACTTCACGTCATTAAAATACATCCCTTTCCTCTCCTGCCCTTCCTAGCAGTCATTACTCTCTCCTTTAAACTCAAGGGAGGCTGATGTTAATTTCAGTGAATTCACAAAAATGCATTCAGGCCCATTAACTCAACTAAAACATTTTGGGAGGAAAAAAAAGATAGTTTACAAGATTGCTTTAATAAGAGCCCATCAGGCTGAACTTGTATTTGCTGGTGTCACTTTTTACCATTTATGAACCTTTTAAACCTCTGCTTTTAACGTTGAGTTTTCCCAGCGTAACTGACCCCTTTTCCTGGTGGACATGTGCTGTCTTGCTGTGCCAAGGTGAGGATAGATAGGCACTGGTGGGGTGACTTTGTCTGTTCCAGCTCTGCAGACTGCTCTTCCTCAGTTTCAATACATCATCCTACCTCATGATCATGGTTTAGATCTGAAGCAGCCTCCCAAGGCTTGCGTGCTCTGCAGAGGGGTTTTTGGAAGGTTACTGGATCACAAAGACACTATTCCTATTACTGGGCTGATCCATTGATAAATTTAAAGCTGAATGTACTGTTAGGAAGTAATGCCTGATGGAGGAAGTGGGCTACTGGGATCATGACCTGGACGAGTGCATTCTTGTCCTGGCACCCTCCTTACTCTCTCTGCTTCCTGGCTATAGTAGAGAGAGAAGCTCTATTCTGCCAGGCCCTTTACCATTGCAATTTCTGCCTCAGAGCCAGGCAGCCATCGAGTAAAACCAATCCAAGAACCAAATAAGCCTTTCTTAAGTTGTGGATATCAATATTTTGTCTCAGAGTTGAGAAAGTGACCAGTACAGAAAATTTGTACAAACAGGTGTTGTTGTTTTGCATATACTTGACTGTAACCCAGGAGTCTTTAGTGCTGATTTGTTGCAGAAGTTTGGAAAAGCTTGAAGATGCAAACCAAGGACTGCTTAAAATGCTGTAAGCAGTGCTTTCTGGGTGAGACTGGTTGGAACTTAGAAAACCAGAATAGTGCTAGGAATGTGGACAGTAAGAGTCAGAATCATGAGGTTTCATTTGAGAAAGCAGACTTATTGAAAATTAGGTGGGAGGTCATACATGCTTCATTCTGACAAAGAATTTGTCTGCATTTGGCCCATGACCCAAGTCTTTGCATAAGGGCTGAATATAAAGGTGATGAACTAATTAATCTTGGAGATGGAATTTTCAGGATGTGACATGAATACTGCTGGCTGCCTTCAGCATGATCTGCAATGAAATTAAAAGCAATAAGTAGAAACAAAGATGTAAAAATTGTACAGATTCATCAAAAATAAAATCTCTGTCAAATTATGTCAATAAAAGTGTGGTTACAAAAATATTAGTGCCATTCAAAGAAGGCAAATTTATTACATTGGAGTAACAGAAAAGATGCCTTGAGGATAGCTCAGAAATTGGCCAGACCACACTCATTGCAATCTTTCAGGGAGGAAAAAAATAAACTCCTTTAAAAGACTTTGTTTTTAAGGCATCGCACCATGCTCAATCAGGACCACCTACGGAAATGTTTATTCAAGGTCACCTATTCAGCATGCAGAAGACACTGTGGTCTTCTTGCTAATTTTTATTTTTAAACTTTATCATCATTCCCAAATTATCTAACTACTACTTGAGCTAGTAGCAGGCCTTTGCATCGTCTACTTGGTTATGGTTTTATAACCATGTAGAATGCATATAGAGTCTTCCAGTAAACCATAGACTACTATGAGCCAAAGTAAATCTCTAAATTGCTAGTTTCAGGTATTTTGTTTTAATGACAAAGCTAATTCACTCAGCCAGGTCAGCTAGAGCCTACTAGGCAGCTCTTCAGCGGTCTGAGCGTCACTGCCACGCAACGGAGAACAGAAGACAGGGATAGTTCTTCTTGAGGTTCATTGACTCACTCATTTTTTTCCATAGACAAATATAATGGACAATATTAATGTAATAAAAGTGACGATTGCTAAACCTTTACAACTAGTGTTAAACACTAAGCTAAGTCTTTTAAACACTACCAATTATACTTCATAAGAATAATATATGCTCGAAACTGTGATATCTCTGGCAGTTTAAATATAAAAAATGTCATTATAGAAAAGTTACCCCCCTCCCCCTTTGGAAATAGCATCTTGTTCCACAGTGCAGACTGGTCCTAAGCTTAATATGTATAGCCCACATTGGCCTCCAATTTATGGAAATCCTCCTGCCTCAGCTTCCCTGAGTGCTGACATTACAGATGTGCACCACGATGCCTGGCATATGTGGTACTGGGAAAATGAACCTAGAGTTTTGATCTTGTTAAACAAGTAGTTTAACTGCTGAGCTACATCTCAAGACCCCAGATCATTTTTTCACATTCGGACAGTAGTTGGTAGAGCTGAAGTACAAATCCAGAATTATCTGCCTTTTTGGCCTTGCTAGGTACCCGTATGCTCTTTCTTCACTCACTCATTTACCTTAAATTCATTTTCATTTGAAACAATTGAAATGCAATCAGTAAAAAAAAAAGCAGCTAATAGAATAAGAAAGTGTCTTATCTCTTCTGTTAAGATAAGCTATTATTATTTTAAGCTATGTATTTCTACACTTTACACAGATACACTGCAAGACACACGCAGACAAACACGATTCCCAGTTGCTTTGACAAACATTGACTTCTAAGTCTTTGGCTCACGGCTTTAGTTCCAGCCTCTTCCCATCTCACAAACAATAAAACACGCTCGAGCACGAAGTGCTGTGAATTCAGATCTTACGTAATCAACTTTCCTCCTTCAAGCTTGAATCTCCTTGAGCTCTGCCTTCTCTTATTTGCATTAATATCATAAGGTAAAGTTTGAACATCTGTTTCATATAACAATATTGCCTTTCTTCTACTATGCATGTCTTCCTATTTTACTTTTCATACATATGTGTGTGTACACACACACACACACACACACACACATTGACTTTGAGTAGTTTGCACACACATATATCATGTCAACATTGCAATCCCTTCCCTTCTCCGTTTGTGGACCTCTGGTTTCCTCTCTTAAGCCCCCTGAGTCCCACTATTCCTCCAATTTGATTCTATAAAAAGCCTGTGCTCTGAGCTTCTCATATTAGAGAAACAATGTGATATTTAACCTTCTGAGTTTGATTGACCTCACCGAACACGATGGTCTCCACCCACAAAAGCCTCAAATTCGACTCTTTTTAGGGAAGAGTAGTACTCCATTTTGTACATAATTGCACTGTCATTTTGTTATTGTTTTCTGCTTGTTTATATATTAGAGAGATTATATTTTGCTTAGAGTGAGTTGAACATGTTTTATAATTGTTGAAGTTGTATTTTATTTGCTGAAAATTGTGATAACTTTTAATCTGTTAAAATTTAAGAATCTTTAATATGTGAATTCTATATTTTGAGTCTTTATTACAAAGGCTTTTCCTATTCTCTGGTTTTAAGACACACTCCATGATTTTTTAAGTATTTAATGTAGAATACTTCACACATATTCATATATTGTATGGATTATATATAAATTGTGTACGTTTGTTTGTGTGAACGAATCTACATTAAACTCTATAGTTGGAGTTTTCCTTGGCATACTATGTGAAATAAATTCTAAGTTCATCTTTTTTCCCGACAGGTATTGATTTTTTTTTTTCAGTATCGTTTAACTCAGAGTATATAACCTAAGCCTACTCACCAGTAATGGATATTTTTTTGTCTTATACTAAATTTTCCAAGATTTACGAATTAAATCTGGACTTTTTAAGGCAAATTTTACAAATGAGAAAATTAATGTTGTACAAATTAGATATTGTGTTTTCGTAAGTTTACCGCTTAGTAAAGCAGTAAAAAAGCAATAAGACAGTTGATTTTAAATTAAAATCATTAAATTAATCATATTTCATAGATCATCACAAGATAATTACACTAATTTTTCTAATACAATTTAAAAATCCTTACTAAGGGAAAAGCATCTGTCTATTCACATGCCAGCATAATTTTAATTATTGACTCTTTAGAGTGAATTTTCATTTCTTATATGACCAATTTTTCTTCCTTATCTCCCTTACTGTTCTCTTTTTTTCTCAGAAGCTTCCTGTTGCTAATTACACCATCTTTGATGCAACCAGAGTCTGTGTTTTCATCTCCACTGTTACACTGGAAAGCACTGTGTTACTTTGTGTGTCATTTCATTATAGAGAAGTTTTTAACGACATTTTCACGCTGATCTCTCCAAGCAGAGCGGTAAGTACAAAACAAAAAGGATCATTAAACTTAGTGTGCAGCTTGTAAAATAGAGAGTACATATGAAATAAGAATATTTGAGCTGCAAGCTCTATCTATGTATTTTTAGAAAAGCCATAGGTGATTCTGAAGTGCTATGAGGTTTCAAACTGCCAGACTCTGGGTAGACCGACCAAGCAGGGACATTTTTCTATCTGTCCAAAAAATGGTTATTTCCTTCAGTTTCCATTATGTCATAAATCAAATATGATCAAAACCGGAAGGATTCTGGTGAGTCCTAATGCAGCCTGCTTGCTTAAGCGATATGATATCATCCTCCTCAACTAAGTAACGGCTTGGCTGGATCAAGAATTCAACATTTATTGTCAGTTCCTGTTTTGTCTTTATTTTTGTTTTCTCTCCATTATGTAATTTAAAAATATTATACAGCAAAGCCATATCTCATGATTGAAGGCTGCGAATTTAATCTAATTGATACAAAGACATTTTTGAAGCATTCATTAGATGAAATTTCATTTCACTTAATGTTTCCCCTCATTTTATTAATATGTATAAGTGAAAAACAAAGTCTACATTCATCTTGAGTATTTTGTGTACATGCATATCTACATATCGTGGCAAAATTACAAATCCTTCCCTTCTCTTTCGACCTTCCCAGTGTCTTCCCCTCCCCTCTAGTTCCCATTATTCCCTTCATTGAGTTCTACGAAATAATTGTGATCTGGGTTTCCCATATCAGAGAAACCATTCCATATTTCACCGTCTGCTTATGAATAACTTCACTAAACATGATGATCTCAAGTTGCCTCCATTTATCTACAGAAGCCTCCAACCTATCTGTCTTTATACATGAGTGGTATTCCATTGTGTATAAATACCACAGTTTGTGTATCCATTGGTCTGTTGATGGGTATTTTGGTGTCTTTTACATCTTAGCTACTGTTAGTTGCGCTGCTATGAACATGGGTATACATGTATCTCTGTTATGTGTTGCTTTTTAACTCTTTTGGAATAATTCACAGGAGAAATATCACTGGATCGAAGGGGATATTTGTTTTCAGTGTTTTGAGAGACTCCCATACTGCCTTCCATAGCGGTTGCACCAGTTTACATTCCCACCAGCAGTGCAGGAGGGTTCCTTTTTCACCAAAACCTTGCCCACGCTGATTGCTGTTTGTGTTTTTGATATATACCAATGGCTTTGGAGTTAGATGGTACCTTAGTGATGTTTTTATTTGCATTTCTTTTATGGCTAAGGGTGTTGAACAACTTTTCATGTATTTATTAGCTATTTGAACTTCTTCATCTGTGAACTACCTATTCAATTCTTTGCCCATTTTTCAATAGTATCTTTGATTTTGAGGGGCTTACTTTTCTTCAGTTCCCTGTATATTCTGGTTATGATCCTCCTATCTGAGGTATTGCTGGTGAATATTTTTCCCAGTCTATCCATTCTCTCTTTACACTGTTGATAATTTCCTTTGCCCTGCAGTAACTTTTTCTTTCTTTTTCTTTTTTTCTGCATGTATTTTTTCCCATTTTATTGATATGTATACATGCAAAATTTAAGGTTTACAATGGAGTTGAGCATTTTGTGCATATATGTATCCTGTCAAGGTGACAAGGGCTTTCCCACTCTCTTTTTTTCACTCCCCCTTCCCTCATCTTCCTCCATCCTCCCCCCACCATACCTCCCTCTTTCACTTTGTTTTTCGTTTAAGTTCCATAGGAGTTGTGATCTGGGATTCTCATAACAGAGAGACCATTTGATGTTTCACCTGCTTCTGACTCACTTCACTAAGCATAATATTCTCAAGTTTCTTCCACTTGCCTGTAAAAGCCTTCATGCTGTTGGAATTTATTGATGCATAGTATTCCATTGTGCATAAATACCACAATTTATGTATCCACTGGTCTGTTGGTGTGTATTTTGGTGACTTCCATATTCTAGCTATTGTTAGTTGTGCTGCTATGAACATGGATATGCATTTATCTCTGTTGTGTGTTATTTTAGCCTCTTTTGGATATATTCCCAGGACGGGTGTCGCCGGGTCAAAGGGGATATTTATTTCTAGTCTTTTGAGAGCTCTCCATACTGCTTTCCAGAGTGGTTGTACGAATTTACATTCCCACCAGCAGTGCAGGAGGGTTCCTTTCTCCCCACAGCCTTACCAGCACTGATTGCTATTTGACTTGTTGATATAGGCCATTCTCTCTGGAGTGAGAATCAAATCAAAGTAAATCAAAGACCTAGACATTAAAAATGAAACACTAAAACTTCTAGAAGACAAATTAGGCAAATTTCTAAGACATAGAGTTAGGCAAAGACTTTCTTGACAAGACACCAAGAGCAAAAGAAATTATCCCCATTATCAACAAACGGGATCTTGTCAAATTAAAAAGTTTCTGCACAGCAAAGGAAACTATCAACATTGTAAAAAGAGAACCAACAGACTGGGAAAAAATGTTCACACCAACATCTCAGATAAGAAGCTCATAACTAGAATATACAGGGTGCTGAAGAAAAGTAAGCCAACCAAAATAAAGGATCTTATTGAAAAGTGGGCAAATGAAATGAGGAGGCAGTTCACTCATGAAGAAATGCAAAAGGCCAATAGATACATGAAAAGATGTTCAACATCTCTAGCCATAAGAGAAATGCAAATCAAAACAATACAGTGACTTTTTAATTTAACATATTCCCGTTTGTTAATTCTGGGGGCTATTTCTTTTGCTTTGGTGTCTTATTAAAAATGCCTTTGCCTATACTTATGTCTTTTAGACATTTGCCTAATTTATCTTCCAGAAGATTTAATGTTTCAGTTTTAATATCTAAGTCTTTGATCCAGGTGATTTGATTTTGTTGCATGGTGATAGGTGTGTCTATATTCATTCTTCTGCATATACATGTCCAATTTTCCCAGCACCATTTGTTGAAGAGGCTATCCTTTTTCCAGTGTATACTCTTGGCTCCTTTATCGAAGATTAGGTACCTGAAGGTATTTGAGTTTGTCTCTGCATTCTTGATCCTGTTCCACGCATCTATTTTTGTGCCAGTACCATATAGTTTTCACAACTATTGCTTTATAGTATAACTTAATGTCTGAAATTGTAATGCCTCCTGCCTTAGTCTTATTACTTTAGATTACTTTGGCTATTTGAGGTCTCCTTTGGTTCCATATGAAATAAAAGATTATTTTTTCATGTTCTATGAAAAAATTGTTGGTATTTTGATAGAAATTGCATTGAATCTGGGCTGAGGAAGTAGCTCGATGGCAGAGCACTTGGCTGGCATGCTCAATGCCCAGGGTTCAATCTTCAGTACCAAAACAAAACAAAACAAAAAACCCAGGAATTGCATTGAATCTGTAAATCGGTTGTGGCAGTATAGTCATCTTGACTATATTTATTCTGCCTATCCAAGAATGGGGATTATTTTTTTTTCATTTTCTGTTGTTGTCTACAATTTCTCTCTTTAGTGTAATGTAGTTTTCTCTTTTTTAGCAAGAAAAAAATAAATTTGTTTTATTATTACATCCCTATGTCTTGTGTATTCAGCATGAATGAATAAGATTTTTCCCCATTTTATTCATATGTCTAAGTGCGAAATTTAAGGTTTACAATGAAGTTGAGCATTTTGTGCACATATATGTCTTGTCAAGGTGACAAGGACTTTCCCGCTCTCCTTTTGTTCCTCCCCTGTAGTTTTCTGTATATGGGTCCTTCACGTCCTTGGTTAGGTATACTCTTAGGTATTTAATTTTTTACTGGGCTATTGAGAATGAGATTGTTCTTCTGAGCTCTTTCTCAGTGAGTTTATTGTTCGTATAGAGAAAAGCTTTTCACTTAAAGTTTTAACCGTTGTTCTTTTTTTCATTTTGTGTTTGTTCATACATGTATTGGTGTATTGATTGAACATCTTTACTGTATATTGTTTTCTAGTCTCTTTAATAAAATGCCAAATGTGAGCACAGGTTTTAATTTAGCTGCCTTTGTAAGATGAAAAACATGGGTTATTAATAAGACCACAATCCAAACGCAGTGCTATACAGGTGACATAAAGAATGTTGCAAGGTGCTTTATCCTCTATTAATAGAATACGCAGCGAGTTTGGTGTGAGTTGAGGGAACTGAATTGCTGTAGGGGAAGTGCTTGCTGTTAGGTTGTATACTGGGGGATAGCAAAGGGCACGTTGATATCAAGACATACACGTACTACAAATACACATGAACTCAGCACTGATGAGATACAGTGAAAGATTTTTCTGTATTCATCTTCCCTTTCTTGGTCTGTAATGTACAGAGGCCTTGGGAAGAACTTTTTATCATCTCAAAGAGGTTATTTCATAGAAAGTTATTTATGAATTTGTCATATTTCTGGTTGGGCTTCTGTGGGTCCTCTTAAGCTGCTGTTCTGGGTTCTTAGTCTTAGATCACAATTGCAACATGCATGGGAACTGGGTAGGAGCTGGGGGAAGTTGCCACAAGTTGTAGAAGTTGTGTGTCAAGCAAAGTAGCCTTTATTGTAAGAGATAGAGAGATCAAAGCTTCTCACTGTGAAAGACCCAAGCTGAACAGACTTCAGGGCAGGTTTCAAAGTTACTCTAGAAGTTACTGAATCAAAGCCTCAGCTTCCTCAGATTGTAAAACAGTTGTAAAAGGATGCTCAAGGCCAGGATAGCCTTGGGGCACTTGGTTACCTAGTTACAGCCAATGGGAAAGAGAAACTAATCTGGCTTTCCTGGACCTGGGGCAAAGAGTAAACAAACCTGGCATTCCTGGGCCTGGGGCAGAGTCAAGAAATCATAAATAAATTGCCCAGTGACAACTGACCAATCATTCAACGCCCCTTTAGACCCTACCCAGGCCACTGAAACACCACACTGGGTTGGTTACATCCAAAAGACTCCTAAAAGGTCAGGATTGGGTTATAACAATAGTTATGGCCACTCTGCCTCTCTAAGTGGTCAGCATTGCCATCACAAAAACTGCACTTACGATTGGTTCTATGCAAATAATGACATACCTGTGTCACATCTCCTGAGACCACCCCTGCCCCTACCTCATAAAAACCCTGCTCATCATTGGTTCTGGGCTCCCTGCACGGATCCACTGCGTTGGTGAAGTCTGAGAGCCCGAGCTTAAGCCCGAATAAAAGCTCCTTGTTATTGCATGCGTGTCTCGGACTCCTGGTGGTCTTTGGGGTCCCCGAGATCTGGGCATCACAGCTGCAAGGGCAGTGGGGAGTTGGCTCTGACCTGGGGATTATATTTTCTCTCTGTGTGTGGCCCCTTTTTATGATTTTCAAAGTTTCTTTCAGGTGGGTCAGGGAATTGGTGCTGTCTTTCCAGGTCAGTGATCTATGTGTCATTGAAGGTAACAGTGGGTTAAGTGTTGACTTGCAGGTTAACTCCTCCTCACTGCTTGTTTCTCTGTGTGGGTAAAGCTCATGAATTTTGTCCCCCCAAATTGTAACCAGGGATCAGGAAGACAAAGGAGATGCTGAGTGGTTGCGGATCCCACCTTTTGCTTGAGTCAGCCTCCCAACTTGGCTCTGCTGAGCCTATCTCCCTACTCTGGCCTACCTGTACTTTTACCTGCCTTACACACACACTCAAATAAGTAGAAAAATCTCACTAACAAATTAACATCATTGGTATGCACTGTGTTTGATAAAACCTGAATTTTCCATATTACTGAACCTTACCCACTAAATGCCCAATTGAGTTTGTTATTCCAGTTTCAACTCTTCTGGATGTACGTTGTTGTGTGGAACTTTTTAGATCCTAACTTCTGAAATGTAAGAATAAGTAATTCTTTTGAACTCCTCTTAGACGCTAAAGTAAATATAAGAAATGTGTTCTTACACTCTGCATAACTTGAGTGACTCTATCTTTAAGCTAAATCTTCCCTAATATGGCTTAATTGCTTTTGTATTTTTAGTTTCTGCCTTGTTTCTCACTGTGTCTTGTTATATATCCCTGTTTAAAATATCTGTTTCCAAAAATATAGCTCCTCTTTTAAGCAGTGACTTATGTATCACTGATATCCATCAAGTAAGTGAGAAATGTATTAGGAAATCCTTGCAATACAGAGAACTGAGTTGGGATTTGCAAGAACTGGGTTTCATTAGTAGTTTGGCAATGAACAAGCTAAGTTGGGGAAATTGTTTTCTTTACTTCTTTCTGTCTTTTTTTCTGCCTTTCTTTCTCTAGTTCCTCAGTTGAGAAAAGTAGAGGAGACTGGATGTGGGAATGTGTGGTTTTCAGGGACTTCATTTGGGGGTGGGGAGGCCTCTAGAGGCTCCATGAGGGTGTGCTGGGTCATTTATCAACTCTTCTGCTATATTTTTAACGCTTAGCTTGTCTTTTATTTCTTGGACATGTTCATCAAAGGTTCCCACGCTGTTTAGAAGTGTGTGAATATCAATAAAGCATGATGACAATGGCTGTACTTTATTCATGTGCTAACAGCCCCTGTCATATCTATTCTGGGCTTTCCTATACAGAGTATCTCTAATTTTCACAAATTCTTAAAGATAGTGAATTATTTTTATTTCCCCACTTTATATTTGAGAGAATTAAGCCCCAGGAAGTTTCAGAAACTGTCTTAAGATCATACAGCAAGTACATATAAATTCTTCTTCCATCTACGAGACTCAAGAACTGGCAAGTGAAACATTATCTCATAGTAGGCTCCATTTTCCTTGTACATGGTGACCATTCTACTGTCAGATGTGTGATAATTTTATCTAAATCTTACGTAAGCAGCAGCCGCAGTGTGAAATACTCTTCTTGAGAAGGTAACTCATAGTATGTCTCTGTGCTTTTATCTGACCTTTGCCTGTCCCCCTTATCCCCCACCAGGCATCCGTGACCATATTCTGAACATAGCTTTACCCAGAGATCATCTAACACCGGCAACACATTTTATGTTTTTTTTTTTTTAAAGCATTCATGGTTACATAATTTGGCTGAAAGGTGGAATATGGACAGTGGGAGAGGAATGTGGACTTAAGGGAAGAAAAATAAATTATATGCCCCCACATAGGAATATCTATTTCTTTTGGAAAAAAAAATGAGTCCTTTATTATCTTGAAAGCTAAATATATGCAGTTGGTAAATCTCCACCGCATCATGAACTTTGATATCTTGGCTGTTTTGTAATTTCTCTTTGCCAGTGTCACAGGAGAATACTGCCTCCGCTGGCAGGAAGAAAGAAATTAAATTATGTGCTGAAAGCAGAGCATGGTGAATGCACGCGTGTGCCTCACGCACAAGCTTTTGTCTCCAGAGAGCAGTAATTACTGGTTTCCTGCCCCTTTTATTCTTTCCACTCTGAGCTGTCCAACTTTTCACCTGCCTTT
This sequence comes from Ctenodactylus gundi, assembly GCA_004027205.1. Classification (NCBI taxonomy): domain Eukaryota; kingdom Metazoa; phylum Chordata; class Mammalia; order Rodentia; family Ctenodactylidae; genus Ctenodactylus; species Ctenodactylus gundi. The sequence continues at coordinate 84,900 of PVKB01001282.1, read as the reverse complement.
AAAAAAAATCAACAATGGCTAATGTTCTTGCTTTTTGTTTAATGGAAAAGCTCCAATTTCAGAGAGTAACCAAAAAAAAAAAAAAAATGCCCCAGGTATTTTGCCCCAGTCACTTGGCTTTCAGCCTAAGTCTCCCTTTCTTCCTTCTCCGACATCAGACAGTGTGAGGGCGTAACTTGACCTTGCATGCCAGAATAAAGGCAAGGCATAGCTCTAGTCGCATTTTCTTACCTTCTCTGAGGCAAAGTATGCCTTGGAGTAGGTCATTCTCTGTTTCTCTGCTTTCCAGGCATGGCCTGAGTTCTCTGTGCACATCCTTCGTCATCTGGGAGACTCCTCCACAAAGCACCGCTATCTTCAGAATTACATGGTCGTGGGAAAAAAAAGAAATGGTAGTATATCTGCACTAAGTACTTTATCCTGCCTGAAAATTCACAGGCGTAGTTAAATCTAGGATGGGTTCTAGCATAATAAGTCACAGGATTTAAAATTATATAAACTTACTTCAAATGCAAGGTTAACCTTCAGTACTAGTTGTAAGTCCTTGAAAACGCTTCTAAATATTTTTTAAATAACAGCTTAATAAAAATCTAATTAGTGTGCCATAAATTTCATCTGTTTAAAGTATGTAAATCTTGTGTCTTTTAAATACTCGAAGATGTGCACTCTTCACCATGATTAATTGCATACTATTTCTATCATTTCTTAAAAGGAACTCATATTTACTAGAGTTTGCTTTCCATTCTCCTCACCTACTCCTACCCCAAGAAAACATTAATCTATGGATTTTTAAAATATAAATGAACTAGAAAATATGTAGCCTTTTCCATCTGTTTTCTTCTGTCATAGGTTTAGGGTTATTCTGTTTTGGGTATATGTTAGAATATCATTCCATGAAAGCATAGTATTTCATTATGTGATTATCACGTTTCATTGTATTCCAACTAGTGAACAATTGTTTCTATTGTTTCACTATTAGTTATTATATGAATAAAATTATACATGTTCAAGTTCTTAGGGACACTTTTTCAATTCTCTTAAATACACCAAGGGGAATTGTCAGGTCATATAATAACAGAATGATTACTTTTTGAGGTGAACTGGTTTACAAAATGGCTACACTATTTTAGATGTTCACTAGAAACCAATGAACACTCAACTTCCTTCAATTCCTTATGAGTACTTTGTTATTTTCTGGTGTTCTTTTATTGTTCAGCCTTCATTGTCATTTAAAAATGGTACTTTACTGTGTTTTGATTTGCATTTCTCTACAAAATGATGACATTTAGCTTCTTTTCTTGTGTTATCTGGCCATTGTCTAACTGTCATGAAGAAATGTTTATGCAAATCCTTTGACTTTCTGTAAACTGAGTTTTTTTGTTTTATTTGAGGTTAAAGTCTTTTCTAAATATTAGATAGAAAGTCCCTTGTTAGAAATATGACTTAAAAATATTGTTTCTCATTGCTTGTGTTATCTTTTCACTTTTTTGATGACATTTGTCATGAGCACTCCATAACAGACAGACTGGACAGAGGCAGATGAATTTACATGGAAATGTTTTTTTATTCACACAACAATCAATCAATCCAATTCATAAATCACACTATAATAAATCGATCAATTAATTAATTAAGCAGGAAAGCAAGTGTTATTTTGCCTCCTAAAACTATTCATGTCCTGGGTCTCTTATGCTCACCGTGTGACATGTTCTTGACTACCGGCAACCGCAGCTGACCCGCGTGTGAGCTTGTCTGGGGCTCACCAGTCGATGGCTACATCAGGGCCCTGCGATAGCTGCTGGGATGGACAATCACTCCTTCTCCAGGAAGGGGTCTCGGGATGTGAGGAGGTGTAGTCTCGCACTCAGGAGGCTAGGAGGCTGGGGACTAGGAGCAAGACGCATCTTGCGTTCCAAGTCTGTGACTCCTACCTTGACCCTGAGCTTAGGGCCAGGATGGTTTACATACTATTTTTATGCTCGCAAGCTACAGACAGAGATTTTGTTGGGGTCCACATGCCGGTGAATAGGGGTTCTGGTTATCTATCACGCAAGGGCTTTGTCTGCAGGCTACAGATAGTGATTTCATCACACGGGGTCTACACACAGGTAGCTAACAACTGATCGGTATCATACAGAGTTTTAGGCAGTTCCCAACAATTTTCTTAATTGCACTTAATACAGGTTTACTTTACCAATGCCTCCCAACATTCTCTCCACATTCTACCTGTGCTCCAGATAGCATTCTTACAATAAAAAGGATTTTTTTAATTTCATGTTTTAAATTTTTCTGGAAACCAGTGTGTTGATTCTTTTTCTGCTTCTGCTGTTGGCATGGTATCTGTGAAACTGTCACCTAATGTAACATGTAACTTCACTCCATGTAATGTGTGAAATAATTCCATGTGACACAAAAAGAAACTCCATGTGACACAAAAAGAAACTCCATGTGGCATATGAAGAATTATCTTACATTTTCATCTGCCTAACATTAACTAGATTTTGAGTTAATTTTCATGAACTGCATGAAAAAGCTTGGAAGCTAGACAGAAAAATGCCTACATGGGCTAAGGCAGGAAACAAAAAAAGACCAGCGAGGAAGATGAGGGAAGGAGTCCAAGGGAAGTGTCAGGCCACCCTCCCCTCTACCAGCCACATCATTAAAGAGAGCAGGCAAGAACAGGTGAAAATTCTTCCTATCATCCTGCATCCCCCAGATAAACAGAAAGCTGAGATCATAAAAGATCATAAATGTTTAGAAAAGGGCTAGAAAATAATACAAAGAATACGCTCTGACCCTACTCAATGAAATGCCAAATTCTGAAGCAGCCAATAGATTATTTTTTTCCATCCATAACCCCCTCAGTTGTTTCAGAGCTTTTATTTTTATTTTTATTTATTTATTTATTTATTTATTGCTTTTGGACCTTAATAGACTTTACTTTCGCTTTGCTTCTCATCATCCTGTCATCTGCTTTGTTCTCAATTGGCCAAGGGTCTGGAACCCAGGGCCCAGAGAAGACGACCTAGACTCCTCAACTCAGGGTTTACAACATTTTGGGGACTTATGTCTAGGGTATAAAAGATGACCCCAGATCCACAAGATTCTGACAGGCCAGTAAAACCAACCTAAACAGGGAATAGAGTTAAGAGAAGTGACCGTTGACATTCCAGGACTCCTGTCATCTAGCTGTCTAGGTGGATGTCTGGCCATTACTCCCACACCCAAATCCCTAAGGCTGGGCTCCAGAAAAGGCTGAGAGGTCAAGTAGGGCCTGGTATTATTTGAACGATCAGTCTCACACATGGCTTAGTGGTACAACAAATGAAATCTGGTTCTTTGTTATGGATTTAAACCTATCTGCTTGCGCCAAGAGCTGTTTTGAGACCTCAGTATCAGTGGGTGTAGACTTTGTCCCCCATAACCATTGGCATTCCTTCTTCAAGATCTTTGGGAATAAAACACACGCCCCAAGGGCCAATTAAAATGTTTGGGGCTTTCCTCAAAAGTTTGCACTTAAGGGTTTATAAAATGAAAGAGGTGGGTGAAATTTTATTTATTTATTTATTTATTTGCTTCGATTGTCTTCAAAATGGATTGGAAACAAAAAAACTGCAGAGCTGCCCCAGCAACCTTGCAAACCTGTGATGGTTGACGTCTAATATTAGGATGGGACCCTACTCTTCCTCAAGAGACTTAATCTTGGTGGAACCTTTGCCCTAGTTCTTATACTGCAGGCAGAATATTTAAGAATTATTCTCTTCCTGTTTCTGAGAGATTTAAGGCAGGGCCTGACAGCTTTCTTTATTTCTTTGGCTGTCATTTGCACTGACCCAAAGGAATCCATCTCACAGGCATTCAGCAGAAACATGCCAGGCCAAATTTGCCTGTGAAAAAATTAAGAGTGGGTCCAAGAGCACCAGGACCCAGGAACTCGTGTATTTGTGCTTGGAGCTTAGAGACTGCCTTTTTCTTGATACACACCTGGAACTAAGCTTCAGGCTTAGCTTTGGAGTTCCTATTTTGAATCAAAAAAACACAGAGATGAGATGTGCTAGGGTTTGGATCTGAGTGTCCCCCAAAACCCTCATATTTTGGGGGGTTGGAGCATACCTGTGGATCCTCGAATAAAAGATGGGCCTGGTTAGAGGGGAGGGATGCTGAGACTTGACCCAGAAGGGGCAGATGACTGGGTCATGACTGGGAAGAATATATTCTAGTTCTTCACTTCCTTGCTCACATGGTTTTCTGTCTGCCATGTTGTGAACAGTGTTTCCTCCCACTGGGCATCTGCCATATGCTTTCACCATTACCGTGTGCCCGTGAATGGAGTGAGACCTTCTGAAACTGTGAGCTGACATAAATCTTTCTTCCCTTCTTTTGGACACTCTCAGCAAGGAGTAAATAATTAAGACAGGATGTGACTTTGATCCCCAAAGACTCTAGGCTTCTGAATAAGGGTAAAGACTGAGGTCAGAGTCTTCTCATCCTGTTCACAGGTATGCGTGGGGAATTTCCTGCCACAGATGGGAGAGTCTTCAGGATTGGACTCTTGGTCCACAGTGGAGTGCCAGCAGTCCCGCCTGAAAGAGGGATCCACATTCCCAGGGACGTCTGAGTGGGATTGACAGTTTGAGTAGAGGGAAGTCTCATTCCTCTGCATATACCTTTGAAATGTCTCTTCACTTATATAGGCTGCTTTTTAATAGATCAGAAAAAAATGGCCAGAGTGAAGATCTCTTAATTTTACCATTCTGCAAAAATATTTGTTTTGTTTAAAAGGAAAAGAAGCAGATCAAGATTTCATACATAAAGCTTTTCTTTGTTTTGAAGAGAATATTCTAAGTTGATAAAAGATTGTGATGCAGATCCCCAGCTGTTGGCAGTTAGTCTTCCAGCCCTGACTGAATTAAGCCCCCACTATGATAAATAAAAGAGCACCTTTCTAGCCATTTCATTTCAGTTTTTCTCCATTATATGTGCATGTCCTTGGGTCTCCTGGGGCTCCCGGGCCCTTAGATTAGTAAAAATATTGTCTGACTATAAAAAATACAGCTTAAAAGATCTGTTTAAGACCACAGGGATGTCCTTCCACAATGTAACAAGAGAGACTAAATTTCAAACTTAAGAACAAAGGTATATACTAAAATGATATATGTGGTTAGGTTGGCTGTTTCTGCCTTTTGCTGTCAGGCTTTTGATTCCAAAAGGGCCTATGTTTTTAAATAGTTAGGTTTATGCAAATGCTGGCTTGTTATAAGATTTTTTTCAACAGTCTGTTTAACGTGGAGGATAATGCTAACTTTAAAAGAGTAAAATTTTTTTGATAAAATACTTTTGTGTTGTTTTAATTGGGTGTTAAATATCTATCAAAATAATAGGTGTGGTGATTTGGATCTAGAGTGTCCCCCAAAAGGCTCATGTTCCTATGAATAAATACTGTGTAGGGTCGGGAGGTGGGGCCTGGCTAGAAGGATCAGGTGCCTGAGACTTGACCTGGAGGGGCCTGTGCTGGTTCCACCCCTCCTCCCAGTCTTTCTGTGCTCCACCACGTTGTGAGGATCTCTGATTCCCTGAGCGCTTGTTCCAGCCCCACGTGTGATTCCATCATTTTCGAGCTGCCCACCTGTTTATGGACTATGACCTTTGGAAACTGTAAGCTAAAATAAATCTCTCTTCCCTAAGTTGTGGATGTCGGTTATTGAGACACAGAGATGAAAAAGTCACTAAGACAATAGGTATTATTTAACAAGTTAAAATTTTTTCCAAGACTTATTTTGGAAAAATCACTCTTCTGTAGTTTTGTGTATGGTATATCTCATTCTTAACAAAATTATTCGTGCCTTAATCTAAAAGTCAATCATAATTGCTTTAAATATTATAAAAGTAAAAATTGCTATCTTCTAGTTATTTGACTGATAAAAGCCAAGGGAGATAACTGTGGTTATTGGTAAAATACACATTAAATATATTATGTATACTGTATTAAAAGGTTTGCAGGTTTTTTTTACGACACGCTGAAGTCTAAAGATCTAGCCAAACTTTGATTGTTCATCTTAGGTTAGTATTATACTTTAACATCTATGTTGGTCATGAAGAGAAGGATAAATAAAGAGTATATTTCAAATAAAAAAGGAGATTTTATATGGTAAGGTTTTTATCCTAACATAAAGAAGAGAGATAAGGACAAGTAGACTACCTCCATAAATTGTAAAAATGTTCGTGCAGGCTGGAAAATGAATAGTCTTTATGTTCTGCCTCAACTGGTAGTCCCCAAGTCTTGGGTCCACCTGGCTGGCTCTGCTACCCTGCCCAGTCTATACTGTAACATTATTGCTCTTCAACCAAATTGTTCATGATGACCTTGTCAATTGCTGAATTCATCAAATTCTAACTTAAGCTATTCTCAGTATTTTGTTATCTAAGTTCTGAAAATCAACTGGTTGATGGACTCTAGGTAAACTGAGCTAAGAGCTACTTCTTTGAAACTTCTTTCTTCCTTCAATGTGGTCACAGTGGTTAAGACAGTGATTCTAAATCATTGCAAGTTCCCCTCCAACGTGAAAAACAACCAGGGCAACATTCTGGCAATGAGGAAAATAGAATAGCAACTGTTTCACTATTCCTTCAGAGAGAAAGTTGTTCCAAGACAAATGCGGGACACATGAGAGCTGTCAAAACCAAAACTAGAGTCATATGTGTTAGTCTTGGCAGAAACATAGACCTGAGGGGTTATAAGAAATGGTCCTTATGGTCCTTATGCATAAGTGCTTACTGTTACCAATCCTAAAGGATGCTGCCAGTTCCTTCCTGCCTAAGAAAACAATAGATCCAAATGAACCATGACCTCATCCCACTGCTGATGACGTTAGTAATCACTGCTGACATGGGTACAAGAATAGAGAAACAGGTTTCTTCCTTTTCATATTGTCAAATGCAAACAAAAATCTGTCCACTGACCAAGTAGACAGCTTAGAGTAAGTATTATGGTCATTCTTCAAAACTAAATTGGCTTCTTAGCATTCTGGCTTTACACGAGAGAGATGTGTATGTCTTTCCCTAGATGACATAGCGCTGTTTTGAGTCAATCCATCTAAAATGGTGGGCACTACAGTTAAAAAGTTGACTGCTAAGGCCTCCAAAATTTGACAAAATTTTTCTGAATCTTGACGTACCCGTTTAAGGATTTAGACCTGGACGTTCTACCTACTTCCCCTTGACTAGACCTTTAGCTATACTTCATTCACTTTACTGTTTGCCTGTCTCATTTTATTTCCAACAGAATAAAAGATATCAATATACAGATATTATTTCAAGTGAAATAAACACCTCCTGTGAAAGCCACTGGTCCTTCCTGTAGGAGACGATCATCCTAACATCTCTCAGTGCCCACCCTGTCAGCAGAAAGCAATTAGTTCCCATAGCGATGGGATAGTCTTTTGGGAGAGGGGGATGTAAGAGACTGATAGGAAAATGGATGGGCAGGCTAAGACAGGGAAGGACACTGGCCAACAAGGGGTGGGCTCCAAGGGAAAGGCCAAGCCCTTTTCTCCCACCAAAGTACATCATTAAGGGAAGCAGGCAAGAATGAATCGAAACACTTTCTGCCAGCCTGCATCCCTCAGATAAACAGCAGAGTTCACAAAAGCTTCAAAAAAAATTTTTTCTCCCTTTGGTACCTTGCGCCTTAATAAACCTATCTTCACTTCTGTTTTGCTATTCATGGGACTACATCTACTTTGATCTCAATTGACTGAGTGTCCAGGACCTGAGGACAGTGAGGGTGACCGAGACCACCCAACTCAGGACCCATGCCAAGAGGAACTCAACTTTATTCATCTGCTTGGGGCACTTTTTTGTTGGAAAGGACATCTTTAAACTATTGAGTTATTCTTGCCATCTCGTCAAAATGCAGCACTGATTTCTGAACTCTGAATTCTATTCTATTTGTCTTTTGGCCGATACTTAGGCCAGAACCGTGGTGTATTCTTGTTTTGTAGTAAGTTTCAACATTGAAAATATGTGTTCTTTTATCTGTCTTTTTCAAGATTGTTTTTACTTTTTGAGTGTCATTTCTATATAAATTTTTACCATATTTTCAAGCCCACCACCTTGAGAAAAACAGTTGAAATTTAAGTAAAAGTTACATTGAATCTGTAAGTAATTTGGGGAGTATTACTTATTTAATCACATTATTTGTTCTTTCATGATTATGTAAAGTTATTTATTTAGGACTGTTAAAATTCCATTTTGTATTCCATGGTTTATTGTAAAAGGCTCTCACATCTTTTGCTAAGTGTGTTTCTAAACACTGTATTTTAATGCTATTATAGATGGAATTGATTTATGAGTTTTATTTTCAAATTTTTCATTGCTGCAATATAGAAATGGAATTGGTTTCATATTGTTCTTGTATACTAAAACCTTCATGAATAATATTGCTAATACTAGTACATTTTGTTGATTCCTTAAAATTGTCTATACACAAAATAATTGGTTTTTCTACTACTTTTGAGCTCCTGCAAAGAATTTTTCATTTTCCTTTTCATCTTCAGATTTTTTGTTTTTAATAATCTTTCTTTTTCTCACTGTGTAGCCTACACTGGTCCTGAACTCACTATGGAGCTCAGGCTGGTCTTGAACTCACGGCAATCCTCCTGCCTCAGCCTCTCGGGTGCTGGGATTACAGGAGTGTGCCACCACACCCGGCTTCTGTGGTGTTGGGGAATTGAATTTGGGTACTGAGTACTTAGCGCTTGCAAGACAAGTGCTTTAACTGCTGATCCATTCCTCCAGTCTTAATAATTTCTTTCTTGATATTCTTTATTTAGTGAGCTATTGTTCTTATACATTTCTTTAGATTTTTTATGAGTTATTTTTGCTGTGTGGATATATTTAAAATATTCAAATTGAGGTCTCTGTCTAGTAAGTCTAGGCTTCCTGAAAGCTAGTTTTAATTCATCAGTTATAAAATTCCTCTGTTTATTTGTTGTTGTTATAGTCTTAATTTGATGTTGAAAATAGAATGCCTTCATACTGTATCAATTCGAGAAGTCAAATTGTGTCACTTCCTAAGGGTTGTTCCTCTTGTTGCTTATTCATTTACTGGTTTTCCCAAACTATTTTTAAATGTAATACACTTTTGGTAAGCTGTTTCTGAAATCTTTGCTCAATTAGCTTAATGGAAAGTTATTTCCTTAGATGTTTCAAATCAGTTAGTCTTTGCTGAGAGGTTCTGGCTACTTGTTGGGGGATACGGTCACCAGTCTCACTGGCTCTTTATACCTCTGACATAGTGTTCTCTTTATTCCTTTGTAGAGGATCTTAACATTAGCCAGACATCTTTCCCAGATCCTTCCTTGCCATGGTAACATTCCTGTGCTTGTGCACGATCTTCTAGACTCCTAGGGTTGTGAAATAGTATTTTGAAGTCTCCCATGAACACTTTTTTGCTAAGTTTTCTTTTTAAACTTTTTCATTATTCTTTTATGAGCCACAGTAGTTAAGACACTTCAGAATGCTTCAGAATTCACAATAGTAAACATTGCCACTGATTATTTCCAACAGACTTCTATGTGTGAGATTTAAAACAAAGTGAGTTCACATAAATAAGTCCTGAGAAAAGAGCATTTTAGTATCATAATGGTCAGACAGGTCAATAAGGACAGCTATCTAGAGATGAGCCTTTTCAAAATCTGCAAGTCTGTTGTGGTCTCTGCAGTCCCTGCCTGTGAGCAGCATCAGAAGTTGAAAGTTGGTTTTCAAGGCTACCTTGGTCCTAGGGAGATCAAAGTGAGATTAGTGCAACTTGAAATGCTGCAAAACTTGCACTTCCTTCCAAGACTCAGCTGTATTTACTTCCTCGAGTAAGCACTCTTGTAGTTGGTATAGATGTCAATTAATTTCAAGAGTTCAAATAAATAGTGCTTTTGACAATTTTTACTAATGTCATTGTTGCTTTTATACAGTGTCAGAGTTTGAGAGATGCTTCCGTTGCCATTCTCTAAGTTATCTCCTTAAAAAAGTTTTCCAAATATTCTTTGTAGAGGATCTTAAAATCAGCTAGAGATCTTTCCCAGATCCTTACCTTATTCTTTTTTGAAATAGATATAATGATATCTACACCACAGAATTCTGATTAATAGTTATTGAGAAAATATTGGCAGATGGTTCATGGCGAATCATGAACAAAAAACTTGTAGCATTTGGCTGGATGAATTATTATTTTGTGTGTGAGTACTTTAACTGAGGTAAGTATCTCATAAACTCTGCCACATTATAGGCGCATAGCAAATGTTAATTAATTTTGAGCAACGTGGAATGATATGAGATGGATTCCAAAGACCTAATATCTCACTCGTGTCTACTGACGTGACTTTTCCTGTATTAGTGAGAACTTAATGACCTTGGCAACTTATAAAAACTTGGTTCAAAGCAGCTAGGTTCAAAAGGGAAGTAAAGGAAAGGATTTATTATCTCAAAAAAGATAGCGGTATACCGAGTTCAGATGAAAATGGATTCACATGTTCTAGGTTGGCACAAATTTTCACACAAGCTTTTCTTTCTTCTATGATAGCTTTATTGTTAGTCAGATTCTGATCCTATAATAACAATACACTAACCATCAACAATAGTCCAACATTCTATCAGATTAAGAGCTCCAATAGAAATGGGTAACTTTTTTACTATTTCTTATATAAATGTTAAGATTACTCTACTTGGGTACATCTAGGACCTGCGTCTTTGTCTGCACATGCCCCTGTTGCAAGGAAACAGCATATGCTAATTTTCCCATACTGAGTTTCAGCTTCCCGGAAGCTAGAAGTGAAGACAACCAAATACACCCCTGTAGCTTGGGGTTGGAGAAAGAGTGGCTTCTGGAAGGATTCTTTGATCCTGGTAAGGAGGTAGTTGTCTTTGAGACAACCAGGTCATCTATCATTGGATTCTGCTGTTTTTCTTCTCTGTTCTTCTTTTCTTCCCAAGTGATTTGAAGAGTTGCCAGAAATTATCCCCTTAGAGACTCATGCCCACTGTGTATTCATGGAATATTGTGCAAAACAAAGCTCCGGAAATAGTACACATTTTAAAGCCAGTATACGGAGTTGCCATTGATGTCATAACAGGTCAGAGATGGGGAAAGATAAATGAAAAATGGAGCCATCAGGGGAGTTTTTACAGAAGACGCAGGGCTTAGTTTATCTCTTGAGGGATGCTCATAAAGATCCAGAGGAGGAGCACATCTGGGCTTCACAGGAATACGAATGATAAGAGCGACTTCCTCCATTTGTGGAGTGTTTATTGTGTGTAAGACACTGCCACTGTGTCAAGTTCTTTAGCTTTATTTCCTCAAAGCCTTACAGTGTTTTTACTATTAATATTCCTGTTTGAAGATAAAAAATGAGACATGAATGTTTATCCTAGTTGCCAGTACCGTTAAATGGGAAACTCAGAGCCAAACAGATAACTTCAATTGAGAGCCTCATTTGATATTTTCTTTGAAATTTGAAAATATTTCAATGCTACACATTTATTGGAAACACGGTGATGTTTCAATTACTATGTGAGTAATGCTCAGAGTAATTATTATATCCATCATCCTAAGCATACATCATTTATTTATTCCAGGACATTCAAATTTCTCCCTATAATCTTTGTTTTGAAGTACGGTGTTATTGTCCAGCATAATTACCTTACTGTGCATTAGAAGTTATTTATCTTAGCCCATTGAGCCTCTGGTAACAGCTATACGAGTCTCAGCTTCTACGAAATGAACTACTTTAGTTTCCACATGTAACTGGTTAGTATTTGTCATTCTGTGCCCAATTTATTTATTCACTCAAGTGAATGTACTTTAGTTTCAGGTGTATTGCCAAAAATGACGGGATTTTAATCTTTTCTATGGCTGAGTAATATTTCGCAGTGTGTATAAACAGAGTGTGATCGTCTAGCCTCTGTGTTACTACTCTGACTCACAGGCCACTCACGTGTATGTTTTCATTGCCTTTCAGCTCCCCTCCATTCTGAACTTTTGCACCAAGCAACACTGTTGCTCTAAACTTGGGATGAACCTTAGCTGGTGACATGTCCGTTCCTTTACTTTTGTTGTGACATTGTCCTGGTAAAAGTATCCACAAAGTTATAATTTACAGAATCTAGGAGTGTCTTCAAAGTCCATCTAGCCAATCATTTCAAGATTTGTTGTTCAAAAGATCCTCTTTGGAAAGCTCAGAAATATAAATTGTTTGTTCATTCAGCACTCGAATTGGTCTAGGATCTTAGCACATTTTGATTTCGTTAACGCTCCTCAGTCGGCAATCATGCTTTCCAAATGTTGAGACTGAAGATATACCTCAGCTAAATTCAAGCTGTCAGTACTCTTGAATCTTTTAAAAATTATGATACTTCATTTCCAGGATTTAATTGGTCTGGAATGGAATTTGTCCAGATCTTTTAACAAGTCTTTTCAGATGAGTTTAACGTGCATCTAGGATCAAGAACCATTATCTGAATCTATTACTATTACAGGTATGAAAACTGAAAATAAGCAAGGGGGAGGAAAAGTATTCTCAGCCATCTGTCACATTAGTAGCAGAGACAGACCTGACCCCAAATTTTCTATTTCATCACTGAGAATTCCTTGTTAACCCCTGATGTTGCCGTTCCCTCCCAGCAGTCTTTCTCATACATTGTCCTCACATTCACAAAGTCGCATTTGGCCGGTGGACCCAGGCCTCATTGGAACTCAGATGTAGAAGAAATGTGGGGAGAAGTGCCAAGTCCCTTAAAGTCCTTCCCAGGTCAACCAGGGCTACAAAAGCAGACTTTTGCTGGCTGAGCCTAAGCGCTTAACCAACCTTATCCCCTGTCTCAGTTACTTTTTTGTTACTGGGACACAATAACATCTATAATTTTATGGAGGAAAGGTTTATTTTAGTTTATCGTTCCAGAAGGTCACAGTTCACTCACAGGTGGGTGGCTGTAAAATGGTGGAATCATATGCTGGGGCCATAGCTAGAGCTAGAACCAGAGCCAGAGCCAGTGCTGATGCTCTGGAGGCAGAGATCCTCTCAGAATGGGGGAACAGAGAGAAATCCAGGAGGCAGGGAGGAACCCGCTCACGCCCCTCCCGGTCAAGCCCCAAGCATCAGCCCCTTCCATCCAGGCCCTATCTTCCAACCTTACACGGTATCCATAGGTACATGAGATTTTTTGGGGAACACTCCAGATCCAAACCACAATAACCTCTAAAGCCTGGCCAAATTTTTCCCTTCTCCCTATGAAGTAATTTCAAATGTACCCCCTTTCTATGCTGCTATTTGTCCCAGTTATCTTTATGGAATTGGAAAGTATTTCTTGATATAAGGAAAAAAATGGTTGGTCTTTTAATTTGTTTATTAGAGTTCAGGCATTTATCTATCTGTTTACTTGTCTATTTAATGAGACAAGTTATCACTCTGTAGTCCAAGCTGGTCCTGAATTCACTATGTAGCCCAGATTGACCTGACTCACAGCAATTTTCCTGCCTCAGCTGTCCAAGTGCTGAGATTACGAGCATGTCGAACCACACCTAGTTTAGGTAGCATTGGGGAATCAAACCCAGGGTATTGTCCTTGCTAGACTAGTACTCTACCCACTGACATACATACCCAGCCTTGAGTAATCTTTTAAAATATTCAAATAAAGCTCTTCTCCTGAATAAGTCTATTCCTCTGTTCAGCTTCTGAAATGAATTGCATTCTGACATTTAACATTAATACTATGTGATTCTCAGTTACATAAAAAGAAATTAAGATTCTCTTACCATCACTTAAAAAACCCTTTTCTCCCAAGGAGATAAGTAATCATATTCTTTAAAAAAAAAATGATACCCCTGTGTTGTTTACTGGGCCACCAGCAGAATAATTTCTTTTTACTTCAGGCTTGAAGGGTGAGAAAGGGAATAAATAAGATGAAAGAAAGACATTTATTACTATCTTTTACCCCTGTACTTGGTTTGAATGCTATCTTCTAAAATAATTTATCACTGTCTTGAGGACGGAAACTTCTAGGCAGCAACGTAAGAATCCAAAAGTTTCATGTGTGGAGATGGGCTCAGATAGAAAGGGCGAGTCATTGAGATATACCCAGATGGGTATATTCTGGTCTTTGGCTCCTTCCTCCTCCCTCTACTTCCTGATTGCCATGCAGGGGACAGCTGTCTGCCACCATGCCATTCCACCACGTGGGTTCTGCCTTGAGGCTGACTAATCATGGACTGAAGCCACTGAAACCATCAACAAAAAATAAACCTCTTCTCCTTTAATTTATGGTTGTCAGATATTTTGTCCCACTGACAGAAAAGGGAAGAATACAGGCCTTGACAAGTGGTTAAAAGTCTGTGAAGAAGTCCGTGGCACGTTGCCTTCTATGGGCAGAGAACACTGACTCCAGATGGTAGCTTTGACCATCCTCTGCCTGCGCTTACTAAGGCTTCTGAGGAGTGCCAATGGCCTCCACGCAAGAAATAGAAATATTATGGCTTTGTTGACTGGATGTCTTAGGCTTTCATAACCAACTGCTCTCAGGAGTAACTTGCGAAATGGTTTGTTGCTCCAGAGTCCGATTTCATAGGGTCAACAAAGCACTATCGCCAATCTCTTGTGTAGAATGGGATAACTCACTAACTGTCAATTCAAACTTCAGTGTTTCTAACCTGAAAAAAATAGATTGTTATTTGGATCATTTGATTGATATACTTCTAAAGCAGTACCAGCTGTTTTATAAAATCTGTGAAATTTTCCCACATAATTATTATTTGTAATAATATATTAGTTTGCAAAACAGAATAATTACATTCAATGTGAAGAATTGGTATAAAATCTTTTAAAAATCTGTATGCATGAATTTATGGATGGATACATAAGTAAAATGATAAACCAAATCTGGCAAAAGGGTAGCAATTACTAAAATGTAAGTAAATAAATTATGAAAGTTTAAAAATTCTAAAATAACTAAGTTTGGCTATCATATCTATTGCTTTAAGTATACTTATGTGATATAGATTTAACTTCATTTAATGTAGCAATTCTATAGAGACTTAAGTTCATTTATTGTAGCAATTCACTTATTTGGTCTGAGTTTATCCTAAGAAAACTGATTGATCTAAAGATAATCCTTTGAATGTACAAATATTTACCTTTCAGTACTCAGCTAAGGTATTTGAAATTTAACTTCTCACTTTTTCTTTCTCACAGTTCCTAGCCTTGTGAATTGCATTGTTATAGTTCTTATGTGGACTGGTGAGTAAGGCCAGGTTAAAGAATATCAACAAAGATATAGCAAAATATAGAAAAAAAATAACTTTTGGCAAGTATCCCAATAAGGGCTCTGCTGAACTCAGAGAGGAGGCATCAAGATTAGACAACTGCCACCCATTCTTGGGGTAGGCAGCAGAGCTAAAGAGTGCTGATTTGAGTGAAATGAGTCAGATGCAGAAGATTAAATATGTTAGGTATCGCATGGTTTCTCTGATCTGGGAAACCCAGAATACGGGCGTTCTCTAGAGTCACATGGTGTGATAGTGGGAGTTGCGGTGGGAGGTGGGAGGGCCAAAAATGGGAATGAATTGTAAGTTGACGTAGTATATATGTGCACAAAATACTCGAGTTCATTGTAAACACTATGTATAGCGTAGATATATTAATAAAATTGGTGGGAGGAAAATTGGAGTTAATAATAATTTCAGTCTCATTGGCATGTGAGTTATTGGACGTATTTGTTTATATTATTCATTTATCAACATTATGGGAACAAATTTTCTGTAGCCAATGCTACAATACATTTTAATGCAATGCAGCCCTTGCTCTCCATTTTCCCATTCTGCTACAGCAGAGGCAGGCATGCATGCAGCCGAGCGATGCAATATAACGCGATAGATGCAGCGGGAGATGTGTGTAAGGACCGTAGTAGGAAGCACTGGTGCTCCTCGTTTCAGTCACATCTAGTGATATTACAGAGATTCAGGTTTCTTTTTAAAAATGGAACTTAAAACAAAAAACAAAGTGAAACAGGGGGCTCGGGTAGGGGAGGAAGGAGGGAGGGGTGGGTAGGGGGAGGGACAAAAGGAGAGTGGGAAAGCCCTTGTCACCTTGACAAGATACGTATGCGCACAAAAGGCTCAACTCCATTGTAAACCTTAAATTTTTCACATACACATATCAATAAAATGGGAAAAAATGGAAGGGATGAAAGAGGGTTCTGAGAACACTTGGACTGAGTCTTAAATAATTTGATGGAAACAGGAGTGGGAATAAGGAAAGAATAAATTATCCTAAGAAAGGAAATTAACAAATTTGGACATGGAACCTTAATACTATATTATATTATATTTTATTTTGATTGATTAGTTGCCGTTATGGAGAAAGAAACCATGGTCTTCTACCTGCTTCGCAGGTGGTTTGACCACACTACATTCCCAGCTCCTAACTTGAATTGTTTTCACATGGAGCAAAACATTTATGGCCAGGTAATTTGTTAGCTCCACCCTCGTGAGGCTTACAGCATGGAGGCTGACCTTCACGAAGTAGTCATATAAAAGTGTAATAACAAAACAGTGTAGAAAGAGGACAGGAGCACAGAGCTATGAGGGAGATTCCAGGAAATGTGTAGCTCACTGTGCATAAAGTGGAAAGTAAAAGGATGCAGTTATCAACAGGAATAGAATCATAACAAAAATAATGACTGATCCTGAAGGTCTGATCAGATACCTGGCATGAAAATATGGGCTTGAACCCAAAGGCAAGGAAAATCATGGAATGAATGTGAGCAAGAAGCAGTGATGCTTGCTTATGGATATTAGAGACAATTGGATTTCATAACTGTTTAAAAATCCTGGTTTGAGGTGCTGAGACTAGAAACTGCGAGACTAATTAGCAGGCTTTTCCTGAAATTCTGGTGGGAGATGCAGGAAGTCTGATGCTGTGATTGTGGGGCGGGAAAGCAGATGAGAGAAAATTAAGGATGTTTAGAGGTAAAAGCAATAGGGCTTGATGATTGGTTGTATTTACGGCACTATTTCTCAGGGGGTGTTTGGGAAAATGTTTGCGCTAAAAGCCATTCACTTGAGCTACCGAATCAGAATCTGAGCTGTGTGGCTGGGGATTCTGCACTTCCTCACACCTGCCACCCCACCAACAGACTCTAAAACACATTGACACTTGCCACGCATTGACGGAAAGGTAAAGGACATCCTGAGGATGCCAGGATGACCCTAGCCCCTGGCCTAGGAGTGAGAGAATGGTGGCACTCTTGGTTCTCAAACTCCAATGAGCTTAAGTGTTTCCTGAGAAATTTTTAAAATGGGGATTTTTTCAGGCTGTGTTGCAAGAGGAATCATTTGAAAAGGAGTTATGCCTGGTGAGTGGGTAGCTTATCTTCCCATCTTGTCTGCTTCCTCTGTTTTCAGCCATTCGGGATTCCTTCCTGATGCAAATGTTAAGGGATGAGATTAAGGTGGGAGGATTTTTCCCCCCTCCAGGTCATCTTTGCCTCACTACACTGAGCCCTTTTTATGCAAGCATAGATCTTTATAAGTTCTATCTGAATAACAATCTAAGACTTTGCACGTCATAAGATGTTAACACTTTTGTTATATGAAACTCCAATATGAAAAAGCAACACTTATTTGTTCAATCAAATCCCAATTAGAGAAAGCAAAGAGCCATCCGAGAGAAATTATTTCAGTTGTATACATTGATAAGTAGTATTGAAAGAACTTGAAAGTGTTATTAATGACCGTGGTATTACCTCTGTGAACACAGCTGTGTTTGGGTTCCCACACCCACTTTATTGCACACTTGATGCATACTGATACCAGTATTGTTTTAGTGGGAGTTTGGGTTCATGACATTTTTTTTTTTGGCTTCTTCATGTCATTGTCATCATTCACATAAAATATCTTCTTGGCATGAGATACTGGTATACATTTACATAAGAGTACGGCAAGACTTCGAAATAGTCATTAAGACTGTCACTTTTCAAATCCTTGGTCTCAGTGTGTTGAATGTACATTGTTTAAGTAGCTTTTGTTGGAAGTTGTGTCTGTCTTTTCCTTTTATCCCCTTCCCCTAGTATTCCATAATCATACACATAACTTACTTGGTAGTTAAATCAATCAATGTTTATTGGCATGATACATGTCTTCCATTTCCTTTTCTTGCTGCTTCTGGAAGCTGCAAAAATCTGTTGCTCAATTAACTAAAGGTCAGGAAGCTGTCAGCCTTTTCCCGCTGCACCCTGCTGTCAGTTTAGAGGATGCAGGAGAAGCAGAGCCTTCAGTGTGGATGAGGGCTGCCGGAAATAGTCTCCAGTGAGTAATGTGTGGCTGCATCTTTGCACAGACCTGAATCTACATGACTCACCGGTTCCTCAGACAGGCATATAGGGTTAATGGGCAACTAAAGACAGGTAGGTAAGATGAGTTGCCAAATACTTCACAATTAACTGCAAAAGTAGAAAAGTGAGCCCCCCCCCCCCCACAAAAATCCAAGTTCCTAGACTTAGTTTTCATCTCTGTGACCTTAGAAAGGTAAGACTCAACTATTTAAGATCTGTCTATTCCAAATTAATCCTTTCACAGTATCAAGAGAACTTGTTCTTTACTCCCTCATATATCTCTCTACCCATTTATTTTCATCATCTGGGTCTTGATCTTTCATAAAGAGTATTATCTGCCTTTGATATTACTAAAAACAAAGTATAAAAATTATAGGCTTTATGGTCATGTAGTTTTCTCTGAAACTAGTCAAGTACTTTTGAATGGTAAAGCAGCTACAGACAAGATGAAAACAATTTGCAAATGATGGTATACCTGATTTATAAAAACTGGTGGGCTGATTTGGGCTGTCTTATTACAATTTTCTGCTAGTAGACTGCGCTCATCCTGTGTTCTACTTAAAAGAGATAACTTAGATAATCTTGATTAAATTTGGTATGACTAGCTTAATAACCCCAAGATTTAAGGTGAATGTAGTAACCTTTTGACAATATGGAGGAGGAGATAGGTTCTGAACAAAGGAAGAGCAGAATTTCAGCCCAAGGTCTACCTCTGTACACCTACATTTGATGATTTCTCTTTGCTCCTATACTGTAACTTAGGTTTCTTTTGCCAGGAGTCCAATGGAAGATATACTGTATTGGTTAGTGTTCTAAGAGAGGAAGAGTTAGCAGAATTTTATACTCATATTTAAACTCCCATTGTGTGGTGGATGAGCCAAGAGGAAGTTTAGGAGAAGCTAATGAATAACATGAACGTTGAGATACAAATCGAACCTGCTAAGGGCCTTCCTGACAGCTCCTACCTACAGGATAAAATTGATGTGTCTGTTTCTCCGGAAAAAAAGAGCTTGTCTTTGTTGAAAGCAGAAATCAAGAGAAATGTTCTTAACAAGAAGGTTAGAAAATGTAAGATTACAAATTGACCAGGCACTCGGCTTTCCTTTGCAGGTTGGGAAGGTGCATAATCAAAGCTCTTTTGTAATCATAGCAACTGATTTATTTGAAAAGGGTCATGGCAATTATCAAAGCAATTCTTCCTGTACTATGGAGAAGCTGTTCACCAGGTGTCACTTGAGTGATTTCTTGGCAACCTCCCAGTCAACCTGTCTATCACCAAGATCTTGCTTTCTAGATCTGACTGCTCTGTCATTCGTGGATGACATGTAGCTGAAACTGGTCCAGATGAGAAAAGCAGACTCGTATTGACCAGTTTGCATACAAATCAAGCAGGAAAAAAAAACATATTATGCATTATATTCTATTCTCCAGATACAGACGTGTTGGACACAGCATTTGTGAAAGAAAAGAACAGGCATTTAAAGTAACTCATAATTGCCAGAAATGAAAAATATATGTTGGAGAACATGAGAAATATTCTTGGGAATGTGTGTTAAATTATACGTTATCATCTATATCTAAACTCATGTGTTTGGAAGGTGACTGGATCATTAGGACACAGTACTCCTCAGGGGATTCATTCACATGTTAGCAGCACTCCTCCATCGTGCCCTTGTGCCATGCCATGTCTGGCTGAGATCCAGCCGGTTATGAATTAAGTCCCCTAAACACCAATGACCAATACACATCTGCTTTAAGTTGCAAGCATCAGGTATTTTGTCCCACTGACAGGAAAGTGACTATTACAGAATATCGTACCAGAGAAGTGGGGACAGTGCTGTGATTGTATCTGACCATGTGGTTTAGAAGCCCTAGGAATTTGTTTCCCAGAGACATTTGGTAAAATTTGGAGAAATGGGCTAGGGAAGCTCTAATTATCATAAACAAAGTTTGGTGGGTGATTCTGATTAGAGCTTGGAAAATCATGATAACGACACATGACAGGAGAAGCCAGGTTTCTGAGGTTAAATTTGGGAGTGAGGACTCTACTAGAAACTGGGCTAGGGGTCACGTTTGTTCTCTTCTTGCAAGGAAGTTCTCCACATTTTACCAATGTCCTTAAAGCAGTATGCTAATTAATCTGGTGGAGACATTTTCATGGCTCTCCCATGTTCAGGCTGTTTCATGGGTACTGCCGACAGCTTTTATTTAGAAGTAAAATGAAAATCAAGGGCAGAAAGCAGATCTGAAAAGTTCGCAGTTTCACCAGAAAGGAAATTCCTGCAAAGTTAGGGACAAGGACATCAGGGTCACTGGTAAAGACCAGCATTAAAAAAAAAGCCAAGTGCTTTGTAACAGGTCAACAGGAAAGAAGGCTTGAAAACTTCTCAGGAATTGGCCAGAACGTACTTTCACAGATTTAAGAGTATAAAAATGTAAACTCATTTGAAAAAGTTTACTTTGAAAGAGCACCATGGGGAACTCTTAGGCCTTTGTATATTTTTCTGAGGACAGATACCTAGTCGTTCACAAGCCACTGCAGCTACGATTCAAGGAGGTCAAGTTGCTGCTTGAGCTAGTGTTAGATCTTGGTGTCAACCACATGGTACTCTATTTTCAGACACTTGGAATGTAAAAGCTGTGGGGTTATGGAGGCCCCACTTAGATTTCAGAAGAAGGCCTGTGAGGCCAGGTCATGTGTCCATGAGAGAGAGCACTCTGTGAAGTTGAGAGAGCAAAGTCAAGGATATAGTGGAGACCGCAAGAAGTTGGAGTTTTCAGGAACAAGGAACATCTGGTGAAGAAAGCTGTAGGCCGTGAGTAGAACCAGCCCAAGGGGGAGGCCATATGGGCTGCAACCATCAGTTTTGTAATGGCAAGACAGCCCAACATAGGACGACAGGATTTAGTGTTTACCCTGCTGTTTTCAGGTCTTTCTTTGGCTTGAATCTCTTCTCACCCCTTGATTGACTCTTTTCAAATAAAAATGTTTGCCCTGTGCCATTTTACACTGGAAGCACTTAATAGCTTGCTTGCTTTTTTTTTTTTTTTGGTAGGTGCTCTAACAGTCAAGTGTTTGCTTTGAGTCTCAGAGGAAACTTTGGACTTGAAATTTTCAACAATGCTAGAAGTTAAGACTTTGGCAAATATTTTTCTTCTTCTTTTTGAGATAGGGTCTCACTCTGTAGTCTAGGC
This sequence comes from Ctenodactylus gundi, assembly GCA_004027205.1. NCBI lineage: Eukaryota > Metazoa > Chordata > Mammalia > Rodentia > Ctenodactylidae > Ctenodactylus > Ctenodactylus gundi. Next base: position 63,330 of record PVKB01001282.1, on the reverse strand, counting down.
TGGTCCTGAACTCACCATATAGTGCAGGTTATCTTCATACACATGGTGATCCCCTTGCTTCACCTCCTGAGTGTTATGGAATCACAAATTTGTACTGTCACACCCAGATAGGTATGCTCTATTGTGCTAGAATATTGAACCAAGGGCCTTGCACTTGCTAGGCAAGCATTCTGCCCACTGAGATATACCCCCAACCTGTAAATTTGACAACTCTGAGAGATAGAATAAATACATTTCATACAATGAGCTGGATATAAGCTTCTTAGGAGTTGGGAGCAGATCATCATGGTATAAAACAGAATCTAAGTATCTCTATTATTTGTGTGTGCTTTAAATGGTATCATGTTTATACGGTTCCATGTCCTAATTTTCAAATTTGATAAATGCATGTATGTCAATATTCACAAAATTACCTCAGCATTTCAATAGCCATATAATATTTTACCAAAGATACCAATCTACACATATATCTGGAACAATATTCACAATGTATTTAACTCTTGCCTTTTTAGTGGACATTTGGGTTGCCTCCAGATTTTTAAAAGGTTTTACGTCCTCTTTTCATGTTCATATTTATGTCCTTCTCCAGCACTTTCAAGATGACTGATTAAAAATGCTGTGTTGCGAGACACCACTTTTAAGTGTACTTGAAAATTTTCTTCATAAATGTTGTGTGATTTTTTTTTTCTTCTATTAGTGTATTGGAGTGAAAGCTCTACTTCCGGTCCCTCCAGCCATCCACATCAGCAATCTGCGCACTATGTAACTGAGAGATAAAATTCTGTCCCTCTGAGTTTTACAAAAAATGGTGGCAGTTCAACTTTATTGAGGCATTTAGATATAGACTGATTTTATTGACATGTAAAGATCTTTGAAAAACTCTCTCCTATTTGCCCTAGTATATTATTTTTAATGTATAACATTGATCTCCTTCACATACTCTTTATTCTTTTGTAAATTGTTTCTTCCTGTCTTTTTATCCCCCCAAAAACACTTAAACATCATAAAATCTTTATAAATAACATGTTTTTTTTAATTTCCAAAGAAACAAACATCTATCGATTGACATACAACTGTGTTATATTTTCACTTTTTTTTTCCAGAAGATGTCTGTGGTCAATCTCATAATGCAATGTATATTAAATTGCTCTCAGCAGCCACAGTCTAGAGTCCTTCTATCCACTAAGGTATCCAGTGTGGTAGCCACTGTGGTATTTAGCATGGTAGTCACGGTGGTGTCTGGTACGGTAGCTACTGTGGTATCTAGCATGATGGCATCCAGCACGGTAGTCACTATAGTACCTGGCATGGTAGCCACTATGCTATCCGGTGTGATATCAGGTATGCTAACCATCAGTTACACATGTCAACAGCGCTTTTGAATAGAGGCTAATCTGAATTGAGATGCGCTGCAAATATGAAATACCTATTGATATTATAGCCTTAGAAAAACTAATATAAACATCTCACAAATAATTTCTGTTGGTTGTATTTTTAAATAATAATACTGTAGATATATTGGATTTTATAAAATATGCTAATTAATGTCACCTGTTCATTTTTACCAAGTGGCTACCATAAAACTTCGAAGCTGTAAATGTGGCTTACATATGTCCCTACTTCAAATAATATTGTGTCATAACATGAAGGCACTGAGAGACCAGCCTGGAGTGTCTCCTTGGACAGTCTTCAGGTCAGAATGGTATCATGCCTCTGCAGCAAGAGAGCCAGCACAGCACCCAAACACATTGTCACACTGGCTGATGGCCTGTCTTGCCTTTCATGTGCTAGAACCTCTGTAAAAAGAAACGGCTGCAACCAGAATAGTTTATAGCCTCTATGGAAAGAAACTTAAATTGAAAAGGACCAGAAAAATTGAAATACTTCTGACTTTGAACAGCTGCTTGTGTCACCACAAAGCCATGGTCACTGCGTGATCTGTCAGCAGCTGCAGGAAGGATATGATTCACTGGTCTCCTCTAAGCTTAGGTACGGCAAATTCCCAGAGACAGCAGAGAGCTGATGAACAAAATCTTGGTCTAAGCTCTGAGGAGGGAGTGTCATCTGCCCTCTCATCCTTCCTTGCCTGTCCTCAGATGAAAATGAGTGGCTGTTCACACTGGGTTCTGATTGTTCTCTCTAGTAATGCCAATTCTTCAGGGGGAATGTGGCCTCCTTTCCTTCTGAAATGGGCAGTTACAGCCCTTTGGAGTTGGCATTCCCACTTTGTACTTAAGACCTGTGACTCAGAGTGGGGCCCTGGAATGCGACTGCATGTAGAACCAGAACCGGAATTCGGGTCTTCCTATGCATGATACAAATCTTTTGTCTTTGCCTGCGGTTTCCCTTCATAGTCCTTCAAAACTGACACTTTTTAGCTCATCGTCTCCCCACAAAGCTTCCGGTCATAAATTTTCTGGTATGATCTGAAAAAGCCTGTTCTATATTAGATATTTGTAAACTCACGTTCTCTTTCTAGGCCTATTTCCTTTATGCCTGGCACTGGAATTTCTTGCAGTTGCTGTGCTGTTGTTTCTCTGTGCTAGTGTATCCACTGAGTTTTTGGTCAGTTGTTCTACATACAGCAAACATGCACTGATCTTTGTACATTCCTTCCGCTGCTGCTAAACAGACATGCATGTAGGCTAAGGCTCTGCTATCAAGAGGCTTATGGTGTAGTTATGGTTCTTATGTTTAGAGAATTAGGATGTCGAGGACAGAGTGAATTCAGGCCCCTATAGGAGCTGGATGTGGCCCTTTGGTGGAGACCTTGGTTGTCCATGGGTAGAATGTGGCTGAGCCTGCTGGGGATGCCGAATGAACATATGAGGTGGGAAGCCAGCAGAGAGGAGCACAAACATAGAACAACCCACCCAACATCCTCTGGAACTTTGTTAGCGGGAGTCTTAGGAAAGAACTCTCAGGAACTTGGTCATGTGACAGGGGCACGTTGATCAGACTCCGTGTCTTCGGCCTTTAGAGAATATACTGCTCACCATGATTTCTAAAATTCTGAGGGAAATTTTTCTTCAGTTAGAGAAAAGAACCTGGCAAACAAAAAATGATTTTGTTGTTTCCTCAATTTGCATTTTCTATGAATCTTAGAAACATAAGGCTCAGGATCAGGGAAACAAAGTCCCTTCGTCTTGGTAAATAGCCTTTTCCTGCAACAAAGCTGATTCCTTCCCCAGATGCTCAGAATTTGCAAGCCCGGTGATTCTATTTCTAAAATTGCTCATAATGAACTTATCTTCCCTCATTTCCCTCTTTTTCTTCTTTCTCTTCGATGAATACACTGCTAATACTGTCTGACCCTATTCTCATTCCCAAAGGAAGCCAAGTGTTTGGCAGAGAAAAATTCCACCATGTGTAAAGACTCATTTAAATAACACTATTTGAGAAATTCTAGAACTTCAATCAACCTGAGGTTTCACCTATGAACCTGGAAGTTTGGGAGATATCCATGTAGTCAAGAAGGAAGAGTATCAACCTTTCAGGTTGAGTAAGCCAAGTAAAATATTTATTAGGAATAAAGAGGATCTATTAGTTGTAACAATCTCAATTAACTTATGATTAGGAATAATAAAGAATATGAAACAAAATTAAGTGGTGTTTATAACTTGAAAGTTCAAATGCCCAACAGACATAAAGTGATGCAAACATGGCTTGAGTATGTAAGTCATAAACACTGTGTTGTGATTCTCACTCAGTTGAGTAACTTTGGATGAGTACCTTACCTTTTCTTGGCCTAATTCTTCATTTGTAAAATCAAGAACTTAGTCACTGTCATGACTGATAATCTCTCACTAGTTAGATAATACTATGAAGAACAATGTTTGGAATCCTTAATATAAGCAAAAACTATGCTAATGATATAGCAGATTCTCTTATCTAATTCTCTTGGGTAATCTAAAAGTCTAAGTAGTATCAGCTCCCTTATTTTACAGATAGGGAAATTGGGAGTTGAGTACCTGGCCCAAAGTCAACTAGCCAGTGGGTAGCATGCATGGTAATGGAACAAAGTCCGTCAGACTCCAGAGCTGAACTCTAGCTAAGTCATTTCTTCTCATTTAATTTTGTTTGATTGCATTCTAATGATATCCCAAGAGTCACTGTACAAATAAAAGAAATCGAAGTTATATAAGTTGGATACAGTTTTCCAACTTGAGATTCAACATATGAACCTGGTATTCTGCATCAATAGAAAGACAACCTGCCAGATTGGGTGAGCCAAGTGAAATAAATATCAGGAACAACAGAATGACTTTTGGGGAATTTAGAAAACTTTTCTTAATTTGCTTATAGACTATGCAGATAAATAGGATAGAATATGAGATGACATTATTTTATGGTGACCTCACATGTAATCGTGAGTAAACAGAAATAAATTGATAAGTATAGCAGACATTGGAAGAAAGGAGGCCCTCACAGGAATACATAGGCCACTGTCGGTGAACATTGCATTTGGGTTCACATCTTGATTTTACTCTTTGCTAATATTGCGCCTTGAATGAATGATTCAATGTATCTGAACATTAACTTTTCATCTATAGAACGTCAATAAAGATGAGTATTGCTTAGTTTTGTGAGAATTTGATGTTAAGTGAATGCATAGTCCCGTAAAGTTAGCCTGTGCATAGCATATCATCTTGCTTGAATTTAATGAGGTACTGCGTATAGTGTTTCTGCAGTATATGGGATATGTAAATGCCACATAAATATCAAATTTTTCTGCTTCTACATCAATTGCAAGACAGATACTGTGCCTTAGTTGCTGGTTATGTGTAATCTAGTACAGAAAAAAACTTAATGAGCACTTTCTAAAATATAGTGTACTGATTATATATATATAATTTATCACAGAGATATTTATAACCATAAAGAGACATCAAGGTTACCCCAAAGAATATGGGTGATCTGGGAAAGCTTTCCATATTAATCCAGATTTATAGAAAAAGCCTTAAAAATAAACTGGAATTAACTCTACCAAGTGAAGAAGTGTTTGAAGGATGCTCTGACAGAAAGCCAATGTAGGGAGATGTTAGACGTCTCGCCGAAAACAGAACACAGGAATTCATTGTTGAGACATTTTGTGGGAATGAGCGCAACTGAGAGCTCGTGTGGAGTCTGGAGGGACCAGATCATGCTGGCCTTTGCGGGCCATGTGGAGCAATCTAAGGTTTTATCCAAAATATAGCAAGTGAGCAGCATCCAAACACAGCATCATTAAATAAAGACTTGGGAGACATCCGGTTGTTGAATAGGAGGATGGACCTTTATTGTATTTTTAAAAATCCCAGTTGAAGTATAAGTTCTCTTCAAGTATAGATTCCCAGCTGAAGTAGTAGGAAAGAGGAGGAACCCGTCTTCAGCCTGGATTATTTCCTCTTTTCAATGAAGATGACAGTCTTAGCCTGGATCAGAGGAAACAGTGCTGGGTGGCAGTGGCAACTGGTGATAGAGATCACAGCCTGATGCGTCAAAGCATGATACCAGGCGTTAGCAAGATGCTTTCCAAAGGTCAGACGTGGTGTCACAGAATTGCCAAAAAGGCACTTGATGTAAATGAAAACTGTGTGATGAAAGGCAGAAAATGTGGACCGTGGGGCCAGATTGAGTTGGGTCAAATATGAATTCTGCTGCTTTCCAGCTGTGTGCTTGCTGGCCTACTTCTGTTCCACAAACACTTACTGTGTAAACTCAGGCAATTTATTCCATCTCTGTGAATCTTCTTCCTTGCAAAATGAGGATTATAGTACTGCCTTTAAAATGTGTGGTGAGAATCAAATGAGACACATTTGCAACTACTCAATGTGGTGCCGAGCGCTTGCTACAAACTCAGTAAACATTTACTCTCTTTCCATTTCCCCCTTCCTACTTGTTGTTCCATAAACCTTTGCTGAGTGTCTTTTGTGTTCCGGACAGTTATATGGACACGGACCTGGACCAAGAGAAGCAGTTCACCTGCGAGCGACATTCAGTGGGAAAACAACATAAATGACTAAACAAATACACAAGACAGTTCCTGAGGTCACGATTGCCACAAAGATAACAGAATCCATGGGGCGTAGTACTGAGGAAGGAGTGTTAATCTTGCAGGATGGTGAGAAATTGGCCTCTTGGGGGAAGCGATATTGAATAAAAAATAAAGCCTACGATGGACAGGCAGTGCAGGTTTGCCGTCTCAGCTACTAGGAGGTTGAGGCAGGGGACTGCCTTGAATCAGGAATTCCAGACCAGCCTGGCAACACAATGAAATTCTGTCTCTTAATAAAAAGAAAACAGGAGTGGTTGGCAATTTTTTCCCATTCTATGGGCTGTGTCTTGGCTCTGTTGTTTCCTTTGCTGTGCAAAAACTGCTTAGCCTGCTGTAGTGCCGTTCCTGATTCTTGATGTAAATCTAAGGTACAAAGAACTGGAATCATGCTTCTCTGGTAGAGAACACTGCAAATCAATGTGTGGAGAAGTAGAAAAGATCCGGGGAGTAGGGAAGCAGAAAAGATCCCGAAATCCTGCAGTCTAACACAGGCGAGGGACGTGAGGACCGACAAGGCTGGGAAGTCGACAGAAGCCGATTGCAAAGAGGAATCCGCTAACAGATCAAGGCGCAGCTGTCAGGGAGCTGATGCCCAGCCGCCAGCAGGTCAGCGCCCTCCCAGGCAATCTCCTCCTGCCTGTGATCCCCCTCCTGTGTTACCCTGTGAAATGAATGCTTAAGAGCCGCTGGGACATCTGGACCCGATAGATAATTTTGTTATTTCCTTCAACCCAGCAGTTCTCCCAGGAACTGATTCCCATCTTCAATCTTTCTTTAATCTCTCAGTTTGTAGCACATGTCACATTTGAAGATACAGGTTTTATAATAGAAGCATCTGGCTTACAAGCTAATGGCAAAAATAGATAAGCACACATAATGGAGAAACTGCAAGGGTGGTGTCAAAGTTCTTTGGGATTACAAAGGACAGATGAAGTCTACACACGGGCTTTGGGAAGGTGTCATGGAGACAGCCTTAAGCCAAATGTTTCTGCTACCCACATATGGGAGATGAGATAGTCTTCTTTATTTTTACCCCTTAATACTTTTTTTCTTACACTTTTACTATTTCATTTCATTTTATTTATTTTCTATTTTGAGACAGGCTCTCACGAAGTTTCCCAAGTTGGTCTGGAACTTGGAATTTTCCTGCCTCAGCCTCCTGAATGTGAGAACAGATTTACAAGCATGTGCTGCCACAGCTTGTATTAATGTTAATATTTCCAGGTTCCTTGGGACTTACATCCCTGCCTTTCTTTACAATTGCTTTCGTGGAGATGGTCTTTCTTATTATAATTTAGTCACTACAAAATTAGTGCACTACAAAAATCTTATATTTGGGCATTCAATTTATATTTTCTTTCATAATTTCTGGTAGATGACTTTTTTTGAGACAGGGTCTCGCTCTATAGCCCAGGTTGGCCTAAGATGATATTGTATTTATCAGAAAATTTTTGCTTCAAACATTTCTAGTAATTATTATTTAGGATTTATAAGGATACTAGAACCTAAAAAACTCCAGACTTTTATCTGGTCACCTCCCCACAATTAAATGACTACTTTCACTAGAGCCAAAGACATTGGGAAAGTCTTTGCTCATACTGAAAAGTACAATCAATATTTTTCTTTTTCTCCATGTATGTGTTTTCTTAAATATTTAATACATATAAGTCTTGGTGCTAGGTAATCAGAGATGAAACACATGTGTTGTGACCAGCATGAGATAACATTGATTGGCTAATTGAGAGACTGGATTGGTGTGTGCAATTAAAAACCACTCAGGCAGAGTTGGAGACCATCTCCTGTATGCGACAGAACAACTTCTTTTTTATTCCAGCCTTATATACCTCGGGAAATAACAAGGGTCAGTGCTTAGGGGCAGGATTTTAGCAGATTACCTTAGTTACTTTGTCCTCACTGTGGCTCAATACCTGACACCCACAACTTGAGAGAGGGAAGATTTACAGTTGCTTCCAGCTTCAGAAGGTCTCAGTTTGTTCATGGTTGGGTGGCTGGAAAATGGTGGAGTTACCTAGTAGGGCCACAGGTAGAGCCAGAGCAGAAACTGGTACTCCCAGGGACAGAGATTCTCACAGCAGTATGGCAGAACTGAGACTAGTCTGGGAGGAAGGATAGAACCAGGACATGCCCCTCCAGGTCAGGCCCTACGCATCCACCCCTTCCAAACAGGCTCCACCTCCCAACACAACACAGTATCCATAGGAACGTGAGGATTTGGGAGGGCACTTCAGATCAAACCATAATGCAGATCCTACAACTGTTCTATGTGAGGTCTTTTCTCACCTCCCAAGACACAGCTCCTGTTTGTGGACCTCTGAGTTAATTGTTAAGTTTATGGAAGCCAGCCTTTTATCCTCCTGAAGCAGCCTAGGGGTTGTTCCTCTTGGCTCTAAAATTCAAGGCACTCTTCTGCCCTAATTGCAAGGAGACAAAAGAAGATTCCTATCTTTTGTGGGATCAAGAGGAATCTTGCAAGAAGGAGGCATAAATGGTTTGAATCCCCAGACACACTGTTTATGATGGATATGAGTTGAGAGTGATACAGCCAAGGGCATAGGATTAGAGACAACAAAACCATTATTTCTGAGCCAATAAAGAAGATTCCCAAGAATGGGACCTATAAAGCTGTTTTCTATGAATAACATAAGTAGGTAAGCCCATTTCATTGTAGTGAATCTGCTGACAAGTCTGCCATTCAGATGATCAGAAAGGTTGTTTCTTTATTCACACATAGACTCAGTGCTCAAAATTATCTGTGACCAAGGAAGATATGAGGGACAATCACACACACACAGATCTATGGGGTCTTTTCCTAGCCACGTGTTTTGTTTGATCTTCGTCGCCATAGTTGTGGGTCTTAGACATGAGGATTACTGCTCTAGGTCTTACGTACACTTCGTCTTCTTTCTCTCATTAGCTACTAAGTGGGAAATACCAGAATCCTGGGATTTGAGCAGCTTTTATGGAGGTCTGCGAATCATCACCGTTGTTCCACTTAGTCTCTAACATGCTCAAGATGATATGCATAAAGAAATTAATGTTCTCGGATACATTAATGTGATGTAATGTGATTTTCTTGAATAACTTTACATCTTGATAATAACACTAAATAAAGTTCATTACACAAAATGTGGGCAATTGAGGATAAATAATGGGATACAAATGAGCTGTAAGTTTAGAGTTTAGAAATATTCTAATTCACTACCTTTGTCTTCTACGAGATACTTAATTAGGCTGAGGGCACCTCACTCACCATGAACTTATTACTTTGTTATTTTTTTGCTTGGTTCATTGGTTTTGAGTCAGAGGCTCGCTATCATTCCCAGGGTATCTTGAACTCCTGAGCTCAAGTGATCCTCCTGCCTTATTCTCCAGGATAGCTGGGAATTCAAGTATATATCATCTCAGCTCCCATACATATTTAATAATGTAGGAGTAGCTAAATGTGCTACCGTGAAAATAAGCCTTATCACTTTTTAATGACAGATATATGTGCAATGTTCTTTGCACCAAATTGCAATAGAGAATGTATTAGAAAGTTTGAGATTAGATTCTGAAGCCAGCTGAGTTTCACAATGGCTCTGTGTGTGTGTGTGTGTGTGACCTTGGCCTTTTTCTCATCTAGAATATGGAGATAATAATAGTGACAGCAGTGTTAACTAGTAGCAAGTTCCGTTTTGAGAAAGTTAAAATCCTCAGGAGACTAGAATAATACCTACTGATTATTTCATAATGTAAAATCCTCAGGAGAGACTGGAAGAATACCTACTGATTATTTAATAATGTAAGCTATTCCTGTAGGAAGACAGAAACTTTGGTGCCTATAAGATCAGACAGATCATGTAAATAATATATATATATATACACACACACATATATACATATACATATATATATATATACACACATATACATATATATACATATATATATATATATATATATATATATATGACCTCTTGCTCTGTCTTTCATTTTTCAACATTTTATTATTAAAGATAAGAGGGTAGAGGAAAATTCTCAACTGTGAGAGGAAAACAGAAAAGCCCAGTGCCAGCATCCTAAATGAAAATGACCTTGCGTTCTTGTTAGAGAGCAATGCAAAGTGGAGAGAACCATGGAAACAGGATTTGGAAGATTGTACTCAGCTCCAGACAATTGCTAGGAAAGCTGGAAAACTAGATTAGTATGTGAAGTTGCTCAATATTTAAAGATTGGCACCTAAGGGAAATTAAAGAAAAAAAAAACACACTTCTTTGGATTTAAGTAATACCTGCCCCTCAGTTGTCAGTTTGAATTTCTACAAAGTAGTAACTTCTGAATTCTAGTTCAGGAAGCCTTCTTCTGGTTTCCGGGCTCTTTCTGTGACATTTGGCTATTACATCACACATGTGTTACCTCTCTCCATTGGAAGTAACTGGAGGATATACCTTTCATAACTACTGTGTCCATTGCAGAGTCCAGGATGTATAGGGACCGAGACAAACAGCGATCAATTAGAGAAAATAGGACAGACTCCTCATTCCTATCCCTTGCCTACACAGTAATGCTTTGTCTCAAGTAGGAGTTCCATCTTTTTCCTAAATTGCTGAGTACATTCGCATAATGAAAGCCTTCCAAACCCTACATCTGATTTCTGAAAAGTCACCTTCTAGTCAATGTGTTCGCTTGCTCTCCTCTCTGGAAATCCAGGGCTGTCCCTGCTGCTCCTTAGAGTAGAGAATCACAAGTTGTTGACTTTTCGTCTGCTTCTCACTTGCAGAAAAGGATGATATGGGCCTACAAGCTTCAGGGGTTGCTTTCTGAGCCTCTCAGAGGCACTGATTGCTTGTTCAGGCATAGGAAACATGTACTCTAGGAATACCGTCTTAATAATAAACCAGTTAATGATCAGAGAAGGCAAGGTAGAGAGGCAAACGGTCCTTGACCTCTTGGGGCTGTCCTCTCACTGTGATAAAGAGCAGAGTGAAGAAGAGCTACTGTGACCACAACAGCTTTCAGGAGCAGCCAGGGGGCGCCTCAGGGCCCACAGGCTGGCTCTGTGCTCTTGGTCTCATTACCTAGCTAGCAAGTGGGATGAAATAGGAAAATTCTGACAATCCCTTTGCACTCCCAAAAGGCAATATCTTACTTTTCTACAAACTTCCAATTAGATATATAGAGATCCATCTCATATAGTCATTCCCTCATGGTCTTTTCAACATATCTAGCATATCTCCATTTTTGTTTCCTTCCTGTTTTTTTGTGTTTGTTTTATTTTTTGTTTGTTTGTTTGTTTGTTTCTTTTGAGATAGGGTCTTACTCCGTAGTCGAGACTCATCCCAAACTCACTGTAGTCTAGGCTGACCTAGAACTCATGGCCATCTTCCTGCTGACATCTCCCAAGTGTAAAGATCACAGGTATGTACCGCCACTCCTGGATTCTACAGCTCTGGGGATTTGACCTCAAGGCCTTGCACTTGCTAGGCAAGCATTGCAACTGCTATTCCTGCAGCCCTGCTTCCCACCTTCTACTACTGCCTGTGTATCCTCTATTCTTATGTGTTTTGTCACATTAGTTTCATTATCTTTTCACATTGCCTTTCTATTTAGGCTGCCATGTTCTCCTCTTCAGCTGTTCAAGACTTCAAATTTCATCTCCACCAGGAAGTCTCTCTGGGTGATCTTAATGCACCAGGATTTTCAAGAACATAGTCTTGAACCTAGTTTTAAAATCCTCTACCATACCCTAGGAAAATATATAAGTTTAATTAGATTGTAAGATTAATACAACTCTTAGTCACTATGGTATTATTTTACTTTTAAAAGAATACATTTTCCTATTTTTATTTGTGTGTGTGCATGTGTGTGTGTGTGTGTGTGGGGGGGGTGAGTGACAAACAATGGTTACACCGAGCTTGAGAATTTTGTGCACTTAGATGTTCTCCTCTTTCTCCTTTCTGCTCCTAAAGCAAGATGGAGTCTTAGCAATGACCCAACCTGATCCCCAGCCTGCTTCTCTTGTCTGGTGAACTTTTCCTATGCACTCTGAGCCTATAGATCTGATAGGTCTATAAAACCCTGTGCAGGGGACCACCAAGCAGTTATTGCTTTATGTTTGCCCTTGCCTCTGTGATTTTCCCTTCTCTTGGAAATTTATAAAGAAAGTAATTATGCCCCAAGATATCTTAACGCCCCTAGATGGTTTCTGTGATATTTCTGATTTTGGAAAAGGAAGAATAGTGGTCTGCAGAACAGGACAAAATTTAAGCTCTTGATCTAAATCCATGTTCTCCCATGCCATCAACTTTGAAGACAATCATCTAATTTCCCTGTGCTTCACTTGCTTCATCTGTATTATAAGGATGGATAAAATGCTAGTGTTTGGGACTGTCTGGACAATTAACTGAAATATTGTTTCTAAAGTAACAAGAGCAGTGATATTAAAATAGTAAACATTCGGCAAATGTTCGTCATAGTCCTTTCGCTCAAGATTGCTTTGGCTGTTCTGCGTCTTTTCAGATTCCAGATGAAATTATTATTGCTCTTTCTACTTACTTGAAGTATGTTGTTTTGTTATTTTCACAGGAACTGTGTGGAATTTGTAGATCATTTTTATGGCTGTTTGCTACGTACTATGGCTGTTTAAACAATATTAATTACACCAATCCAAGAATAAGGATTGTTTTTCCTTTTTCTACAGCATTTTCATTTTCTTTTTTAAGTTATTTACCTTTCACCAGAAAATCTTTCACTCCCTTGTTTAGGTTAAGTCTTAGATATTTAATTCTTTTTAAGTTATCATGAATGGAATTATTTTCCTGATTTCTTTCTTGCTGGGTTGATTATCAGTGTATAGCAATGTAGTTGATTGTTTTGCATTAATTTATATTCTACCACTTTGCGAAATTTGCATATAAGATCCAAAAGTCTTCTGATAATATTTTTTTGTCTTCTACGTAAAGAATCATACTAAAATGTAATGATAATTTAACTAAGTTTTAGGTGTCTTTCTTATGTAAATATCTATTTCATATCAATATTTAGAAAATTGTCTACCATAATTTCAGTAAATACATTTTTAAGCCACAAGCCTGTTTTATTATACTTTTTTAGACCAATTACCTTTAACTTACTTTAGATTTTTTTAAAAGAAATATTCCATAATCTGTTCACTATTATTTTTCATTTCTGCTCACTATTTGTTATTATTTTTCATTTGATCTTGTCCAAATATTCTAGAACTTCTACCCTTCAACTCCTTACATTCTTCTGACTGAGTTAGTCTAAGGCCTTAACTTTTAACTGAATTTTTTGTTTGACATACTGAGGCTTTTATTACCAGGATTTCTGGTTAGAATATTTTCAGAAATTATCTTCACTGAAGTGATCTATCATATCTTCTATTGCATTCCTTAATTCATGCAATTGCCTATCTGTTTGTTTTTGTCTTTCTTTAATTGATTTTTCTCCATGAGCTATTATTTTATTAGTACATATTTGTGATAATAGTTGGATTTAACTTGAGGAATTCATGCACACATATATTGCATGAACTTCACATTAACTTCTCCTCCTCCTTTCCCATGCCTCCGCCCTCCAGTGTCCCCTCTCCCACTATGCAAATCTATTTCCATTTCCTACTATCCCAATTGTTTGGCTGTATTATTTATACTTTAAGCTATTCATATTAGAGAAACAATGTGATGTTTAATCATCTGCTTCTGACTCACTTCATAAAGCATGATGGTCTCAAGGTACATACATTTCCCCACAAATGACTCAAATTTATCTTTTTTAATGACAGAGTAGTATTCACTTGTGTGTGTGTGTGTGTGTGTATATATATATATATATATATATATATATATATATATATATATATATATATATATTTACATTCCACTGCTTGTGGATATTTCAGCATCTTTTGTGATTTAGATATTATTAGTTGTGCTGCTGTAAGCATGGGTAACCATTTATCTCAGTTATATGATCATTTTAGCTCTTTTGGAAAAGTACCCAGAAGACATAGACCTGGATCAAATAGAGTATTTATTTCATTTTTTAAAGGAATCTCCATACTGCTTCCCATAGTGCCTATACCAGTTTATAGTCCCATCAGAAATCTAAAATGTAAAAGAATCCATTTTCTTCCACATCCTTGGCAGTATCTATTTTTAATTTTTTAAATTTACATACTGAATCCCTTTCCCCTTCCCACCCTTTCAACACCACCCCTCTTCTCTCTCCACAAAACCTATCTTCTTGCTTTCTTCCATATCTCTTACATTTTGTTTGGTTTGGCCTTCTCACATTAAAGAAACCATATGATATTTGACTTTCTGGATCTGATTTATTTTACTGAGCACAGAGGTCTCAAGGCACATCCACTTTCTTAAAACTGACTCAAATTTGGCATTCTTTGTGGCAGAGTAGTACTCCTTTGTATACATATACTGCATCTACTTTATCCATTCATAAGTGGTCAGGCATGTTGGGTTCATCCAAGACTTGTCTATCATAAATTGTGCTTCTGTGAGCATGAGTATGGATGCGTCACAATTGTGTGATGGCTTTATCTCTTTTGGGAAGATACCCAGAATAGAGATAGCTGGACAAAAGGAATATCAATTTTCAGCTTTTTTGAGGAATATCCACACTGCTTTCTATAGAGGTTGTGCCAGTTCACAGTCCCATAGCAACGTAGGAAGGTTTCCTTTTCCCCACAATATCGCCAGCATTTTTTTGTTTTTTGAGTTCTTAATTTGAGCCATTCTTACTGATGTCAGATGGACACCCCATGTTGCTTTAATTTGCATTTCTCTGCTGGCTAAAAATGTTGAACTTTTTAATGTATGTGTTGGCTATTCTGACTTCTGAGAACTCGTTATTTCAGATTCTCATTGATTGGGTCCTTTGTTTTGGAGAGTCTAATTTTCCTCTTTGTATATTCTTGATAATAGTCCTCTGTATGAGGTATAGCTGGCAAATATATATTTTTTCCATACTGTGGGTGCTCTCTTCCCTCTTTTGATTGCTTTCTTTGCTGTGCAGAACTTTTTAAAAGTTCTACAATCATATTCACTGATTCTTGGCGTTATATCATGGCTGCCATCTATATTTCAGGGAGGATTCTTTATAATAGCCATTATCACTTGTATAAGGCAGTATCTCAGTGTTGTTTTGATTTGCATTTCTCTAATGGTTAAAGATGCTGAATTTTTTTTCATGTATTTGTTGGCCATTTGTACTTTCTCTGAGAACTATCCATACATTTCAATTGCCAATTTTTAATTGGGTCTTTTATTTTGAAAGTCTGTTCTTCAGCCCTTTGTATATTCTGCATGCTAGTCCTCTGTCCACCAAGTAGGTAAGAAAAGTTTTCCACGTTCTAAGAGTTCTATCAGTTCTCTATTCACTCTACTTATTGTCTCCTTTGATGTGCAGATGATTTTTAATTTGACATAATCTCCGTTGTTAATTCTTGGTATTATTTCTTGTGTGAAAGGCGGTCCATGAAGACTGTCCTTAACCACATCTGTCTTTATGTTTTACCTGTTTTGTCCTTCAGCAAGTTCAGTGTTTCTATTTTAATATCTATATCTTTGATTCTCTTTGATTTGATTTTAGTATATGGCAAAAGCTGTCTTTCAACGTCATTTTGAAAGAAGGTGTCCTTTCTCCACTGTTTGTTCTTGACCTCAATTCTGTCCCACAGGTCTATCTGGATTTTTTTCTCCAATAATATATATATATATCCGCTATTGTTTTATAAAATAAGTTACAGTCTAGAATTGTGATACCACCTGCTTTTGTCATATTACTCAAGACTACTTTGGCTATGTTGGGTCTCTTCTAGTTCCAAATAAATTTTAGGATTGCTTTTTATAGTTCCGCTAAAAAAAAGTTGTTGGTATTTTGACAAGATATGCATCAAATTTGTACATTAGTTTTTGTAGTATGGTCATTTTGATAATACTAATTTTGCCTATTCAAAAACAGAGGTTGGCTTTCCATTTTCCAAAGCCCTCTTCAATTTCTTTTTTCAGCACGATATGGCTGTCATTGCAATGTTCCTTCACTTTCTTGGTTAGGTTTATTACTAGGTGTTTAATTTGGGGGGCAATATTGACATTGAAATAGTTCTTTTCAGCATTTTCTCACAAGTTCACTGTTAATATAGAGGAATGCTGCATGTTTTTGTATTAATTTTTTTATCCTGTCACTTGGTTGAATTTTTAATTAGTTCTAAAGTCTTCCGGCAGAATTTTTGGGGTCTTCTGTGTAAGAATCATGTAATATCCAATTAAGGATTCTTTTTTCAATATGTATTCCTTTGTTTCATTCCCTAATCTGATTTTTCTGGCTAGGGTTTTGAGTACCATGTTGATAGTAGTTGTGTGAATGGACACTCTTATATTGTTCTTGATTTTAGGGAAAAAGCTTTCAGGTTTCCTCCATTTAGGATGATGTGGAAAAGGCTTTCTCTGCGTCTTTTGAGATGGTTTTGTGTCCTTTGCTTTTGTTTATGTAATGTATTATGTTAATTGATTTATGTGTGTTGAACCATCCTTGTATCATTGGGATGAAGCCAACTTGATCCTGGTATTTCAACACTTTAATAAATTATTGAATTCTGTTCATATGTATTTTGTTGAGTAATTTTGCACCTATGTTCATTAAAATTTGGCCCATTGTTTTTTCTCCCTTGTTAAGTCTTTGTTTGGTTTTGATATTAGAGTAATGCTAATTTCCAGAAAAGAATTTAGCCATGTTCTTTTTCTTTCAATTTCATGAAAAAATATTTAAGAAATATTTGTGTTAGTTCCTCTCTGAAGTTCTGGTATAATTCTTCAGTGAATCTATTAGGTTAGGAATTTTCTTTTTGTAAGTAGAAATTTTGTCACTGCCTCAGTATCATTACTAGTGTCCTCAAATTTATTACTTTTTGTTGGTCTATTCAGATTTTTCATATCTCCTTCCCTCAGTTTTGGTGTCTTATTTGTCTAGAAATTTGTTGATTTCTTCTAGATACTAGAAATCTTCCAGATTGTTGGAGTATAAAGTTTCAAAGTAGTTAATTATAATCCTCTGGATTTCAGCAGTGTCTATTGTGACTTCACACATTTTATGTCTTATTGTGTTGGTATGAGGTATTTTTTCTTCCTTTTGTTACTTGGAATAGAAGTTCATCAGTCTTATTTATTCTTTCAAAGAGCCAACTCTTTGATTCACTGATGTTTCTGTACTGTTTTCAGTTTCAGTTTCATTAAATTCTGCTCTGATCTTTATACATTTTTATCTCCTACTACTTTTGATTTAGAATATTCTTGTTTTTCTAGAATCTTGAGGTTGAGTCATTAGATTTTTAAAAGATTTTTCTATGTATGTACTTCTAGCAATAAATTTCCTTCTTAGTACTCTTTCCACTGTGTTGTACAGATTCTGATATGATATGCTTCTATTGGCTTTTGACTTTAGAAGATTTTGATTTCTTCTCAGATTTTTCTTGGACCAATTGTTCAATGAATAATGTATTATTTACTTTTCATGTATTTCTATAGTTTTTGTCATGTATTTAGCTGTTGATTTCTAATTTTATTGTGCTGTAATCTGAAAGAATATAAGGAATGTTTTTAATTCCTTTGTACATATTTAAGAATGCTTTATGCCTAAGATATAGGCTATTTTGGGAAAAGTCCCACTGGAACAAAGGGTGTATTATATTGATGTTAGATGGAACTGTCTATAGATATCAGCTAAGTCTGGTTGTTCCATAGTGTGGTTTATTTGCTATTTTTTTGTTTAGTTGACCTATTTATGATAGTACGGTACTGAAGTCCCCTATTGTAATTATTTTGGTGCCTATTTGTCCTTTCATGTCCAATAATTTTTTAAAAATGTGGGCTACCCAATTTAGGATATATATATATCTATATCTATCTATCTATCTATCTATCTATATATATATAAATATATTTGCTTTTTTCTTTTCAATTGCTCTCTTTACCAGTATGTCTCTTCTGATAGTTTTGACTTGAAATCTGCTTATTTTCTGGGTATAGGTGCATGAAATATTAATTTATATTCCTTTATTTTCAATCTATATTGATTTCTTCTAAAGATAAAGTTCATGACTTACAGGCAACCATTTTTTTTTCAAGTTAATACAATCTACCAACCTGTGTCTTTTGGTAGGATAGGCAATGATTGACAAATTTAGGATTGATTATATTCTGCATAATTACAAATACATGTATAGGTAAAGCAGATGAAGGGGAAAAAGAAACATTAAAAAAAGAGAGAGAATAAAAATAATACAATGTAAAAAAGAAAAAGAGGGAAAGAATGGAGGGACAGAGGCGGGTGTGAGAGAAGTAAGGAGTGTAGAGAAAGGAAGGAAATATAAATGAGAGGTGAGAGAGAAAAATGAATTGTATCCAGTTGTTGGTTAAATAGTTAAACAAATTTTGACTCCAAAGGAGCATCTATCTGTGTGGGAGTATATGTCAAAACAAGGTGGGGGGTTAGGAAGTTTAAGGAGAAAACAAATACAGCTATATCTACATTTATGTGCATAAAACTGGTTCTTTTTAATATAAAACCAATTACCAATAAAAGGAAAAAGACAGAACTTAAAAAGAGAGAGGAAGAACAGAGCAATTGATTTATTCTGTTGTGTGTCCTTTCACAATCTTTCAGTGCCCACTGTTTTCAGCCTGCTTTGTGTGACAACCTCTACTGTTCTCTAGATTAGTGGCTGCAACATCTATGCCTTCCAGTGTTTCCACCTCAGGTTCCCTGCAAGCCATGACCTTGCAGGATGCTCTAGCTGTTGAACTCCAAACTCTCCTGCTTCGGTTTATTCAGATCTCAGTGAATTAATGGCATACACTCATAGAGAAGAGGTTTCCTCAGTTTGTCCAGGCTGTTTTTCTCCAGTGTTCATAAGTCCCAGCTGCCTTGGACCTCTCTGTTTTTCTTTAGCACTTGATTCTCCCTGTGCCCAGCTCCAAGGTGGCAGAAGCCCAAGCCAAAACTATTTGTTACTCCACTTGCCACTCCTATCTGCGATTCAGTCCCCCCAAAATAGCTCAGATTCTGACCTACACTAGGAATAGACCTTGTGAATGGGAAAACATTTTCTCATATTCCAGGAGACGTCCCACAGGGGAATTGCATGGCGTGGCTAGAACTGGAGACAGTAGGGAAGAGGGCCCAGCTACAGCCAATCATTGCCTTCCTTCCCTCCACATTTTTGTGCATTTCACAGAATGGCTTAGCCTCTGGACCTGAGTTGGGAGACAAGCTTGTGAGCATGAAGCACTTTTCTATTGTTACTACAGGCCCCAGGTTGGATTCCAGCAAGGAAACGGCATGAATCCCAAGCCCTGTGGACCATGATGTGCTGGCTCTGTGCCTGCACTGGCAGCAGTGCCTACGTTGGGAGGCAGCTTCCCTTCTTATTTTAGTTTCTCTTTTTTTGCATTTTGTCTCTGCACTCCCCTGTTCCGGTTGTATTCCGGCACTTGATGTCTTCATCGCCTCAGGTAGTCACGCTCTGCCTGACCTTGGAGTCCTTCAGAGCTGTCTGTGACTCCGCTTCCTCTGTGCGTGCATGACACTCTCCCAAGTCAGAAGAAATGTCTGTAGTTTAACCTAGGAACAGAAGTAGAGCTTGATGATAACATGTGCCAGAACAATGACATCATACATGTTGAAGTTGGAATTAACTTTGGATACGATCATGTCCTAAATTCTTCTTTTTGCAGATAAGGGAACTGAAGCTTACAGTGGAGAGGCAAGCCCCAACCTTTAATCTGCAGAGGAATCAGCAGGGTGGTTCAGTCATGTCACTGGGGCTTTTCCTTGGCAACGCAGCCATGGAGAATGTATAAACCCTTTAATCTAGTGATACTCTGAAGGATTTAAAATTAAAGGTAGTGGTTACCTTTGTGTCGGAAGTAAGAAGCATTATGTTAAGCTAAATGTTCCTCCAAGTGGCTATATTCCCAATTTAATAGGCATATGGCTCTCATGTGTTAATTAAAAGACCAGGTTCCCGATTCATAAGGCATCTCATAAGGCTTTATAAATAAGCCTTAGGCCAGGGCTCTATGTCTCCCTATTGAGTAATTAGTTCCACTTGTTTAGGATAAAAACAACCAGCAGGGTTAACAGAGCAATGTGCACAGTACAATATGCGTGGCACCGATACTGGTGGCCCACTTCCCAACAATCCTTGCAGTCTAGGTTCTTGCCCGCGTTGTTTTCAACTGGCTTGTTCGCTAGATCTCCTATTGCATCATTTCCCATTGTAAAGTGAAGTGACTTTTCTCAGTGACAAAATCTTTTAAAGAGTATTTAAATTTGCAATTAACTGTCAGTTGAAAGGGTGATCTTATATTGTTTTCCAGTGTTCATTAAACACTAACAATTTTAAATTTTGTAAGTTCTTTCCAAGTGTCTAATAACAAGGGACATTATCTTTGTGGTCTTCAGATCACTATTTTGGTAATCAAGGTTTATCTCAGAATCAGTAATTAAGACACCACCAAAACCTCTTTTAGAAATCAATCAACAGAGGGTAATAGAGAACATTTCACAAAAAGAAAGGCAAAGTACACATAGGAGTTTAAAATGTGTGACTACTCTCCAAAAAAGCCCAAAATTTAAGTCCTTGGAAAAAATCATTCTTGTATTCAACAGAAACAATCAATACAGCCCTCTAAGGACAGATGTTGCCTACCCTGCCTGAAAACATCATGCTAGCTTTATGGTATAAGATACATATTCCTATGTGGCAAGGGACTGACTGTACAATGGGGAAGGCAAAAATTTCCTAAAATAATTATCCTATCATGCTTATCATTGAGCTCTTTATAGAAAAAAAATATTGTTGAATGTTGTGTATAGAAACACAATTTTTGTATATGTATCTTTTATCAAACAACCTCAGTGAACTCTATGCTAATGATTGGTATGTTTTTATAGATCGTTATGTATACTATCATGCTATCTATAATTGATGATGTGTTCCCCTTCTGTATTTTATGGTAGCTTGAACAAGCGTAAGTAGAAGTAGTGGAAGCTGATGTCTTACCATCGCTCTTGGCTTCAAAAAATTGGTCTGTAACATCTCACCCTTAAATAATAAGGTTGGTTTCAATTGTTGGTAAATACGATATATCTTATTGGTGAAGTTCAGTAGAGGATATCCAGGGACATACTGGGTGCCATGGCATTGCATAGTGAAAAAGGCTAGAAACGAAATGATCGTGTGTCAAGGAAATACTAAAATGTAAGACTATGAATAAAAAAATATATAAGGTCGGGCTGAGAAAGGACATTGGATAAAAAAAGGATAAAGGATATTGGGACATTTTGTGTAATGAAATAATTTCCATATCACTAGCTAGATGGAGAAAATAAATATGGTTTTGCCATGGTTAGGGGCATAGGTTCCAGGTGCACTTTACCTGATTGCCATCCTGTTTTGCTGCTCACTAGCTGAATGACGTCAGGAATGTGGGCTTTCAGGGCCTTACCTATGAAGTGGAACAAATACCAGTATGGATGTTTTCCAGGGTGACTGTTGTTACTGTTGTTTCCAAAATAATAACGACAATAAGTCTTTTCAGTAGAGTGAAGAAAAATCTGCTCTCAACCATCTTCTCTTTCTGAAATAATAAGCTAGATTCTTCTGACCACGTGTTTTACTGAGGACAACAAAAAGTAATGACAAAATATATGTTTAAAACCCCTCTTAAAGCCACTGGGAGGCTGAAAGATAATGAAGAGTTATCAGACCAGAATCAAATAGATGGAAAGGATTTCAAAATAGTAAAAAAAAAGAAAAAGGCACGTGGTCTTATTGTATATTGATAACATTTGTCCTCTAGAAGGAATACAGCTGAGAAAAAAGGGGCTTATGTTTTGTGACTCTGGGGACATGGAGGTAGAAGCTCAAATCGGGTTAAGATGGGCAATCTGATAACATTATTCTGTATGAATCTAGACAAGGGTGAACTAGAAAAAAATATCCATTCCTATCTACCCACCACCAGGACAAGGGTGGCGACTGCTTAGGAATTTTGTGGCTGTGATCTTAATCCATCTTTGAAAGGTAGATCATGATTTGCTTGCTCCATAGTAAAATCGCATCCTTGTTTTAGGTTATAAGTAAAACTCCTAACTCCCATCTCTTAAATGTAGTCAACATGGTTTCAGATTATCAGTCTCCAAGTGTGACACAAACAGAAATTCTATTTGGAGAATGTTGCTTTAGTCTAAATCCAAGGAAATTCCTTTAAATAAATTTTCATAGCCAGCAGTGAGCCTGCAACCTCAGGGAAACTTACCACAAAGCAATAGGCTTTTAGAGTAAAATCTGCAAAAACAATATCCTTACGCAAGACATCTCCTTGACTTTAGGTAGGAAAGTTCATCAGGTCCGGATTCTAAAACAAATAAGCACAGCATTTCATGGAAAAAAGGAGATAGCAAGCCTCAACATATCAAAAATGAAAAAGAAACTGTATCTAGAATATTAGAGACTTTTAAAAAATGTTGACACATTGTATTATATAAAATTCTATAAAATTACATATAAAGTAGTATTGTCTTAGTAATAAAATCTTTCCTGTCCATTTTATCAATATATATGTATGCAATGTATAATGTTTACATTGACATTTTGTTCATATATATTGTATATATCTCATATATACTGTGCATATATATATAGCTCGTGGCAAACTTACAAATCTTTCTCCTCCCTTTTTTCCCCTCTCATCCTTCCCTTCTCCCCACTAGTTCCCATTACTTCCCCCCAAATATTTCTGTGAAATGACTGTATTCTGGATTTCACATATTAGGGAAACCATTCAATATTTAACCTTCTGCATCTGACTCACTTCACTGAGCATGATGGTCTCAAATTGCATCCTAAAAAAAAAAAACCCTCAAATGTATTTGTCTTCATAGATGAGTACTATTCCACTGTGTACAAATACCACAATTTATGTTTTCATTGGTCTGCTGATGAGTATTTTGGTGTCTTCCACATTTTAGTTACTGTTAGTTGTGCTGCTATGAGCACAGGTATGCATGTACCTTTGTTATATGATGGTTTTAAGTCTTTTGGGAAAATTTCCAGAGGCATTTTAAAATAAAAATTTGCTTTAAAAAAACTTAAAACCTTACACCTGAAATTAAAAAAAAAAATCTAGTGAATTGGGTTGGCAGAAGATTATGTATGGTTGAAGAGAGAATTGATAGATGAGAGGAAATTCGGCAAGATTCAATAGAAAAAATAAGAATAAAATCAGGAAGATTAGTAGTAAGTGCGTAGTTTGTTCTAAAAGTCTAGCAGGTTTATTTCAAGTATGAGAGTAGGAAAGAAAAGAGAATGGGGTGGGGTCAATGTTTGAAAGTCTAACAGCTTAAAGCTTTTCTGTAGGCTATTATAGTATCATATCACAGGTTCAAGAATGCACCAAGCTTAAAGCTAATTTTTAAAAATTTATCTTACTTCTCTCACCTAGCCACCAACATGTGGTTATTTTTGTTTTTGTTCCTTATTCTCAGTGCTCCTGTTACTTCTTCCCACCATAAGAAAGCAATCACCTATAAGGAAATACTCTCTGTTTTAACATCCAAGTTTAGGCTAACTTCAGATACTCAATGTCAATTGATGATGCCTTCTACATTTCCTGTTTTGATAAATTACATATGTCCTTCTCGCTTTCAATAATTCTCTTCCAATTCTGACCAAATAAAATCTGTAAAGATAATTGCTAGAAACCAGTAAATCTCAGAAGAGGATCTATTCAGTTATAACAAATGCAAGCCACTTGTAGAAATGACAGAAATTTGGAGAAGCCAGGAACAAGGATCACCTGCTGAGGAAGGCTATAGGTTGTGAATAGAGTCAGGAAAAATAATCTCATCCTAGGGAAGAGTCCTTAAGTTACCAGTGGCATGGTTTTTTAGCTACTTTTTTTATTGCAGGGACAAAATACCTGACACCCACAACTTAAAGGAGGAGAATCTTATTTTAGCTCACAGTTTCAGAAGGTCACAGTCCATTTTTGGACTGCCACATGGCAGAGGTAACAGAGTAAGAGGAGGAAATGGACTGTTCACAGCATGAGGACCTAAAACCAAGATGAAGAAGGAAGGAGGGAATCAGCACATACCCGTCCAGGTCAAACTGCAAGCACTGTCCCCTTCCTGCCAGGCCCCACCTTCCAATAGCACACAATGTCCATGGGTAATTCACAACATCCAGGCTTTTGAGAGACACTAGCAATCCTAACCATAACATTCTACCTCTAGCCCCCAAAGGACTCATGTTTATCTCTATGCAAAATACATTTAGGCCCTCTTTAAGGGTTGCCAAAGTCCTAACAGTTACAGACTGCTGAAGGGTACAAGTCCAAAGTATCATTTGAGACACAAGGCAAATTTTTAGTTTTAAGCCCCTGTGAAAATCAAAGAAAAGTTAAACATCCGCAATGTACAATAGTGCAGGATAAAGATTCACATCCCAAGATGGAGGAATAGGAGGATTAAAAGCAACTGGACCCTGAGTTCTAAAGCCAACAAGACTGAGGTGAAATCCTGTGGGCAAACTGGTGAGGTGTGACCTCCAAGGGGCTTGGGTGGCCTTGCGTCTTCAGTATTGACTCTGGAATGTGTCCATTCATATCCTATAACCATCCTCAGAGGATGATCTCTGTCCCTAGTTTCTCCAAATTTCTGGCATCTCCACTGTACCTTAGGCTTCTCCTTCACAACTGTATATATTGCCCTCCCAGGGACACACTGCCTGGCCTCTAAGGCCTTCCTCTGAAATTGAGTGGAAGCCTCAGTGACCCAAATTCTTTACATGTCCGTAAACACAGGACCTCATGGACTTTGCCGAGGTCTGCCACTGGCTTGAGTAATAGTCTGGAATCCTTGGCCAGTCACTGCTGAGGAGCTCCTTGAGTTCGTTATTAATTGAACTCCAGATTCCTGAAATCTGCCAAACATTTTTCTCTTTGACCTTAAAGAATGTCTTAGGGCACTATTCTCTGAGCAAGAACTTTTGCCTCTTCATTCTTTAATTGGTAAAAGGTGGAATCTTGTTGATTCTTGACACACCCTCAAGGAATATTATTATTGTAGTCTTGTGTTCAAGTACTTGGTTTCTTTACAATACTAATCTCATTGATTTCTCTGTATTCTTCTGTCTGTTCTTTCAGTTTGGTAAAGTTAAAAGCAGTTTTCTTTGCCATTTTTCAGGATTTTTTTTGTTTTGTTGTGTTTTTTATATTTTTAGTTTTTTTGCTATGGAGTTGGCTAAAAACTGCAAGCAGGACCCAAGTGACAGCATGAATATTGGGCTACCTTGACATTTCCTCTGACGGATTAAGTAGCTCACTATCTTTAATCTCTGTTTCAGGCAAGGTCTCTGGACTTTGGCAAAATGCAGACACACTTCCTAACAGAGCAGAGCATGCAGGGATTTAGAACAATTGTCAATATCGTCTTTCTTTCCATGTGATATTTCTTCAGCCTAGCTTTTTAATCTACACTTCTGTCAGCATTCTGGCCTCCTGATCTCCGACCAGAATCTCCCAGCTCCCAGCTCAGTTTACAAAATTCTAAGTATTCTCTAGCTGGCATCTTCCAACCTTTCCAAACTCTACCTACAAGCCAGTTACAAAGAGTTCTAAACCACATCCCTGGGTAAAGTCATGGCAAGGGGACTTGAAACAAAGGTGAGAGAGGAAGAACAGAAGCAGTGTACACTCTTCCAGGTCAAGCCCTAAGCATGTACCTTACCTCTTCCAGCTAAGGCCTACCTCCCAACCACACAAAGTACCCATAGGTAATCTACAGCAGCCGAGTTCATGAGGCTTTTGGAGGGACACTATAGACACAAACCATAATACATGGCTATGTAGCAGGTGGGAAAATTTATCTTCTTAATATTAAAAAATGAGTATTTCATAATAAAATTTGGAAGAAGAAAGCATGTGTTGCTTACAATGAACCTGCATTGATGGTAGTAAAGAGAAGCAGGACTCTGAAACAAGGTTTAGGCTACAAGGATCGCCTTGTAGGAGAAGTGCATGTCCCTCTGGATTGTTTGGAGTTAAAAGCATAATGTGATGGAGGCTGATGTCCTTGGATGATTTGGGGACCTCTAGAAAAACGAAATAAATAAAAAAGATATGTAAAATGATTTAAGGAGATTTATTAGGTAAACTTATAGGATCTGTCATTTGTGATATCAGAGGTGGATCCAAAATTGCTGTTGGTGAGTGAGAGTCAGAGGGTTTAGTGGCACTCAGACAAGAAGACAGAGCTATGGAGTGAGAGGGTTAGGGTATATTTCCAGTTCAGGATTGAAGAACTGGAAGCTCAGGTGAGAATCACTGTTGTGTCTGCACTGGAAGACAAACAGAAGATCCAGTTTCTTAGCTGCAGCTAGGACTAGAGCTTTCCGAAGTGGGAACACTTTCCTCTTCTTCCCTTTTTTATTCAGTACATGTTACAAGTTGTCAGTGCAAAAACATTGCTTTTGCCTTAAAGAGAAGTTTATTCTGAAGCCACATAGGATTGACTAGACCCACGTACATGAATTTGGGCTTGCCCAAATAGCATGTTCCAATGAATAGCTGTTACATACAGTATTTATAGTTTATAACTGGTTTGTAAATACTGCCCAGTGTCTGGCTCCCATCCATATCAAGTGCGTGTTCTCTGAGTAAGTAGAAATGGGTTCTAGTTCTAAGCCCGATCTCTGAGATAAGATTCATGCGGGATTAGTATATGAAACAATTAAGATCATTACAGTGTGGGTACTGCTGACCAAGGGATTAAGAGTAAAGACTTCTGTTGTCGGCAGACATAGTTAGACCTTCTTGCTGTTTTCTGGACTCTGTTTTTTTCCAAATGGATCAGAAACAAATTTTAGAATACAAACTCTGAAGCCAAGAACAAACTTTGGTCCTATCATTGAATATTTCTTCACGTAAAATACAAGATTTTTCAAATGAGAATTTTAAAAAAACCAACAACAAAAACAACAACGAACCAAGTGTTTTTAATAATACTTTTAGCCTACAGCCAGGCCAGTGGAGTGAAGGGCAGGGCCTTGTGCCCAGGGAAGGTCAGGTATTGTTACTGCAGGTTGGTGGAATATAGAGTAGTCCCAGACCTGGAGAATCAGCGTTTCTCACAATCTCAGGTGTCCTTGTTTGGTTGGGCCACCTTAATTGCTGCTAATGCAGCAGTTATCAACAAGTTCAATGTATGCTATCGTACAAAAATGAAATATGCATGTTGCTGTCAGGATTTTGGAGGGCCAACAAGTATTCTCATTAGGATATTTCAATACCCAAGATTCTAGTCAAGAAAAGACAGGTACTTTAAACAAAGCATGTATAAAGAAATGTGTACAATTCTCTCCAGGCACTGAAAAGCAAGCACACTATTAAATTTAAATAGCATCTGTACCTAGACTATCACACACTGAAAAGATGACAACATTTTAACCAAAAGTTCCGGACTCGAAGGCCTCCCTCTGCACAGGCTGCACCCACTCAGAGGGTCCAAGTTTCATTTAAGAGATACTTTCTCTCATTCTCTTACAATTTAACCTACTTTATAGGTGAAAGAGTAAGATTCTATTTGTTAAACATGGCAACTGCTGTGTTAAATGGTTTGCATGTGTTATCTGTGAAGTTAAAAACATTAATTTGGGGATATCCTGTTATTCTACATTCACAGAGAAGTTAAGAGACTTTTTCAAGTTCCGGTGGGTAAAAAATGATGGAACAGAAATTTAATGAAGACCTTCTCTTTTAAAATGTTTCTATTCTTTCCACTATCCTTATTTTCAGTACTAAGTTATTCATGATGATGCTATAATTGTTTTTGAAAAATTACGGCAAAAATAACATTTATCTGGGGTGATATAATCATTCATTGAGAAGAAAATGAAATTTTCCGTGGGTGGCTGTTCTTTGGAAATTGAATCATTGTTCACGTTTAACTGTATTAGATATTAACATTTAAATTCTCTATTCAGAAAGTGCTTCAGCATGCAACGCTGCACTTAAGGATTCAAACTATGTCATTTGGTTCATGTGAATTTTAATCATTTCCTCATAATAATTGGAAAGCATCTTAGCAGTCAAACAGAATTCAAAGACTGTAGCTACTCTACTCTGTATGCCATCACCTAATAACTGGCTAATGAACTTTATGGTAATTAAAAAATAGCAAAGTGAAAGCAACTCCTTCTCCTTTTAGACAGCTAATGAACTAAGAGGGTTTTTGTTTTATTTAGAATTGTTTGACTCCTTGAATTTATTTTCATTTTTGTTGCCATTATTATTCAAATCATCCCCTGCTTCTCTATAAGAAGAAAACGGGTTTCGACTTCTTAAAGTACCTCATAGTGCCTATGAGATAGGAAAGTATAATTAATTCTAGTTTTTTTTCAGATAAAGAAATACAGTTATTGATTAGTTGGCCTGAGTTAGATAAACATTTTCACAGAAATTCTGGAGTATTGGGCACTTGTGAGTTCAAGACTCCATTTTGTGACGTAGGACATCTGCAGCCCATCCTTGGATATGTCCTTTGCTACTGCAAATAATCAGAGCAGGACGTGGGACGAGCTAGTCGCTGTGCAACGCATCCTGTTTCCACATCTCATGACTGGCTTAAATTGGACAGGGAAAAGCATGGACTTCCTCAAATATCCAAAGACCTTTCAAGAATGCTTATCTTCCCGCCTCCTTTCGTTTTCTGGTCTAACACCAGATTTTTCGAGAACTAGTCTCTAGAATCATGATGTTACGGAAACAATTAGAATGGCTTTGATATACAGCAAGGGATATGTGGGAGATGCCAAATGATCCTTTACCTGATTAGGCCCTTCTTGGTGGCTCTGGCTGCAGTATCAGCGTGTATGTATGTATGTGTGCGATGGTTAAGTTTGTTCACCACTTCCTTGGATTTAGAACACCTAGGAAATTACTAAAGCACACTTCTTGGTGTGTCTGTGGTATTTCCAGAGACGATTGGTGTGTGTAACAACAATCCGATAGAAATCCGCAGTTTGAATGTGGGCAGAGCCACCTAAAGGCTGGGAGTCCAGATGGAACAGAAGCAGGAGGCGGAAGCCCACCAGCGCAGGTACTCTGCTTCCTTCCTGCCATGAGGTGAATCGCTTTCCTCTGTCAGACTCTTTTGCTGTGTTTTTTTCTTTCTTATCGCTGGCATAGTAGCAAAGGAGCTGACACTGGGAGCCAAACAAACCCTTTCCCCTGTAAGCCGTGCGTCACAAAGTCACGTCTGGCAAACTTCCTGGAGAAGGGGGATGACTTGGACTTGCTCACTGGTTCCATCACTTGTGTGACCTCAGCTAGTCAACCTTGCACCTCTGTAATCCATTTTGAGTTCATAGCATATTGTCCAAATTAAGATGTGTATTGTTAGATAAAACGCATGAAAACCACCAAAACCCAAAAAGTATTTTCACAGCATTAATTCCTGCTGATGGTCATGGTAGTAGAAGCAATATTAAAACATGACATGTTTACTTATTTGATTCTAAGTTTCTTACGTTGAGACATTTTTCCCTGTTCACTATCCAGCAATCAGCATTCTCCATGCTTTTCTTAGTGGCAGACCACTTTTATTCCTTTATAGCCTAAGAAGAAAGCCTGTGGAACTATTCTCAAAACATACTTGCTTTCACCCAGCTCTTTTTTCTCTCGAATGATTCTCTAGTTCTTTTTTTTTTTTTCAGATCCGCTCCTGAAAGAGTTGCCTGTAAGAGATGATCCTGGTCTGAGCGTATAATTTCAGAACTGTAGATACTTATCTCTCATGGATATGGTAAGTGCTTTGCTTTATTAAGAAGTACCCTCTGAGACACGTCGTGTTCCTGCACTCCTGCACCCCTGTGGTCCCAGCGCTCTGGAAGGTTGAGGTGGGAGGATCACAAGTTCAAACCCAGCTAGGGCAATTTAATAACTTAGAGCGACCCCGTCTCAAAATATAACAGACAAAGGGCTGGAAGTGTTAACTGTAAAGGCCTTAGGCTCAGTCTACAGTATAGGGGTAAAAGCAAAAGAAATACCAAATCCATAGTTGATTACTCTTCTCATACTATGATGAAACTACAGATGATGGTGTTAGCCTACAACATCGGTGCTGCTTAAACTTGAATATGCATATAAATCACCTAGGAGTCTCATTAAACGAAGATTTTGATTCAGAAGGTCGAGCCTGAAGCCCAGCCCCCTTCATTTCTAACAAGGCATGTAGATTCCAGCTAGGGCCAATGTGGCTGCTCATGGCTGCATGTTTAATTATGAGTCACTGTATTCCTTAATGCCCTCTATATCTGTATATATATATTTTTTTTTCAAAATTTGCTTTAGTTTATTCCAAAAAATGAAGAAAAAAACCAACCTCTTCAGATAGATTTTATATGGTTTTTATTGTCAGAAAATGACAAATTGACAAGCCATTGTGCTTTCCTTTTGGTCTTGCCTGTCAAAAAATAGTACCACTGTCCTACTGTTGCTATCACTTCCCTCTGGGTCTTGCAAACGTCAGTAGCGTTAGATTGTTTTAAGTGGGTGTTTTCTCTTGAAAATTCTTTAGATTATATTTAAATCTCTTCAGCATCATGATTTCAGTCATTCAGTATTAACAAGAAAAACTGCCTGTGTGATGAGGTCTGGGGTGGGAGCTGACCCTAGCTCTACAATTCAATATTACCTTAGCCACTCACGTTATATTTTTGTGACCAGACAAGCTAAGCAAGCTGGACCTACCATCAGAAGTAGATCAACGTGCCCCTTAGCTTCCTGCGTAGTACACTGCCTGGGCTGGATATTCCTCTGGAAACAGGGCAGTGTAGAGGAGCGTCACTTTACACAGGGATGTGATAGAAAAGGATAGTTTGGAATGCTTTTATTTTGTTTCCTTTTTCCTTATTTCAAAAGACTATGTTTGATAAAAGTAAAGCTTGTAAAAAAAATCCACAAACTATGTAAAAAAAAAATAAGGGGCAGAATTGCACATGCCAACCAGTTACATCCATATACTGTTGAATATTTGGGGCCTTTTTCAGAGTTTTATTTTCTGTGTTTATGATTATAATTTTTTAAAAATTATTGAGCTAATAAACTAAAATTTCCATTTTGTATGTCAAAACGGCTGAATGTTATTAGCTCCCACAGATTTCCACCTTACATATTTTGACATAGAATTGTAAATTTAAATGTCTACTATAAAACCACCCTGTGTAATATTCAGTGTTATTCCAAATGATAATGTTAATTTGTCAGTATATATTTTACCAATCTCCTATTGTTTCTCATTTAGTTTCCACTTTTCCACTGTTTTAGATGAGGTTTGGTAAATATTTTAAGAATGACTACTTGTATATATCCATAATAACTTCCTCAGGAGAAGCCTCCAAATTTGGATTACTCAGGTAAATACCTTTGACGTGACTTAAAATATCAGCAGCTGCGTATGTCTTTTCCTGTATCTGTACCCATACATAATACTGCTGTATTTCATTTCTCTTTAGTTTGGTAAATTAAAAATGTTATTTCATGATTTGATTTACATTTTAAAGGTTTTGTTTTTATTCTGTTTATTAATATTTTTATTTTTCTTCCATAAATTGCTTAGGATATAATATTTCCTGGCCTACTTCTTTGGTTTTATCCATAATTTCAAGTTACAAAAATTCATTTTATATAGACTGTTAGCCTTTTTCATCACTGATGCTGCAGATATATCTCTTTGGAAATTACCTTTTCATGTTATTTAAGGTAGGTTTTTAAAATTTATTTCTTTTATTCTTTTCATTTATATTTTCTGTATCTGTTTTCTATATAATTTCTTGTACCTCAAGGATACTTAGACACATTTTCCTAGTTTTACTCTAGTTTCTTGTTAACATTTTGCTATGCAACTGATCCGAAATTATTTTCAGATGTTAGTTGAGACATTCAGTTTCCCTTTCCAAAATAACCAGTTTTCAGAGCACAATTTATTGAACAGTCAATTCTCTAATTGTGGATTTAAAATATCACATTTTTCTTCTACTGAATTCTGTTATATACTTGAGTCTGCTTCAAAGATTTCACTTCTGTCTCATTCATCTGCCCATTCTGGTTCCATCATCATAATGTTAATAGCCAAATTATTGCATGGATATCAAAGCTGGGGATGTCACCATCCCCTTGTTCTTCTTTCCAAGTTTTCTTGATTATTCTCATTTGTTCATTTTATAATCCTTTATCCAGTTGTGCGGAAAGCATAATTTCTTTTGAGAGTCAAGAAGAATAATGTCAAATTTTAAAATTACATGAAGAAAATTAAAATATTTGAAACTTTGAAAATTTTCACTCAGAAATGTAACTTCTTTTTATATCTGAAATTAAATATTTAAGTAGCTCCCATGCACTTTCAGCTAAGCCTACATCAATATATTTTCTATATTTTATTATATAAGATTTTTAAAATCATAATTACTTTTTTTACTGACTCCTCAGCAAGTTATTAGTCTTTCACAACAAATTATCTGGTAAAATACCATTAAGAGTTAAGAATTGTCTCATTTCACTTAAGATCAAGATTTAAGTTTTAAGCTAATGGAATTTGATCCTTTCTAATAAGTTTTATATCTTCCTTTCATTTATCTCATGGCTTCATGTCCACATTTAGAATACCCAGAACCTCATCATGATCACATTTATTTTTAAGATTTTACTTGGAAAGCCATTACATTTTGCCTCGCCTTTAGTACAGTCTTCGAAAGATTTTAGATACATTTTTCATTTTGGGTTAAAGAAATGAATTTTTTCATAGACTAGCAAATGATTTTAATTGCAATATATGTTGAGTTTTGTCAGTTGAATTTTGGCTTCTGTTGAGATAATGCTATTTCTCTTGAATTCATTTTTAGATAATTTAATACAATAAGTTTCCTAATATTGTGCCATTGCTGTGTGCTTGCCTCAACTATGCCTGTTTGTAAGTTCACTTTCAGTTGATTTTCTAATCTTATGTTTGACTGGCAAATGAGATTGTATTTTTATACTGATTTTAGGTTTTATTAGGATTGCACTGCTTTGGTGAGAATTCTTGGGAAAATTTTTTATAGTCAATATTTTTGAACAAAATATGGAAAATACATCATCTTGTATTCAGTTTCATATCTTTCCTACTTTTATATGTAATTAACATCTGTATTCCTTATATTTAGAGCCATCTATTTTGAGGGTAGATCTCAGTATACCACTTATGAAATAGGGAGAAAGTTGCTTCATTTTTTAACTTTGCATTTGAACTATGATAGCTTTGCAGATAGTCAGAAATGATATTCTGCTCTTATCCTTCTAGAGTAAGTCTTAAGCTTAGCTTCTTGATAGTTTCCCTGCGATTCTAGTGATGCTTCGTTTAACTCTTCTAAATTCATATTGGAAAAGGAAGGAAGGAAGGAAGGAAGGAAGGAAGGAAGGAAGGAAGGAACACAGACAGACAGACCGACCAAGAAAACCAAAGTGAGAACACTGAGTTGTATTTTCGCTGGACAGTTGGGAACGTCTGGAGCCCATCTGGGGAGGGCTGGTGGCAGGTCAGAGCACTTGGACATCCTGGGACTTTTCCTTTTCACTATGGCTCCACATAATCACGTGGTGGGCAATGTACCTGCAATCTCTTTGGCTGAGATTCTGCCCATGTAATTTGGTTAAAACATAGAAGAAGCATCACTTTGCCATATGGGATTCTACTGGGGTAAAATATTTTCATTTGATAATTACTTTTTTCCTGTTAGTCCCTTTATGCGTTAGAGAATGAGCATAAATGGGTACCTACTTGGGGTTCAGTTGTTTATTTTCTAAACCCACAGGCATTCTGTACATGGTGAAATATTAATCAGTTTGTCCATCTCTCTGTTTTTCTTTTCAAAATTGTCCCAATTTTTCATAACTGCAAACTTTCTCTAATCTTCATTATTGAAAGGAGATTCTCCAATTGTATTATTTTAATCATTTAAATAAGATAAAGAATGAAAGAAAGAAAGTGCATGGAGCTAAAAGCTTGTCATCGGTTCTGTCTGTGCCTATGTGTGCCACATTGTCATTCGGTCTCGCCTTGAAAGAACTTGTCAAAACGAAGCAAACAGGACAGATTTCACACGGGTTTATATGAATCTAAGGTCGGGGATTTCCCAAGTTAGAGACTAAGAGTGTT
The DNA here is from genome assembly GCA_004027205.1 of Ctenodactylus gundi. Taxonomy (NCBI): domain Eukaryota; kingdom Metazoa; phylum Chordata; class Mammalia; order Rodentia; family Ctenodactylidae; genus Ctenodactylus; species Ctenodactylus gundi. The sequence continues at coordinate 28,997 of PVKB01001282.1, read as the reverse complement.
TACTAGAGGTTTTTGGAGCACAGAGCTTGCTAAGACACGTTGGAGAGAGGGGTCTGTGCCATTAGCTCTCTGATATATGTAAATGGGGCATGATTGTCACTGACAAAAACACAGGAGCACCCAGTTACATGCTTAGAGCCACATTTTTGTGGATTGCCAAAATCATTTAGCTGCTGACATATATTTGTGGGGTTCATTTCTTCTATGCTGTGAAGTCTGAGAAACTGGGGTTCTGTTTTATATAGACAGGTCCAGAATAATGGCTGCCTATTCATATAAAAGAGCACTAAAGTTCACCAAGGCCTCTTACAAGTCAGTTGCCAAACACGAAATGGGATGAGAGATTCAGGACTTTACGCTGTATTGAGCCTTCCCTTCCCTCCAGTTTTAAAACGTTACTTCAGGGTTTTGTATAGAAACTTTGTGCAGAAGTCTCTCAGAGGCCATTTCTATTTCTGACCCAGATTCAGAAGCCAAACCTGAGGTGATTCACATTGTACAATCAGTGTGTTTTCCACCTCAGACTCTTTAGAGGAATTAATCAAAGGAAAGCCTAATAGCGCATCAAGAACATTGGATGCCACTGTACTCCTCCGTAGACAGCTCGTTCTCTGACCCCAGTTCCAGCTCAGAGCACACCCTGACACCAAGGGACTAATTGGCCATGTAATTGTTATCCTGGCTAGTGAAGTGCAAGATGTTCTCATTCGTGTAAGCACGTAATACTTTCTCATATGCTTCTTGCTTCAATTTGCCTCAATAATACCCTGCAATAGTGGATAATTGCACATTGTGTTAAGGAGGACTTCCTTTGATCTCTTCTAAATTGAGACTCTGTTAATTTCATTTACTGTTCCCTTCAGGGTAGTCAATGGGACCAGGCAGCAAGGAAGAGCAACAAGTAGGTGCCCTGCAGCACTGCATTAAGATTCTGCTCTTGTCTCTCCTCACAGGTAGCCATCTTCCGTTTCCCTTGCTGTAGAGACTCTTGGCCCTTGCTTGAAATCCTCCTCCTCACATGTCTCCCACCACACTAATTACTTCTGTTATACTCTGATAGACCCTGTGGTATTGCTAAGGTTGAGAGGAAGAATAGATCGAGATAAGATCATTGACTTCAGGCGTCTAGAGGGATGTCAGAGAAGAGGAAGGATGAAATGTATCTTGAATGATTTGCGAATCTGCACTAACCACCACACAAGCTGTTGAAAGGCGAACTTGATCTCCAAGTTGAAGGGTTATACTTTAAAGAAGCATCTGTCTAAGAAATGGTTACATCAGAATAGGACAGATTCGCATGTATAAATTTGAAGTTGTTAAACCTTGAAAAAAAAAGTCCTATTTATTCTAGGCTTACCTCTGGGTAGCTCCAAGCGACCTGTCTTACTTCTAGTTCCTCTAATTTCTTTTGTGTAAATAAATATGGTTGCGTATTCGAGAAACCGTGTACATGAATTCATGATGCAATCAGTTGTCTTCAGAGAGAAAACAGGACAGGACTTGAGATATATTTGGAAGTAAAAATCAAAAATAACTTTATAGTAAACTATTTTAGAGACTAAAAGATATATGACAATTAGTGATTTTTATATTTCCGGGAAAATACATATAAAATACCATTTTGCAATATGTTGAATGTTGTCACCATCTCAATGGATGACGAATTGGGGAGTTCAGGTCGGGCTCCTTGTAGAAGCAGCGACTGCGATGCATCGTAGCTGGAGAACAGGCTTTGGAAGCAAGGCAGCGATAAATGCTGTGCCAAGCAGGGAAAAGATAACACTGGCAACATTTATTATTACATTCAAAGAACTGTGCTGTTTGCATGCATAACTTAACATCACTGAAAACATGAAAGACTTGAGATTCCGGAAAGTTAAGTAACTTTTCTGTGGTTTGCCTTTGCAGCCATTAATCATGGTTTGTCAATTTGATTGGAGTCAGAAAGTCCAAGTTTATGTATTTTGGGTGTGCCTGGGTAGGTCGTGGGAGCACAACTGAGTAGTACATGTGTTCCGGCTCCTTCCTCTCTGGCTTTAGTTCCACGCTGTGCTTCCTTGCTGTATCACACCTTTCAGCTACGATGTGTCTGCCCTTCAGCCAGCCAATCATAAATCACTGCTCCTTTAAGTCATAAGTCCTCCTGTAAGCTGTAGTGCCAGATACTACATCTGAGCAACAGGAAAGTTGATTAACATATTTATCCAGGAATTGGTAGAGTTGAGACTCAAATCCAAGTCTGTCTGACCTCAGAATCCCTAGTCTTATTCCCTTTGGGAAGCTACTTGAGATCAATTGATATATATATGTGGCCATCATCGGGGATTGTCTCTGGTGTGGGATGGATTAAAGTTGATTGATACATTTATTGAGGAAAGGGTTTTAGGAAAAGCAACAGAAAAATAAAAGAAGCAGGCATCAAGAGAGGAGCTAACGCTTAGAAAATTTGAATCAAGAGAACCACATAAAGATGAAGATAGCACTCAGGTGGAAGTGCTAGAGGAGGGGTGGAAGGGAACAGCAAGCCTGGGGTCAAGAGGAGCTCCTGTGAGAAAATGATGTCGAATTAGCTTCAAGGTGGAGACAAGTTCACCGTAACGGACTAACAAATATGGATTTGTGAGGGTGACTGCAGAGATCTCTTATCCAAGCTACTTTTTGAGAGTCACTTCTCCTTAAGGTAGTGTGGTTTAGTTGCAAAAAGCAGAAAGCTGTTCAAGGTGGCCAAAACTAAAGGTAACTTGCGGTAAGGTTCAGAGCTGGGAACAGGTGCACCGATACGAAACTAGAAATAAACGTTACTCAGCAAAAAAATAAAGAATCCATCCATAAGGATCCTCTGCTTTGTGTTCTCTTTAAAATTGGCTTTTATTTGATTAATTAAATGTATTTGGTTACACCTGATTGTTTATACATGCATACATTGTGCAGGGATCAAATCAGGCAAATAGCATATGTTCTGTCTAACATAGCCATCATTTCTTTATAATGGCATTATTCAACATTTTTTTTCTTTTGGCATATATATGAGACACTGCAGTTACCTTAGAAGGCAACAAAATACTAGAAGTAATTCCTTTTACCAAATGTAAATATGTACATACATACCGAAGCATCTCTTTGTGTCCTCCATTTCTTTGCCCTGGTAACCCTGGTAATTTTCAATTTCTATGGGATCCAACCAAATTTCCAGATTATGTAAGTGTGTGAGGACGTAGGCTGCTTGTCTTTGTGAGCCTGGCTTATTGCGATAAACACCATTCCCCTCAGGTTCACTCATGTGGCTGGAAGGACAAATTTTTCATCTTTTTCATGGATAAATAGTATCTCATTGTGTATGTGAACCACATTTTTGTTATCCATTCACCCACTAGGGCAGTGGTCCCTGAGTTTTTTGACACTGAGGACTAGTTTAGTTGAAGACCATTCTCCCGAGGACCAGGAAAGGGGTACTTTTTATGCAGCAGGTTATTGGAGGACAGCTTTAGAATCGTGAGCAGTAGCAGAAGGGGGGTGGGGAATGAAGCGCCACCTCCTGTCAGATTAAGAGTGGCAGCATTAGAAGCTAATGGCAGCTGCTGACTGGAGGTGGAGTTTTTGCTTGATGCTCATCTCCTGCTTGCAGCCCAGCTGTCCCTGTGGCCAGGTGTTTCCAGGGCCACAGACTGGAAGTCCACTGACCAGTGGTGGTCCATGGCCTGGGGGTTGGAGACCCCTGAACAAGGAGACACCTTTTTGATTGCATGGATTAAGTATTGTGGACAGTGCTGCAATAAACTTAGGAGTACGAGTAGCCCTTAAACATACTAATTTTAATTTGAAATATGCCTCTAATAAAGTACATTCCATGAAGTATACCTCTGAATATAGCTTGGATCTACACCTTATAGATTGGTACATCATATGAAAGTTCTACTTTCTTATCTTATTCTTGAGGTAGTTATACCTTTTCCAATAGTGGCTGAATATGATGTGAAATGTTCCCTTTTCTCCACTTTGTCACAAGCATTTGCTGTTTTTACTTTTTGATAATAGGCATTCTTTGATGTAGCATCTCCCTGTGGCGTTAATTTGCATTTCCCTCACGATGAGTGATGTTGGGCATTTTTCATATGCCCATTGGGCACTTCTATATCTTTTTAGAGAAATATGTACTCAAGTCTCTTTCCACATCTTAATTTTGTTATTTTTATTATTTTTCTTCCATAAAGTTGTTTGCAAATTTTGTGTATTCATTCTCTAGCAGAGGACGACATCTATTCCGCACATTGACTCTTCATTCTTCCCGTTGCTTTATTTGTGATACAGCAAACTTTTCATTCTTGCAGAATTCTTTTTGTCTATGTTTGCTTTTGTACCTTGCTTCTAGATATTATCGATAATATTTTGGGCTGGACTAGTCTCAGGGAGCATAAGACTGAAGTGTCATTTATTTATACCATCAACCATTTTGCATTGGTTTACACACACACACACACACACACACACACACACACACACACACACATATATATATATATATATATATATAGAGAGAGAGAGAGAGAGAGAGAGAGAGAGAGAGAGAGAGATTTTGGAGTGTTTGAGGGTCTACCTTCATTTTTTTCACATATGAATAGCCAGTTTTGCAAGCATCATTTGTTGAAGAGACTGTCTTTTTTTCATTTTTGTGTTCTATTTATTTCTGACATATTTGCTCCTTTCCACTGATTCCCCACGTCTGTTTTTATGTATGTACCACGCTTTTTAAAATTTGCTATTGTTTTATCGTGCAATTTGGAGTTAGGTGGTATGATGTTTCTGGCTTTGTTCTATTTATGATTTTATGTTTTTGAATTCTTTAATCTTTTTGTGGAAAATGTCATCAATATTTTAATAGGAATTGCATTAATCTGTAGGCCACTTTGGATAATGCTGTGTAATTATGAACAAGTTGCCCCCTAAAGCTCTATGACTTAGGGGCTTGTTCTCCAGATTGGGTTCCTTGGGAGACTAGTGGACTCTGACATCAGGAGTGAGTGGAGGCCCTGCGGTCACTGCAGGTATGCGCTGGAAGGCGAGAGTGGGGCCCACTGCCCGAGTGTCTCTCTGTTACTTGGCTCATAATGGAAGTGGCTGCTCCACCACAGAGTTCTGCCATCACTTGCCTCCCTTGCTGTGGGCCCACGGATACCGGGCTGCTTGGTCTTAGCCTGGAAAACCTGGAACCAGGGTTAAGCCATTTATACTTATCAGTTAACTGCCCCAAGTATTTCATTATAAAAATGTGAAGCTGATTAACAATTGTAATGTGGTTGTTTTCATAATGTTCATTTGTCTAATTTGTGGATGTGGCATATCTTTCCATTTAACTGATCTTTCTAAATTTCTTTTATAAATGTATTATAATTTTCATTATAGAAATCTTTTACCTCCTTGGTGAAATCTATTCTTAAATTTTTTGAATCTATTATCAATGATAATCTCCTAACTTTTTCTGGTAGTTCACAACAAGCTTGTAAGATTGCTACTGCTTTTGGCATGCTAATTTTATATCCTGTTACCTTGCAGAATTCGATGTGCTTTTATTGGTGGAGTTTTAGGATTTTCTATCTGTTGCATGAGACTAGGCTAGTTTTTTCCTGTCCAGTTGCATGCCTTTTTCTCTTGTTTGATTGCTCTGTCTGAGGCTTCCAGCGCTATGTTGAACAGAAATGGAAAGACATTCTAGTTTCTGTTCTGCCTCTTACAGAAAAAGCTTTTGATTTTTCCCATTCGGTGTGGTATGAGCTATGGTTTCTGTTTTGTTGATGTTCATCCTTTCTTGTGTTTTTCTCTCTTGAACAATTACCTCTTTCACAATTTTTGAATATAATGCAACATAAAAAATTCGGTGCGGATGGAACTCTTTGCTCAGAAGCTTTCTATGGATTGACTGTAGCTGCTATGTGTCAGGGTTTAGATTCACTGCTGTGACAGTTTGGCTGTTCACTGCTTTTGTGACACAATTGTTTCTTAATTTTTAAGGGCTGAAATTATGTAACATCATGAGAGATAAGCATGGAACTGGGAGCATCCTAAAGGAGAAATTATTGCAACTCGATGTAATAGCTAATGAGCAAAATCCAGGATTTCAGACTTGACTCAGGATCTCTTGCGTTTTTCTGAAATTCACCCAAAAAGGAGTTGAATAAAATAGGATAAAATAGGAAGAAATAGGTGATGATTTTGTATATTAGTCTGTTTCATTTTGATAATACAGATACAAAATTACTTTAAAATCTAATGTAAAACATTCTCTGTCCCCAACCTTACCCTTCTTATGGGAAGCTGGCTTGGCAAGCTTTTCTGATCTACATACACTCTCTCAGAACAGGCAAAAATAAAGAACAGGAGAAAAGGTGAACCATTTTAACATAGGTGATACTGGCAGTTTCTGTCTTCTACTTACTGATAGGGAGAATAAGAGATTTGCCATGGGACAGAATAAGGCAGTGTAGGGGTAGAATTAGAACACAGGTATCTCTCTTTCTAGGCTATTACCAGCTTCCCGTACTTAGGTCTAATCATATGTCATATGTAATTGGCCACTACAGCAGCCAGGACCAGTTTATCAAGAATGATTCATAGGCCACATCAATTTTAAACAGAGGAAAGTGCTGCAATTAATTTTTAATGCCTGAATTGCCCATGAGAGATGGGGTGGTGGTAGGTAAATTACATGTTTACTGTCTTACAAATGAACAATCTTCAGCTGTCTTTCTCATCCTGGTGGGCTGCTTCTCTGATAAACAGAAGGCCACACTCTGTACAGAGCACATTTGTATAACGGCTGTCCTTTGGCTTTTATTCTGATTTGTAATTTCATTCTCTCACAATGATAGAAGATTGAATACAGTCAAATTTAGTTTTGCTAAATTGATTATATGGGATAGTTAGATCCCTATTAGAATTCCTGGGGATACTGAAGTATGCTGTCGTGTTGAACCATGAACATGAGAGCTTCAGGTTTGTTATTTTAATTGTGAGACTCCACTAGACCATATCTGGGGCTGCGGGTGCATTTCAGTGATAGGGTTGTTGCCTAGGATGCACAAAGCCTTATGTCTGATCTCCAGCACCACACGCACGCACGCACACACACACACACACACACACACACACACACACACACACTTATACACACATAATTAGGCGAGTAAGAAAACATTTTTAAAATTGAGAGAAAGTCTCACTCTGTAGTCTAGGCTAGTCATGAACTCACTATGTAGCCCAGGCTGACCTTAAACCATAGGCGATCCTCCTGCCTCAGTATCTGAGTGCTGAGATTGCAGGTGTGCACTGTCACCCCCAGCTATTTTGTGGTACCAGGGAATCAAATCTGAGGCCTCGTGCTTCTCAGGCAAGGGCTGTAATCACTGAACTATACCACCAGTCCAAAAAAAACCTCCCTTTGCACACTTCTTACTTCAAACATACCAATAGTTGCGCATTTTGGGGAGTTGCACTTGGAAAATTGATTATAGAATGGCAGACTGTGATCATGATCACTTCTTCCTCCTGAGGAAGCAGAAGCCAGGGTGCAGGGACAGTGAACCCTCTTGATCTCAAGTAGTAGTTCCCGTGTTTTGCTGTTGTGTTATGGTGAGATGTTGAGGTGCCAGCTGCACTTAGAAAGAAAGGCCAGCGTATTTACTATAAGCAATGCCTGACGTAGCACAGGCCAGTCTCTCACTGATTCTTGTAGATACAATTTTGTGGCAGATGTCTTCTCGACTCTTTTTGCCAGAGTGTTTCTATGCCACGTTCAGGGGGTTCTGAACTATAGCAACCAACAAGACTGTAGCGTTAAGACCACCCTCTTACCCCTCTATTTATGATGGAATGGCCTCCCCCGGGGGTTTGTATTGATATTTAGCTAAGTAGACTCTGTATAACTCTCTTTATCTTAGATTTATTTCATAAAAATCCGAAGATTGTAAAACATGTATTTATACATCTCATACTTCTCCGTCCATATTTTCTCTTCTTTGGAACCTGAAGCCCTTTTCTGAGTAGTAAATGAGGGAATAGGTTAAGGGTTTGGAGTAGTGAAATTGCGTTGGGTAACACACCAGGAGACTCGTGCTCCTGTCCTCATTCCACTTAAGGCACGCTCATTTCCTAATGAGGAGGAGGGACAGGGAGCAGATCAGGACTGCATGTGCATGTGGTGGCTGGCACAGGCTTCCCGGCGTTAGGATCAGCTGATAGACCTGAAGCAGTTGCATATGCGTAGAGAATCCACTTTGCAAGTGTTAATCTCCTAGGAATCAGAAATCATGATTTTGTTATGGATGTATCAATTCCATTCTCCAGATTCTGAAGTTGATATGGAAGAAAAAGACATCATGATCTTAGGAAGCAAAAAGACAAGCTGTTTAATTATTTCTAAATCAGGACATCTTTAGAAGCCACATTTGCAGTCTCTCCTTCCCATTTCTGTAATTAATTCATCCATCTGTTAAGTCCCTCTGCCCGATATTATCTATCTCTAAGGACAAAGACACATCGTATCCTCTGAGCCTCATCCAGTCCTCTCTGTGTGCTTGGTCTGCCCAGAGCAGACAGCCTCAGATCCTGGCTCCCCACCTTCCTCTCTGCTCCTCTGCTACCATGTCAGAAGAGGCCTGAGGGTTATTGGGACACATCACCTCCACAGACACAACAAAACTGAGACTCACAGATTGGGGAGGATTTTCTTAATGTCACATGATGCATTAGTGGTAGAGCTTGGTCCAGAACACAGAGCTTGGGAGAAAATCCCTCATGAGGTGAGTGAACCACTTTCCTGGGCAGATAGTTCTGAGCATTTGGTTAGGGTAGTGGTCTGGGTGCCTATTTCTACAAGACATCCTAGAAGAAACATTTCATGATGTTTATAAATGCTCTGGGCTAGGAATGCAGAAAGGGTATCACTGGGGTGTCTTTGTTCCATGATTTCTGATTCCTAGGATATTAGCACTTGCAAGGTGGATTCTCTATTTATATACCTGGATCCTGGGATGAGATGGCCACAACAAGATATCAGCTTGGACTGTCACCAAAGCACCTATGTGTGGCGTTTTCAGTTTGACATTTTCACTGACTTCTTACATGTTATCTTAGGGACAAACATTTCTAGCAGTCACATGCTGCATAACCTTTTATGACTTACTTTTGAAAGTTACAAACTACCACTTTCGCTAAATTCTATTTGTCAAAGCTTCGCAAGGTTTAAGAGCAAGAAAATGGAACCCACCTTTCAATGGGAAGAGTGCCAAAGAATTTCTAGGCAGGTTTGGAACCTGCCATAGAAAGTTATAACCACATGGGCATGGTGGTGCATGCTGTTGTAATCACAGTACTCTGGGAGGCTGAGGCAGGAGGATCACAAGTTTGAGCTCAGTGTGGGAAACTTAGTAATATCCTGACTCCAAATGAAGGATTAAAGGAAAACATGGTGAGGGGTGGAGGGGGCATGCTGAGGATGTAACTCATGAAAAGGCCCTCGGTCCAATCTGTAGTAGAATAAAGTTATCACTTTAATTAGTGTGTTAGGTAGATAAAACCGTAAAAATGCTTGTTGTGGTTAGGATCTGGAGTGTCCCCCAAAAGTCTCATGTATTTTAATGTTATGGATTGTCTATAGAGTCATGTAATGTTGGTGGATTGGGGTCTGGCCCGGAGGGGTGAAGTGCAGTTGTTGGGATTAGGGGCATGTGAGTTAAGACTAAGGGTGTGTGAGTTAAGACTAAAGGCGTGTGAGTTAAGACTAAGGGTGTGTAGTGGCCACACCTTCTATACCTGGATGCAGGAGAGACTAAGACTGGGACTTGGACTAGTCTCAACTAGTCTCACTTGCCTGCCTGTGTGTGATGTCCTGAGAAGCTGCCTCTACCTTTCTGCCTCTGCCATGTACTTCAATTGCTGCCAGCCACCCCTGAATGGGCTGTGACCATCTGAAACTGTGAGCTAAAATAAACCTTTCCTTTCCTAAATTTGTGCGTGTCGAGTATTGAGTCACAGCAATGAAAAAGTAACTAAGACAATGCTTCTCTCCATAGAGAAAATTTTCTCAGGAAGGAAAGAACCTAAACAAACAGAAAATATACAAACAATAGAATATAGATTTTGATGACAGCAGTGAAGGAAGTACACAGGGTGACATGATCAGTGTTGGACAGGGCCAAGTAGAGTGCTGGGCTGAAATGTGTTGTGGTTAAACAGTGTTCCTCTGGAGAGGCAATACATTTATGCTGAGATTTTAAAGTGAAAAAGTTGGCCAGGCAAAGACAATGAGAAGCCCTACTTGATAAGGAGGGCACTGCGAAGACCCCGGGACAGAATAAATAAGCAGAAGCACAAAGAGACCAGCGTAACTAGGACAGAGCAAGTCCTATGACAAGGACACGTGAGATGATGTATCTGAGGTAGGCTGCAGCTCTTGCAGGACGTTGTATGTTCCTTTGAGAAACATAGCTTGTGGTTCATGTGTCATGGGAAATCATTCAAAGCTTTGCAGAATATCTGTACGCCATGGATGGGTAGCACTGGAGTGGAGTGATATTGGCACTGGGATGTTGTTTAAGATGCTATAAACACATCTCAGGCAAGAGATACAGGATCCTTGAGCCATGGAAGTATTTGAGGAAAATAGATTTAATGGAGAATATTTTGGAATCAAATAAGAGCTACTAATTATTTTGAAGTAAAAAAAAAAAAATGAAAAGAATCCAAAGAGAAAGCCTGGAATTTTTGCTTGACCAATGGTTTGGACTCCTGTTGCTGCTACCCTTGAGGCAGGTTCGTGTTACGTGTTAACTCTAAGTAGTAACTTGAGTTCCCCAAGCACTGGATTTATATGCTCTTCTTGTGTATAAGAAACAAAATCCTTGACTCAGCTGGTTTAAACAGCGTGATGTTTATTATGTGTCTAAGAATTCAGAGGTGAGTTTGGGTTAATGATCTTAGTGTAGAGTCGGGTATTCTCTCTTTCTTCATGTTCATTGTATCCTGATGCTGATTCCCTCTTGGTTTATAACAACCAATGACACTGAGGGTTATATAGTTTGTTATTGACTTGAGAGAGAGAGAGAGAGAGAGAGAGAGAGTAGAGATGAGACAGATACTTAGAAATAGAGGCCGATTTCCCAAGCAAATTAAAGTCTTCAATTTGGACCAAGCAAAGTCACCCCCAAACCAATATCCGTTATCCAAAAGAGACTATTTTGGTTTGAACCAATTCAAATCTGTGCCTGGAGCAGACAATAAGGTCACTTTACATTAAAGCACAGAGGAGAATTATAACAATATCCATAGAGGTAGAGTTATATACGGAATAAATAAAGAAAAATGGGTCCTGGGTGCTTAATGAAAAACTTTTGAGAGGTCTTGCCCAGCTGTAGTCTATCCAGAGAGGGGGGAAGTTCTTTTCAAAATGAATGTCTCAGTTGTGAGAATTTCAGGTATTACAGCTGAACAGATATGATTGTGGTGATAGACACTCTGCTGGTACTTAATTTCTAGAAAACATCTTCCCTTATTATAAGTGATAACTCAGCTCGTTTCCTCCTGGGAGCCCAGTGCAGTGAAAAGCAATGTGTTTAAATACAGAAACTGTGGTCTTCCAAGAACCTGTTCTGCCAGGCTTTTGTCCTGAATTAAGACCTGAAAGATAAAGTTGTGTGGGTAAGAGTACAGTATTGGGTTTTGCGATAAAGTAATTTTGGGAATTATATTTCCATGGAAAACTCTTCCAGTATGCTAAGATCACAGGAGCGTTCTCTTTCAATGCTTCCAGAATCTCTCGCAGAACATGGTGCCATTGGAAGTGGAGGATTTACAAGCACATTTTTGCAGGTCACACAATCAAGAAGGAGAAACTTTGGTGGGAGAAAGTAGACAGTGTCTTTCACTCACCTTCTGAGCTTTTGCAAGCTCTGGCTGACAGCCCACTCTCTGATGTCCCACTATGCCGATCATGGAGGTGACTCCAGTGGAAATAGTAGTGTTTCTTTGCTTGCTGAAGCCATTTCCATAATTAGATATCTAGCCTGTGGTTAAGAATCACAACTTTGGAGACCTCAAGTTCAAAAGTAGCAAAGCTCTCGTGGAGAAGTTACTCATAATACACAATTCTAGAGTCTCGCAACACCCAGAGTCCCCACCAAAGAAGTCCACACAACAAATAATCAGGTTTTTTCTTCTGTTGCTTCCTGGTAAATTTGCCTATGCAAATTGGCTACCGTAGCAACTCAAAAGTCCTTTTCTTTTGCTTTGTCGTGTCTGTAACAGTTTTACTGTTCCTTGTTCTTTAAGATGTTGTGTAAGCCCAAATTCTAACCACAGGGTCGCCACACTGTACCTCCTGCGCTGAGCATCTCTACCGTTTCCACATGCACACACAGAGCATGGCTCTCCGGGTATGACGTTGGCTTAGAGACAGCTTCTCCCTTCCTGGCCATGGTGACCTTCTCAGCTTTAGCAAACATGACCAGCCTTAACAACCTCCACAGGCCCTAAAAAGAACGACTCTGCTGGGCCTGGCCATTGCCAATTGACGGTGACAACCCTGATTGATAGAGCTATAAGTTAAAGGAAGATATAAAAATCATTGCAAAGTCTATTTTTCTTAACTCATTGCCCAATTGCCTGGTCTCCCAAACCATCAAGCGACCCTACTGTGACCTCTCTGCTTGACCCCTGACCTACACACCAGTTAAAATAGCCCAATTCCTTACTCATGCTGACTAACTGATACACACTAAATAAAAGTTTGTCCACTTCATCCTCCAGACCTTATCCTGAGCTTCATACCCAGGCATTAGGTCGAGGGACCAATGAGCTTTAACTTCAAATCCTGTGGCTGCTGGTCAAATTTTTTGGTATCTTCCAGGATCTTTCTTTGACCTAACACTTATCAACTCTTCAAGTTATTCATAATTGAATGTCCCCAAATGTTAATAAACTTTTTGTTTTCTTCTGCTTAAAAAATAATAAATGTTTGATGAGATATAGTTACCTTGATTGGATCATCCTACGATGTACTTAAACATGATAATAACATACATACAATTTATATGTGATAATTTAATTATTAATGAAAAAAACCTGTGAGCAAAGACCATGTAATTTCACCTTTGTGGGTCTCAGTTTCCTTGTTAGAGCCTTGATATTCTCATCTCTTATTTTATCCACCTCTGGGATTATGCACATTAAAGTAAAGTGATATGTTTTCATGGTAAACTTTTTGTGCACAGCAAGTGAAGAAAATAGTATTTAGTGGTAAGGATAACCATGAAAGCTTCAAGGTGAGATTCCCCAAGAACATAGTAAAAAATTCAAAAGGAAATTCTGGTGACAATCTGGGCAATCTATTAGAAACTTCATACTTGGAAAAGCGTGTTTTCTGCTCTCTGCTTCAAAGAGACATTTTATTTTATTATAATAATTATATTTTACTTAGCATAATTAAAGCAAAACTGATTGTAAGACGACCCATAAATTTCAAAGAACTTTCCAAGAGAAAATAGTTGCAGCATCTCTTAATTTGAAATTGTTATCAATAGAGTTTGGTAAGAATTTATTCTAGAATGACTTTAGACCAAATAATTTACTGAAACCCCTATATTCATTTTCTCATCTAATTTGGGGACAAGTGCTGTGGAATAATTGCTAACAGCATTCAGAGAAGAATTGGAACTCGTCAATGCTCTTGAACTGTTATGGTGCAAAGACTGGATTGGAATCGAGGTTCACCAGACTGAGAAACCTGCAGTCTGGGCTTACCCCCAGCTGTCTTGTGCACAGTGCATCTCTCCCCCGCCGCCCCCGCCCCCATTTTATTGATATGTATAAGTGCAAAATTTAAGGTTTACAATGAAGTTTAGCACTTTGTGCACTTATGTATCTTGTCAAGGTGACAAGGGCTTTCCCACTGTCCTTCAGTGCACCTTGACCTGGGATAGATCACATTCCTCACTCTGTCGGCATGGGAATTGGAAGGATCTACAGGGCTCAGATGAGCCAATCATGTACCCCAAGGCTTCATACCCCGGGTCCATTACTAGATGCTCCTGACCGTCATAATTAACTTCTACCCTGAGGCAGGGTTGGGGAGTGGAGGGGATACACAACAAAAGTAATTTTTGCACTATTGGCTTTCTCTGAATAAAATAATTGCACACATTTAAGCTTTCAGGAGGAGGGCATCCCTGGAGAAAAGAGAATCAGAGGGAGTGTGTGGTAGGAGGGGCACTCGGCTTAGAAAAGAAAACGGAAGGGTTTAATTATAGTGTATGCTGCTAGCTTGGAGCCATGACAATATGCTAATTTATTCTTGCTTCTAACTAGCCTTGTGAAGTTTAAGCATCAAAATATGATGATACCCAAATTTAGTTGAGAGCAAGGTAAGAGGAGTGGGACATCTAGGGGGAAAATTCAGTATGTATAACTTTTTGGCTAAAAAAATTTCAAAAAAGTTTCAAGTACTGAACCTGACATGCAGTTGAAACAGTGCAATGATTACGAATGGCCGTTGTGGCAAGAGATGCATGAGAATTGTATTACCAGACAGGACCTTTACGTAGCAGCTAACGTCATCTTTATCCCTACTGGAATCTAACATAGCAGAGCAGGATCAAAGCGGGTTTATAAAGAGACAAGAGGTTGGGGGCAACATCTTCAGGAAATAAAGGTCTCTAGAGAAATGTGGAGTATGGGCATGAAAATGAATGGAGTTGTTCTGGACACTGGAGAAGCCAGTAGCTGGCCTGAACCGCTTAGGAAAAGAACAAAATTCCCAAATTACTTTAGGGTGAATAAACATGCAGTTATGGTTTTTGTTTTCTTGATATTCTAGGTCCCTAAAGAAATAAAACATGACTATGTTACAAATCTGACTTCCCCAAAGAATTCAAGGCACTCAGCCAGCTTTGGGTACAGTGATGGCAATTTGCTGAATGTTCTAATTAAATTAATAGTTGATGAATGTATTAAACACGGTAATTGGATTTTGCTTGCATGAAATCCTGGCTGTTAATTGGATGAAACTTGGAAAAGGAGCAATAGAGATTTTTAATTTTACCAGAAGAAAATACGTAAATGTGAACCCATAGGGAAGTTTTTAGAAACAGAATAGCAAAAATTCACCTTGAACAGATTTCTACGGGAGATTGTGAAATTACAGTTTAAGGACAAAGTTGACCTGTCTTTGATAGTCGTCACCTCCCCAGCCTCAGCCTGGTCTGCCAGCAAGCAAAGACATTTTCATAGTGATTCATGGCAAAGATGAGTAAGAATTTTATACTGCAGAGTTTCCCTCTCCAAATGCAAGTCACATTTCCACACCCAGCCCCTCCCACTCAGCAAAGGCCAGTTCACCATGCCCAGCCAGCCAGAAGGGCTTCTAAGCAACTTTCTTCTGGTCTTTCTGTCTCAAGGTCTCATTCTCTGTTCTGTGTTTGCTCACAGTTACAGTAGTTACAATCCCCCTCCTCCAACCCTCTGTGTCTTTATTTTCCTTCACAGAGTACTTCAACTCCGCCACAGGTCACTTAATGTGCACTGCCAATAGAGGACACCCGCAGAAAGTTTTGCCTGTAGACCCATATCCCTCCAGTCTTTAGGAATCGGTTGCCTTAGACACTGAAAGGGTAAAAATAATGATTCTTCTGCCAGAAGGTAGCAGTTTTTAAGGATTCTATTAGCATCTGTGTGGTGAAGTGCAGATAAAATATGCTCTGATAATGCTTGCTGAATAAAAATCATTGAAATAATTAATTCACCTGTTTTGCAATTTTTAAAAGATATGCCAAGATATATGCAATCTTTGATGTCAGTATTTGGTTCAATGGAGAATATTTATCCAACTGTTTATTCATGAATTTTTATAGCAGATCTCCACATGGGAGGGGCTGGGGATATGAGGGAGGGTTAGGTGACACGTGTGTTGTCCAAAAATCTGTGGCACTGGAGCTGTAAAAGGGCTGCAGGAGGAGGTGACACTCTGAGGCCTCAGGATAAGAGGAGTAGGGTCAGAACACCAGGGATGGCTCTAAACGGGAGAATGGCCGAATTTGAAGGAATGAGGACTTCCCCAAGTGAAAGGAAGGGTAGAACAGTCCTAGCTCACAGTTCTATGAGGTATGACAAAATATACTGTGTTTAAATATTATAATTATTACAATAAGAGGCACATTATCATAAATCTCCCTCTGTATACTCCCCTCATGTTAAACACACCCTACATCTCTTGCTACTTTCTAAAGCAGCCGTGGAAATCCTCTCTCGTGACTTTGTGAAGCGTAATCAAAACTGAGGTGAATACGCCGCTAAGCACTGTGGTTCTGGTCAACTGAACCAAGCTCAGAAAAACAATTATGGTGCGTCCTCATCAGCCTTGTTCGCCCGATCTAGCGCTAGATGGCTTGAGGAGCTTTTCCAAAGGCAACATGATCATGAAAATTAAATGTTGTGAACTGATCCAGGACGTGGAGGCAACTGCTTCCGAAACTGGCAAGAGCGAAAGGGTGAGAGTATTCTGGGGAGTTCGTTTTGAGGGGAATTAATATGTATTTTGTTGTTGCTAATTTAAAACATTTTAAGCATTTGCTGTAGTTTTGGACCATACTATGGAGACGGATGTAACTGCAACATTAACCTGTAGCTGAGACCGGTGACTTCAGGGCACTGCAAAAATCTCAGGAAAATAAGATTATAGAAACAGCTCAGCTGAGGGAGAGTGGCAGGCGCAAAGTCGGACAAAGTCCAGCACCGTGCATCTCTGTTTCATTTGTGTGACTTTTTGTAACTTTCATATTAATGAAACATCAAGCTTACAGAAAGTTCACGCAAACAATACAAACTACAATTTGGCCAAGGTCTCAGGCTGCCTCTTCTCGCACTGTGTAAAGCAGCTGCTCACATAACGACCCCTAGGACACTTCAAAGACTTACATAGGCATCATTCCCCCTACCGTAGCCATTGTTGCCACTGGCCTTTTTTTTTGTGACAGGGTCTCTCTCTGTAGCCCAGGCTGGTCCTGAACTCACTATGGAGCCCAGGCTGGCCTTCGACTCACAGCTATCCACCTGTCTCAGGCTCTCAAGAGCTGGGGTTACAGGCGTGTACCACCAGGCCCAGTTTATGTGATGCTGAGGAATTGAACTCGGGTGGTTGGTGCTTGACATTGAACTTGCTAGGCGTAACCGCTGACCCATTCTTCCAGCCCCTAGCCTAGCGCATTTTGAAGATGCTATGCTTCCTCACTTTGCTCGGGTCCGTGTACAATCCAGGAACACCCTTTACATCCAGTTATAAGGGACTTTTAGTTTCCTTTAATTTAAAATAATTTCTCAGTTTTCCCTTTTCTCTCCTTTCTTGACATCTTTGGACAGTACAAACATATCGCTTTGTAGAATGTCTCTCACTTTATATTTATTTGAGTTTTTCTTATTGGATTCAGATTTTGCATGTTTGGCAGGAATATTGCATACATATTTTCTCTGGTTTGGGTATGGTTTGCTTCCCAAAGGTTCAGATATTGGAAGCCTGGTCATCAATGTAAAGACATTCAAAGGTAATGGGACCTTTAAGGTTGGCCTAGTAGGAAGTGACTGGGATGTATCTGACCTCATAAGCCCATGGATGCTCTCTGGACGAATAAGCTAGTTCTCACGTGACTGGATTAGTTCCTGAAAGAGCAGCTTGATATGCAAGTGGGTGGCTCTCCTTCCCCTGTCTCCTGCTTTGCCTGCCACCTTCCTGATGTCATCTGGTGTACTCCAACATGGCAGAGTTTCTCATTAGATATGACTGTAAATCTGACCTCCAGAACTGTGAACCAACTTGGAACTTTTTCTTTGTGAAATATCCAGCCTTGGGTATTTTGTTACAAGACAAAACAGACTGCAACATTAATATTGTGTCTTTCTCAGAGTGACAGATCCCGAGAAACAGGATACAACTTTATTAGTAGCTGAAACTCTGATCACTTGATTAAGCTGAAGTCACCCACATCTGTCAGCCATAAAGTGGATTTTTACCTTGGTTAATAAATTATGGGTGGGATGATGCTTGAGAACATATCAATATCCTGTTTTTCATGCAAAGGATTTGCTAATGATAGCACCCCCTGATGAGTTCAGATCACTTGCATGATAGTAGAATTTGTTACTATTTTCTTCTAATTTCATTAACTGTCATTCTACAGTCAAGAAGGGCACCCCCCACTCCTCCCCGACTACTTTTCTTTTGCTTATTTGCTCATTTATCACCAGTATGAAGCCACGGGTTCTCATTTCAAACCCGAGTTGTAGTCTGCTCCTGCGGTTGTGCTAAGGCTTGCCTTGCTCATTGTGACCCCTTCCATTTGTGTCCCCGCCCTGCGACAAACATGCCTTGTTTTCCTCTTGTGCTGTATAATAAGTTCCCACTTTATCTTTTTGCTGCACCAGCCATGGGTGCAGTTATTTGTGATTCCTTTATTGAACTGGGTATTTTTCAGGTCTGGAGCTTGGCCTGTGGGGACAGTGAATGGTGTTTGGCAATGCATTCAAATTTGCGTCCAAAACTAGTGGTGTTTGCTTCAAAGTGAAGATGGATTAGAGGCAGATATAGCAGCAGGTCCCAAAATTTGCATCACACTGGGATCCACAAAGAGTTTTAAATTTTCTTGTGCCTAGCCAATATTCCAGACCCATTGAGTAAGAAAATCTGAAGGTTGAATAGGAATAAATCTTTTTTTTTAAGGCAAAGTAAATAAGTAAAGAAACTAAGACTTCAAAGAATTTCAAGACACATCCAAGGTGGAAAATCAGTATGTAAGGAGGTAATTACAATGTCCCAGAGTAAACCAATGAAGCCTTTTAAAACACAACCTAAAGCTTGGTGTTGTAGTAATCATTTCCTGCTACATCAAAATACCCTAGAAAAAGCAAGTTAAATGGGGAAAGAATGATTTGGGCGGCCTTTTCAGAATTTCTGCCCATGGTCAGCTGGCTCCATTGCCCCAAGCCTGCAGGGAGGCAGAACGATGATGGCAGAAGGATCTGGGAGGAAAGCCACTTACCCCACATTTGCTCCACTTGGGGCCCCAGCCTAGTGGACGGTGCCTCCCCTATTTGGGACGGGCCTCCACCATCAGTTTATGTCTTACACACCAGTCATCTCTGGAAACACTCCCAACAGACACACACCCTAAAGTGCTTTACTAATATCCTAGACCTTTCTCAATCTAATGAGTTAATGATGAAGATTAACTGACCCAGTGCAAAAGGTCTTGGTCTTACTGATGAGTCCAAGATTTGTTTCTGCAACCGGCTAGCCATGTGGCCTCTTGAATTCCGAGTTTGTTTCTTCATGCATCCACTTTGATTCACTTTCCTTATAGATGCTTCACAGATTCTTACAAGAATCACATAGAATAGTGAAGGTGTATTTCATCATTTGCATAGGTTCAAATGTCAGGTGTTGTTTTATGGCTTGCCTCATTAGAAAGCTATAATTCCTTTCTCATCCTTTACCAGGCATTAAATTTTCCTGCCATATCTATTCATTTTTTCAACCTGTGCTAATTAGAGCCAGGTGCCATACATTGAGAATAAAATACTTTTTTAAAAATTAAAATTCAAGTTTCTTATAATCTAGTGGCATGAGATAGACATTAATTTAGTGGAAATAAATGTAAATGCACAATGTGGTAGATCTCTAAAGAGAAAGATACAAGGTACTACAAACAAATGTAGAATAGTGAAATTTAATCAGGTGTGTTATGAATGGACTGCTTGAGGGAGCAAGGAAGCAAAGATTAAGAGCTGAAAGAATACTAAAAATGAACAATTTTAGTAGGTGTGTAACCCATGAAGTTGGGTTAACTCTGAATCCTTGTTGTTCTGGTTTGGTTGGTACAGTATTGGTCTATTCATTCAAGCATATTTTTCCTTTTTTTTACCTTTAGTGCAGTATAACGACAGACACCTACATATACTTAAAGTGTTCATATAGTAATTTTATATATGTGTTCATCAGTAGATCATCCACTAATACATAGGTAACAATGTTCATTTCTTGAACAGATTTCTTGGTCACTCTCATCTAGCTCTCTGTCACCAAGCCCTCCCCAGCTCTCTGTCAACAGCAATCATTGATCTGTTTTCAGCCATAATACATGCTTGAATTTTCAGTAAGTTTATGTTAATAGAAGGCATACAGTACATACTCCTTTTGAGGGTAAAAGGGTGTCTGACATCTTTCCCTCAACAAATTATTTGAAATCTGTCTATGTTGTTGCGTGTTAATGTTTCCTTTGTGTGGAGGGCGGAGTAGCCGTGTCTTACATGGTTGTATACTTCCATGTATTTGCCCACTGTTTCTTCAGTCATTTCCAGCTTTTGACTGTAACAGAAAAACCTGTTAAGACTATCTTTGTACATATCCATAGTTAAGCATGTTCTCATTTTTCATGGATAAATAATTAGGAATGGACTGGTTATACTGTATGTGAGGGTATGGTTAAGACAATAAAAAATGCTTTCTGGTGTAGCTGTACAATTGTACAACCCAAACAACCTCTGAGACTTTCTGTTCCTTCACCATCTTTTGGCATTTTTTCAATATTTTCTCCCAGTTTGTACATTCCATTTTTATTGTGCTAGTGATATATTTTGAAACACAAAAAATTAAGTTTTGAAGAAATTTAGTTTATTGATTTATTGTATAGTTTGCATTCTTTATGTCTTCCAAGCTTAAGGTCATAAAGATTTTGTCCTTTTTGTTGTTATTCTAGGAATTTTATAGTATTAGCATTTCTGAGTCTGTGAACAAATTTGTTAGTTTTGGTATATGGTGTGAGATATATATCTTAGATACTTATTGCTGGGACAAAATACCTGACATTCAGAACTTAAGTGAGGAAGGATTTATTTAGATCACAGCTTCAGAAGGTTTCACCCAATCCATTCATAGGTATCCTGCAACAATAGAAGCGCATGGCAGAAGCTGGAGACCTGTTCACCCTGTTGCAAACATAAAGCCAAGGGAAGCAGAAACAAGTCATGATATGGGAGACCCAGGCAAAGCTAGAGCTTTCCCAGGAAGAAGTTGTAACAATGTTTCTTCTTCTGTCCTTTGCTTAGTTCAAGCATCCAGTTGAACCCCCACACCCAAGGTTAGTACCCCTTCTTCACATGCAGAAGTCAGTAAGAAACACCTGAAAGCTCTGCTCTGGGCAACCTCTCAATCTCAAGTTGACACAATCACTCCAAGTCAAATCTCAAGCATCTATCTCTTCTAGTCAAACCCTACCTCCCAACAGCACACTTAGTTCCACAGTTACCTCACATGAGGCTTCTGTGGGACAGTCCAGATCCAGACCATGGTAGCATGGACCATACCTTTTTATTCATTTTGATTTATTTTTTACCTGTCCATCAAGTACCTATGGTATTAGACATTAGTATTCAACTGTTTTGAAACTAATTAAATTTGGCCCTGGAAAAATTTCAATGAAAAAAAAAATCATTCTGGTATGTTTGTTGTTTGGAACTTGACACAAAAACTCAAACTTCCTGGTGCTGATTACCTCATGACTCGTTCCCCTGTCCAGTCAAAATAATTTAATTTTGGTCACACCTCCCAGAATCAATTAACAAGGAGAATCGAACATCATTTATTAAAAATCTCATCCATTCTCTATTGAATTGCTTTATCCCCTTTGTTGAAAAAGTAATTGAAAATATGTGTAGGCCTGTTACTGAAATCAAGAGTCAGTGGTCACTCTGTTAAGATTGTGCTCTGATGATTCAACCTGTAACTATTAGAAAACGAATTTACCAAACCCTGTGAAGTGTAATTCTTCATTAAGGTATCTGCTCTCTATCCTTGAAGGTACGCCAGAGTGTCCTGGAAATGTTTTTGAAAGACTTCCAACTCTAATTGAGTTTCCGCTGCACTAGATCTGGACCAGGGCCAAAGTCTTTACATTTTTAAGAAGTTTCTAATCAAAAATCAAATGAATGTTCTTCTAAATTTAATTGTGCTCATTCTCATTGCTGAGTTTTCTGTGAATTCAAAGTAAATGAAACAATAGCCGATAATGTATGGTCTCCATTAGCACAAGATGGACTTTGCATGCGGCTAATGATGCTTAATTTACATTATTATCCTCAGCTGTTGCCAACATAAAAGCAGTTCCTTCCCATCGTGACACAACTTGTTGTCCAATCCACGGAGTGAAAGTTGTCACACTTCTTCTGGCAGTGCGGAGACAAGACATTACTGGGATTGTTTATGAAAATTCAGTTTAAAAATCACCATGAAAATATCTTTTATTCTTAGGGATAATGACATTTTGGTAGAATATAGCATAAAATATGTCTGGCATTATTTTTGAGATAACCACGTGTATAATTACCTCCAAATAATCTGCATTTTTCCACAAATCAAAATAGAATCCACAGCCATTAAAATTTACATTTTTATATATGCAGGACTGGAGTAACTGAACCCACATTTATTTAACAAAGGTGAGCAAGTACTCTACTACTGAGTCATGATCCCAGACCTCAACGTTCATTTAAAAAGTATGTAGCTAAGAAACCGAGTATTATATCAAAGATTGTTAGTTATCTGTTATTTTTGATGCTTAAATTGTCAGTGTAGCTTTTAAAAGTTTAGTGTATACAGTACAATTATTGTTTTATAAAGTGTAATAAATATTTGTTTTTAAAATTATTTTAGAATAGAACAAGAAACACAATTTAATGTTAGTACACAGTTCAATATTATATGTATTATAATTTTTAGAACCATTCCTTGAAAATGGTTATGGTATGAATCATAATGTATATTATTTTCAAGACTGGTGAAAATACACTTTTGGCTGACCACATAGGAGAAGGCTTGGGGCATAGAACATCTGTGGCTTAGAAAGGAGCCTCTGTGGAATCACAGGAGTCAGTTCTCCCCCTTAGTTGACCAAGAACCTGCTCAACTTCATTGCCTTAGCAATCTCCTTGGTAAACAGCCCAGAACAACAGAAGCATTGCACTCCATGATGTGCTTCCATGATCCCACCTGCTTATAAAATGAGGTGATCAATAAGAAATATGCCTGGACTTGAAATTTTGTTTTGTCTCCCTTAGAAGTCCTCTAAAAATTTGCTGTCCCAAGCATTTTCCCTCACTGTACTCCCTCTTTCCTCGATGACTATACAGGAGATCTCATTTCAGCACTGCCAAGAATGTTCTGTTTAGCAAGTGAGTATTCACAAAAACCTACCGCTTGCTTTAAGTTTCAGAGATGGCATTCAATAATTACATTTGCATTCCTCTGTACATGCTACTATTTTAACCCAGATCTAAACGGACCCTGTTTTCATTCTTTCATTCTTATTCTCTATTTCAGTTAACATCTGTGTCATGATTTGGATCTGGAACATCCCCCAAAAGCCTCATGTATGTGCTAGTGAGATACCTGTGGAAACATGTGCCGTTAAGAGGTGGGCCTGGTCAGCAGTGGCAGACCACTGGGGCTTGATCCAGAAGACGCAGGTTTCTCTGACAAGGCATGGAAGGGTGCATGCTATTTCCATTCTTCCCCACTTAGTTGGCTTCCTCTCTTCCGTGTCATGAACAGCTTTCCTATTGCCACACCTCTGCCATGTGTTTCAGAGTGGCTCCATCTCTTCCGTGTCATGAACAGCTTTCCTATTGCCACACCTCTGCCATGTGTTTCTGACATTACCAGTTACCCAAGAATGGATGGAGCCACTCTGAAACTGAGTAAAAATAAAACTTACCTCCCCTAATTTCTAGATATCCAGTATTCTGTCTTAGCAATGGAAATGTAACTAAGAAATCGGTGCCAGAGAAATGGGATCAATTTTGTGACAATATGCTGTGGCTAAGCCCTTGCAACTAGTTTAGAAAGGTTTGAAGATGCCAGCTAGAGAAGCCTTAGATTCTGTTGAGAGCTTAGAAGACCAGAATGCTGGTAGAAGTGTAGATTGAAAAAGCTAGGCTCAAGAAGTTGCAGACGGTAAAGAAGACTTCATTGGTAATTGGTCTAGAAAACATGCTGGCTCTGGCATAAAGTGTGTCAGCATCTTGCCCTTGCCCTAGGACTTTGCTTGAAACTGGGATAAGGTGATCATAAACTCCTTACTCTGGCAAAAGAAATTTCAATGCAGTCCAATGTCCAGGCTCTCACTTGGGTACTGTTTGTGGCTTTTAAGCTGCTCTACACAAAGAAGACAAAATTGGCAGATAAAAAAAGATGTAAAAAGTTTTCACCATGGAAATGAAGTGCATGGTTGTTAGAGAAATTAGCTAAAAAGAAGCCAAATACGTGAATTCTGAACTATAAAAAAGATGCCTTGAGGGTATCTCAGTAATCAATGAGACCCTACTCCTTACTGATTCAATAGCAGAAAGGGAGAAGATTTTGCTCTGGAAACAGTACCCTATGGATGGCTATAAAGTCAGAGGGCAATATTTACCAAAGTTCAGACATCTGAGAACTGAAAGGCTGCTGTGGCTATCCTGCTCCTATGAGGCCAGACACCTTCTCAATCCAGTGGCAGACCTTGGCATCATTCACGTGGGGCTGGCTGCACAAGCACTAAGATTACAACAGTTTTGGGGTCACAGAGACTCCCACCAAGATTTAGAACAAGGTATTAGATACTATGCAGTATCCCCCAAAAGTACATGAAGTTGTAAAGGGGCAAGCGAAGGTACAATGGACACCTTGGAAACCTGGAAAAGCCAGGAATATGGATTGTCTGCAAAAGAAGGCCATAGGCTACGAGCATAACCAGCTCAAAAGACAGAAGGTTCAGCAGTTGCAGCAAGAGGCCATGCTGTAGGAGTGGGGTATCCAAAACTTTGGAAGATCTTGTCTCACCACAGTTTACTCCAAGTGCGGACACGGAACTACAGGGATTAATGGAACTACAGGGTTTAACCTTTGCTCTGCTAGGTTTGGAATTTGTTTTGGTCTGACTCTTTTTTCTCAACACACACACATACACACACACACACACACACACACACACACACACACATACACGATACATAATGTTTACAATGAACTTGAGTATTTTGTGCACATACACATCACATCAGCATTACAATCCCTTCCCCTCCCCATTTTTGGCCTTCCCACACCCCCCTCCCATCCCTGCTAACTCGCATAATCACACCCATTTGGTTCTGTAGTATTATAGTATTTCTTGTCTGAATCTTTACTATCTTCTGGTCCTCATTTTTGGAATGAGAGCTTTTACTGTATACATCGTATGTTGGAAATGTTTAATTTCCCTTTGATTTTCTCAGAAGCTCACAGATAAGAATTTGACTTGAGGGCTGGAGGAATGGCTCAGGGGTTAAAGCACTTGAGCAAGCGCTAAGCCAAGAGCTAAGTACCCGAGTTCGATTCCCCAGCACCATATAAGCTGGGAGTGGTGCCGCACGCCTGTAATCCCAGCACTCGGGAGGCTGTGACAGGAGGATTGCCATGAGTCCAAGGCCAGCCTGGGCTTTGAAGTGAATTCAGGACCAGCCTGGACCACAGAGTGAGACCCTGTCTCAAAAAAAGAAAGAAAGAAAGAAAGAATTTGATTTGAGTTTCAGGAGAAAATTTGGACTTGTACTTTTTGATAGTGCTAGAACTTTTAAGACATTGGCAACTCTTAATGAAGGTCTAAGTGAATTTTGAATGAGGTTGTGGACACACATCTTCTGGGGGTCAGGAGTGGAATATTACGGTTTGGATCTGAAATGCCCCTGCAAAGCCTCATGTATTTGGATATGGAGGGATATCTATGGAACCGCATACTGTCAATAGGTGGGGCCTGGTGGAAGTAGTAGTACACTGGGGCTTTCCCTGGAAAGGAGAGATATCTGCAGCAGGACCTGGAAGGGTGTTTGCTGGC
This sequence comes from Ctenodactylus gundi, assembly GCA_004027205.1. Classification (NCBI taxonomy): domain Eukaryota; kingdom Metazoa; phylum Chordata; class Mammalia; order Rodentia; family Ctenodactylidae; genus Ctenodactylus; species Ctenodactylus gundi. Next base: position 3,063 of record PVKB01001282.1, on the reverse strand, counting down.
TCCGCCCTTCCTTCCTGGCTGGCTTCCTGTCTGTCATCCCATGAATAGCTTTGCTCTAGCTGTACTTTCACCAGTTGCTTCTGACATTGTCTACTGCCCATGAATGGACTGAGACTTTCTGAAGCTGTGAGCTAAAATAAATATTTTTCCCCTAAGTTGTGGATTGGCGATGTTCTGTCCTGGCAACAAATATATAACTAAGATAATATCCTAATTTTTAAGCACTAAATGAGCAAAAATAAATTAAAATTCTCCCTTCAGGTATTTCTCATTGAGACAGTTGCAGGCATTAGTTCTGGCTGATACCATCTCTTTGGAATATGCATGAGTTATAGATTTAATACCGTGCCAATAACATATGGTTTGGGGGAAATAGTGTCCATTTGCATTACATTGGACCGCATTTACTCTCCTCTTATCCTTTTCCTCTCATTCCCCCCACTCTCAATGACTCTTCCCTTGCTAGCAGTCCATGGCTCTCTTCCTACCCTCTCTGTTATGTTAAGGTCTCTTTCTGTGCGTATTTATGCCACTTTCATGTGAGCACACCAATCAATACTTAATCTTTGTGTTTAATTAATGTCACTGAGTATTATTGACTCAAAGTGGCCCTGCTTTCTTTCAAATGCTCCATATATATCTTTCTTTATGATTGCATAACATTCCATTGTGCATAAATAAAGATCTTAGTTTCTTCATCCATTCCTCCATGTTCTGGGGACACTGTTGTTTCTGGGATTTCACTATTGTGATGTGCTATAAATATGAATATGATTCTTTATCATATTAACTCTTTAATTATATCATAATTAAATTATATCATATTATACTTTAATTCTTTGGGGAAAATGCCCAGTAAAGCTATAACTGGATCAAAAGAGATTTCTATTCTCAGCTTTCTAAGGAAATTCCTGACTCCTTTCCACAATGGTTGAACCAGACTGTAGTCCCACAAACAGTGAAGAAGCATTCCTTTTTTTCTACAGCTTTGCCAACAACTGTTGTTTTTGAGTTCTTACTGTAGGCTATTCTTACTGGAATGACTTGAAATCTCAACTCTGTTGTAATTTGTATTTTTCTGGTGGTCAGCGATGTTGAACACTTTCTCACGTGGCTGTTGGTCCCTCGTACTTCCTCCTCTGAGACATTTCATTCCAGCTGCCCATTTCTTGAAGGGGTCATTTATTTGGGGGTTTATGTTTTTAGTTCTTTATACATTTTAGAGACTAATTCTCTCTGTTTGGCATTGCTGGCAGACTTTTTTCTCCCATTCTGTGGGTTGTTTCTTCACTAAGTTTATTGCTTCCTTTTCCAGGAAAAATCTTGTTAGTCTGAGGTAGTTCCATTCTTTTTTTCTTTCTATACTTATGGTGCTGGTGGCATTCTATTAGGAAATCCTTTCTTGTCCCTGCACCTTCTAGCGCTTTACCTATTTTGCCTTCCAGCCGGTTCAGTGTTTCTATTTTTCAATATCCAGATCTTGTATCCATTCTGACTTGGTTTTAGTTTGTAGTGACAGATATGGGTTTAATTTCATTATCCTACATCTGAATATCTGGTTTTCCCAGCACGATTTTTTGAAGATGCTGTCTTAAGTGAAAGGCTTTGGTCCCTACCCCTATGTTGAAACAAAAAAAAAAAAAAATGTTTTTGTAACTCTTTTCTTTAACACGATATTATAGTTAGCTATATTTATAGCACCACGACTTATAATAGACAGATCTTGTAGTTCCCTATATGTCCATAAATAAATAATGAAGAAAACGTGACATATACATGTATACAATAGAGTATCGTTCTACTACAAAGAAAGATAAATTCGAATCATTTGCAGCAAAATGGAAGCATCATGAGAACATAGTGCTTAGGTAAGTAAATTAGACCCAAAAGGCCAAGCCCAAAATACAGAGGCTCAAAAGAGCAAAATGAGAGAGAAGATAGAACATAGGAAAGTAGAATTCATGGAGATGGGTAGGTGATTTGGGTATTGAGGTAGAAAAAAAATGCAACATGTACAAACATCAATTCTTCAAGCTGCATATTTGTGATTCTCTGGATAGATATTCATCTGCTTAAAGGGCCCTGCTGGTAGGATATAAGTGACTAAACATTAAATTCTATTTTTTTTTAATGTGGGGAGGTTCACAGTTAAAAATAATGTAATATCATGAAAATATAAACAAGCACATATTTGACATATATACAAATATATGATCAAAACTTATTTGCTATTGTAAGTTTCTGCTAAGAATCATGTTAAGCCATCTTCCTCCTTTTTAACTGCTTAATTCAGTACCTTTACAGTTGCCTGAGCTCTCCAAATTATTCTTTCAGCAGGAGACTATATGTATTCATGGACAACACTGAAAATCTCTCATGGTCACTACATAGGTGAAGTTATTGAAATTTCTCGAATTTTTAGGAGAGCTATTGATGAGTCCTGTCTAGTTTTCAATGGCTACTGGTTTTTTATTACTGTATATACTTGTCCAAATTACATTGTGTTTCACAGTTGGTAATTTTATACTATTTTGACAAATTTTATCTCTCTAATTATTTATTATAATCAAGCTTTATTTTCGTTTCCCTGCACACACTCTACAAGATTATGACGAAGGTAGTCAGTGAACTATGGATGTAGCCAATTTGCCCCTACTAGCACAACTGTGGAAAAATTTAAAATATAATTTGTCTGTGTTCTTCACACGCATTTTCTAATAATCATGGCTGTGTTGGGTGGACAAGAAAGTTTCTTGGAAGTAGACTTGTTTGGTCATGAGAATTAAAGGAAAGTGGCATTTATTAGTTTCTTCATTTGAGATATATGAGTCACTTAAGCTGTGGTGCATAGGATCGGAAGAAAATGTAAGATGCTTATTGCCTTGGAGTTCAATCTAGCTACAGCAAAAAGTCCTAACGTAGAAGGCAGTTAAGTAAAACATTAGGCATCATATCACTGAGCACCTGAAAAATTAAGCCAGTAATATGTTACAAAGACTCATGAAAAGGTTAGTATCCATGAGGGACCTCAAAGAACTCTTTGACTATAAACAAAAAAAAAAA
>PVKB01001281.1:410391-449494 GCA_004027205.1 Ctenodactylus gundi | reverse complement strand
GCTGGGGGCGCAGCTCAGCAACAAAGTACTTGCCTAGTAAATGCAAGGCCCTGGGTTCAATTTCCCAGCACTAAACAGGCTGTCAAACCAGCACTTAGGAGGCTGGGGCAGGAGGACTGCCTTAAATTCAAGGTCAGCCTGGGCTACAAAGTGAGTTCAGGACCAGCCAGGACTACAGAGTGACACCCTGTCTCAAAACAACACAAAACACAGTGAGATGGGTCCCACTTCAGGCTTCCTGGCTGGGTTCTGGGCAGAGGACTTGACCTTGGTGTAGGCTACTTGAAAATCCCCTTTAACATCCCTCCAGATGCAAATTCTCCAAGGACCAACTGAGTGCCCCCCTGACGCCCCTCCTCGGTCTTCCCAAGTGCCTGCTTCCACTCTGGCCTACGCCAGTCACAGCCAGGCTGATTTTTGTAAATCAGAAACCTAATCACATCTGTTGCTTTCCTGTTTCGAAATCTTTAGAAACTCCTTGCGACGGTTGGAACCCCAAACTCCAGGTGGGTCACTTCAGCTTCTCCTCCCTGAACGGGTTGATCTTGCCTGCTGGCATGAGCACATGACGCAACAAGACTGAAGGACCAAATGAACACCGAGTCCTATACCAACCACCAGTGAGCCGCTGCCCCACCTCCAGCGCCCCTGTTTGCCTCCTCATGCCCACCAATGAAGAGGCCCGCACTGCCCATCTTGGCTCATCCTCCTGCCATGTGGCCCTGCCAGCCATCTCCCTGGAGCCTTCTCCTCTGGATGCTCCATGCTTGGCACCTGCTCTCCTGTGCCCACCTGAAATGGTGACCATCGTGACCTGTCCCTGGCGGCGTCCCACATTCCAGCCACATCCCTCCTTTGTTCTCAGCCTCTCTCTGCTGACTGTCTGAATACCACACAGAGGCCTCACAAGGGCCTCACAGTGTGTACAAATGCAGTCAATTATCTCCCGCCAGGCCATGGGCAGCTGGCCTCTGGCACCAGCAGGGCCTGGTGGGCGGCACGTGCCCGTCTGTGTTTGCTGAGCTCACCACCACACGCCTCTCTCCTCCCCTGCCCCCCATGGGTCCCACCTCCAGTGTTCACATGTTCACTGTACAGGAAGGGGACACGATCTCCCAGTCAATAGGCTCCCTCGGCAACTCAGCTATTCCTCCCTCCCCTGGCTGCTCCTGTCCCAGCTCAGGCCCTGCCCAGCCCTCATCTGCACCTGCCTCCAGATACTCCTCCATCTGGTCCAGCAGCCCCACTTGGCCAGCGACATTCCTGAGCACAGACATGATCTGTCACGCCCCTGCCTACAAAATCCCACTCCTGAGTGTGGCATGCGAGGCCTGCCACAGTGGGTACAACTACCGCCCTGTGATACGAACAACACGGATGAGTGCTTCCCACAGTGACTGTGCCCTGGTGACAGCACTGTGCAGGGTGAGCTTCCAGGACCAAAGCTGGCAGGTGAGGTAATAACTGAGGACAGTAGGGACCCGGCTCAGGAAATCGTCCAAACTCACGACGAACTACACCAGAACTGTCCACCTTCGCTCCCCTACACCACTCTCAAGCCTTAAGACATGATGCCAGGGTCTAAGTCCTTACACGTCTTCTAAGAACTGGTGCACAGGCTCCCCCAGCCTCTCTGACTTCCCCAAGGGAACACCAGTGTATGTTTCTGGGATGGAAATGAGAGATAAAGTCACCAGATGTGGCAGCACACAGTGGGAACCACAGCACTCTGGGGGGCTGAGGCAGGAGGATCACAAGTTTGAGCTCAGCCTGGGCAACTTAGGGACGTGGTGACCAAAATTATTCCCGAAATTCCTTCCGAGTCCCAAGAAGCAAGATCAGTGTTTAATGATGAACAAAGGTGACGTTAAGAAGGAGTTATATCTTTAACGTATGATTAATACTGAAGCACACCGTTCACTTTGGATGAAGTATGGATAAGCACTTAATTCATTTATGGGACCCAGAGAACGATTTTACTGCACTACCGGTTTCATTTTACGATGCCAGGTGTGGGGTCAGGAAGGCCGCTCTGGATGGCGGGCGATCCCACCCCTGGAGCCAAGGCAGGAGGCCGTGCTGCCGTGCATCCAGGAAGCAGCCACTCAAACGTGGGACTCGCCCCAGGTTCCCACTAAGCCACTGAACATTTCTGCTTCCTTGGGGTCTAGGCGCCAGTGCTGAGGTCAGAAGTGAGAGGTAAAACAAACCTCTGAGATAACAACAGGGATGACAGAGGGAGAGGGCAGGAGAGGGCACAGAGAGAGCAGAGAGGAACGAGTCGGGGTGCCCTGCCTCTCCCCACGCTCCCTCTCCCTCCATCGCCTGACCCCCGATGGATCCTCACTCCTGGCTTCGCTCTGAGCCGGGCACCCTCACTCTTCCTAACAACCAGCAGACAGTAGGTGCTAATTCATGCTGCCAGGGTGGATGTTATCTGCCATGTGCTCTTCCAATATCCCCTCCCCTGCTTGATGACAGGTGTTCATTTCGAACCCCGGTAGCGATGTGCTCAGCTAAAAGGCTGCTCAGCCCCCTTGCAGCAGAGGGAGGCCAAGAAGGAGAGGTGGAAGGCCCTGGCAGGACCTGCAGGTTGGCTCCAATCTGAGCCGTGGGTCCGGGCACCCTTCCTGCCTTCTTCCCGTTGTCTCCTAGGCAGCTGACAAGCAGTTGGACCCAGAGCTCAGGCTGCGGAGCGGAGGCAGCCCCACATCAGCCCCCCTCCAGCCCCCCGGCCGCCTCTACACTTTACACGTCTACTGGCTGCGGTTGTTTCTGGTCTAGCTGCTGCATTATAATCCCTAATTGATTCATGAAGAAACCAGTTAAACTTGGTTTCTTTACATTACTCATCATGACCTGTGGTTCACAAGGCCAATTACCACTTCTCACCTCTGGTTCTTGTTAACATCATAATTTGTCATTCATTACTGTCTTGTGGGAGTTCAGGAAGACGGTGGGACACACGCAACAGAGTAGAAGAGGCAGGTCAAAGTGCAGAAGAGATGGAAGGAGAGAGTGGGGTAAGGAGAAGCATGGAGGAGAGACGGGGAAGGCAGCAAGGACAGACCCGGGCGGCAGGAGGGGAGGCGAGGGGCACCCAGCGAGGGCACTACAGCAGGCGGAGGGTCGTGCCGGCACTCCGCAGTTACTCTCCTTCCTGGGTATTAGCACGCCCACTTTACAAATAAGGTAACTTATTTGTAGATCTAAGTAACTTTTCCTCAGTCACAAACTGGTAGAGGCAGATCACTTCTTGAAGTTCCCTTCAAACAGAGGTAAGACATCATTCCTTTCCCTATGCCTGGAATGCGGTGTGACGTCGAAACACTGACAACCATCTTGGACCACCAGAACGGCAGCCTCACCTTAAGCATGGCAGAGCAGGGGAATACAATGGTATCTGTCATCTAGGTCACAACCTAGTGGACCTTTCACAACCGCCAGGACCACAGACCAACTAGCTTGGCTGGCAGCCCTGCCCCATCCATGGATCCATTCAAAACTCTCAGATCTCAACTGGCTCCTTTTTCCTCTAATTCAGACACCCAGGGCCCTGCAGGGATTATAATTAGGCTGCACTCTCCTCTGCATGGCACTTTGGGGAGCTGAGATTAGGACTGGAATGTGGATCACGTATTCTGGAAATCACTTCAATTTCCAAGATTTTCTAGATTTTTACTTTTTTTTTTTTGTCCTTGGTTTGCTTTAAGCAGCTAGCACCCTTAGCCACATTGAGAACTGTTACTGTCTTTCCCAGCTATGTCCACCTGCTGCAAAACTTGCCCCGCCCCATCCTAAATATTCCTTCTGTCTCTCCCTGCACCAGGGAGCCAGGCCACCCTCAATCCTTCCCTCTGTTCAACCAGGGAGGCTCAGTACAACTGAACCCATCAAGGGCACTGAGCACCCACAAAATGCAGGGAGAATGCAGGAGCTTGGAGCACCAAGAAGAGCAAGGCCCCGCTCCCACGGGGCTGGGAGTCTGCTGAGGAGACATCCAGGACTGAAGAGTGAGGTCACTACAGAAAGACACCACAGGGACGCCTCAAAGGCATGGAAGCAGCCAGGAAGCCAGGTGCAACCTGGGGCAGAACAAGCATGACACACAGGGAGGCCCAGGACTAAGGCTGCTGGACAGAGCACCACTGGGGACAAACAGGTATCTGGTTTACTGTGTGGCTGATGTTATTATTTCATAGATGGGAAACAGAGTCACAGATTAAGAACTGGTCCAGGTTGGAGGAATAGCTCAGTGGTTAAGTCGCTTGCCTAGCAAGCACAAGGTCCTGGGTTCAACTCCTCAATACCACATAAGCTGGGCATAGTGGTGCACACCTGTAAAATCCCCATACTAAGGAGACTGAGGCAGGAGGAGTCCCATGAGTTTGAAGCCAGCCTAGGATCCACAGTATGTTAAGGACCAGATCGGACTACAGAGTGAGACCCTGAATCCCCCCTCCCCTGCCAAAAAAATGGAATGGGGAAAAATGGAAGATAACTATCAAGTGACCAGAGGGACAGGGATAGAACCATCAAAATAGGGGCTGGAGGAGCAGGTCTAACAGGCCAATATGAAGGCCATTTGGGCCACAGTGAGTTCCAGGAGCCCTGGAGATGCCTTAGGTAAGCATGTCCCCAGGTAGTTACAGATACAATCACCAAGTCAGTGGGTTTTTGGTTGCGTGTTTGTCTTAACAATACTAGGGACTGAACGCAGACCCTCCACGCTGAGCTACACCCTCAGTCCTTTTTATTTTTGGTTTCCGGACAGAGCCTCACTGAGGAGCCAAGTTCCCCAAGCTAGACGAGAACTTGGCAATCTTCCTGCCTTCGCCTTCCAGAGTGCTGGACTCACAGAAGAGCACCGCCAGCTTTCGGTGGGTCACCCATTACCTGATTTCTCAGAGAAAAATTTTAACACTCAAGAATGCATATAACTTTTGTTTCTAACAACAACAAAAAAATACATCCACAAGGAAACTGCCCAAACCCTAGGCCCAGGGCTAACTATAACCCATGCTCCCCTATCTACCAGGCCCACTAAGCCCTGCTCCTCCAGAGAGGCATGAGGGGTGACAGACGCTGAGAGTGGGTGTTCTGGGGTCCCATGTACAAGGAGGAAAAGCTCTTTGAAGACAGGAAGCCCTGCATCTTCAGCACAGGAGAAAGGGACTGAACAGGAGCAGAGGTCAGGAGCCAGGTCCCCAGGGCCCTTGCCGGCAAGGTGACTGCTCCCGCTGGCAGAATCCCAGGATCAACCAATTCTCAGCTGCACAGTTCCCACTCCTGACCTCAGGGCATGTTCAGCAGAGTGTAGGGCAGTCCTATCACAAGGAAGGCTTGGACAAGCCCAGCAGAAGAGCACCGAGAGCCACAGAGATCAAAGGATAGAAAGCTCCTCTGGGTAGAACAGGGACAGGATCTCAATGACACAGAAGAGACGATACTGAAATACATTGCTTCTCAGGATCCCGTTATTATATGACCCCAGGGGCACCATGTCCCATGCAGCTGTCTGCCCAGTGGCCAGGGGTGCCAGTGTGTGTCAGTGCAAGCTGGTTGTTAATAATAGTGACATCTATGGCTGGAGGAATGGGACAGCAGTGAAAGCATTTGCTTTGCAAGTGCAAGGCCCTGGGTTCTATTCCCCAGCTCCACATAAGCCAGGCGTGGTGGTACACACTTGTAATCCCAGCACTCAGGAAGCTGAGGCAGGAGGATTGCCAAGTCCAAGGACAGCCTGGTTTCCATAGTAAATTCAGGACGAGCCTGGGTTACACAGTGAGACCCTGTCTTGAAATAAACGTGTTTGACAGGCACTTTCATTCATTCCTCCCACCTACCCATAAGCTGTAGCTATGGTTTAAAGGTCATGACCCTGCCAAAGCTCAGGTTGAAATTTAATCTCCAATGAATCACAATGAGGAAGTGTGGCCTTTGGGAGGTGACTATGTCATGAGGGCCGGGCCCTCATAAATGGATTAGGGATCTTGGTAAAGGGATCAAGGGAACAGCCAGGCCTCCTTTTACCCTTCTGTCCCCCGAACATGTGAGGATGCAACATTTATCCCCTCTGGAGGACAAGCAGCGAAGCGCCATCCTGAAACACAGCGCAGCGAGTGCCTCGATCTTAGACTTCTCAACCTCAAATAAACTATGAGAAATAAGTTTCTGTTGTTTATAAATCAATTAGTCTCAGATATTTTCTTATAGTAGAAAAAACATACTAAGGTACATATCCCCATTACTGTCATTACAGGAAAGAAAACTGAGGCTCAGAGAAGCAGAGAAGAATTTCCCGAGGTCAGTGAGGGAAGTCACACAGCCCGAAGGGAGCTCAGATCTAACTGCTGAGCTCATGCTGTTAACCAGGGTCATGCTGCCTCATGAATGCACAGTCTATGTGCACTCCCAGCCATTGGCACCTTATACCACCATCTCAGACTCTACCATTCCCTGCTCCAAGACACGCTGGATGGATGAGGCAGGCTGTGGCAGGATGAGAGGGGGACAGGCTGTGTGAGTCAGAGCTCCTGACTGTCTGTTCAAAGCTCCCCTGAATTCACAGATACAGGCTGAGAGATCCAGCCGACCACTGGACTGCTCCAATCATAAAGCCCACAGCATCACGCACAGTCTGTCACAAGCCCCATTTTCCACAAGTGGAAACGGAAGCTCAGAGGAGTTAATAATCCACTGACAGCCCTCAGCTAAGCGTGACAGAACCAGGACTCAAGCCCAGCCTGCCTCCAGGGACCCACCACACTCGTGTGCTGGCCTTGCCCGTCTCCTGACCTGGGGTGGGAAGCCGTGAACCCTGCCTTTGGATGCAGGAAGATAAAAGGGAGTAATAAACACCCAATCGCTATGAAAACTGGAAATGCTGACACTTTCCATACAGGGACCAACAAGATCAGGCCCAGAGGGGAGGCGGTGGGCACAGCCTCCTACACATCTGCAAGATAGGGAAGTGTCCCTAAAAGAAGCCCTTTCCCAAATAAGGCCAGGCCCACAGGTTCTGGAAATTAGGACACAGTTGTGCCTTTTTATTTTGGGGGGGTGGGGGGGGAGTGGTCTTCTATTCACCCACTACAAGAAGTAAAATCAGATCAGTGGGGACAAATGCCTGAGAAAAGAGGAGGGACCATGTGTGTGTGGCAGAGGAGACGGGGTTAGGCTGTCAGCCTGGAGGATGAGGCGTTGCGAACAACAACAGGCTGTGCAAAGGGGAGAGGGGCTGAGCCCTGCCTGAAGCCGGGCAGCCTGAATATAGCCTGACATTCGGGAGATAAGGACTTGGGGCAAGAACCTTGGTATCTCTGAGAGGGGCTGGTCATGGCCATGAGCCGTGACAGCATGGAGAAGGGAAGGGTGAGGGAAGCAGGGAGAGGGCGAAGCCTGGGCCTTCCTACAGCGAGAGGAGAGAGGGAGAGGACTTGGGGCAGCAGGCAACCGCCAGCGAGGAAGGGAGGAGGTGGGAGCAGAGCCAGGAAACCCCAGAGGCCAGGGCAGCCTTTCCTGCAGGTGTCTCGCGTCTGAGAAGGTGCCATCTGACAGCAGGTACTCAGGAACTGCCGAAATAACACAACAGTGAGTGACTTAGAGAGACACACAGAGAGAGAGAGAGAGAGAGAGAGAGAGAGAGAGAGAGAGAGAGAGAGAGAGAGAAGGAGAGGGAGAGGGAGAGGGAGAGGGAGAGAGACAGAGAGAGCAAACACAGGAGAGATTTCTGAGGTACACATAAGTTACATGATCTGTGAGGCTTGCAACCTGGGCAGAGTGACAGACAGCATCCTGACAGGGCCGGCCAGGGGACAGGCTGGAGCCAACACAGGGGAATGGACAGGAGAGCTCTGAAAGGAGCAAGGAATGGCAGCTGTCTGTTGAAGGGGCTGAGCTCTAGAGCCTCAGTGGACCCCCACACAGGATGCGCAGAAGCCCTCTGCTGCCATCCGGCTCTACTCTCAACTCCCTGGCATACACTTAGCAGGTGGCTGGGAGTATAACTCGACGGTTAGGGTGCTTCAAGCACAATGTGCTGGGTTCGACTCTCTAGCACGACATAAGCCAGGCATGGTGGGGAACACCTGTAATCCTAGCACTCAGGAGGCTGAGGCAAGAGGATTGCTGTGTGTTCGAGGACAGCCTGGGCTGCCTGGTAAGTTTAGGACCAGCTTGGACTTCAGAGCAAGACTCTGTCTCAAAAAAAAAAAAAAAAAAGTGGCTGCTGTGACCTGGGACCCCCACACGATGTCCCAGCAAGCTCTGCCAGGTCTTCATCATGTGTGCGGGCAGGAGCAGGGCTGACAGCCAGGGTGACTTGGGACACTCACTGCTAGAGGAGGACTCACCACCCAGAGACAGGGTGGGCTGGCTGCATCAAATTTCTTGGAAGCACCCTTCACTTCCACTCGAGAGAACGCAACTTGTTTCCTGGTGACTTCAAAAAGCGTCACAATCAGCAGCGGAAACCGTGTCATCTTATACGCACAAGCCACCCAAATTCACTCACTCCCAACACGCCCACACGGCAGGGGAAGTGGTGAGAGAACTTTCCAAGGGCAGCAGGAAATGACGCAATACCACAGGACCAAGTGAGGACCCAGGAAGCCAAGGGGCGCCAGCATCTTACCCAACAGCCAGGCATTCTGGGCCTGGGGACATACCATGAATTGCTAATCTAACTGGTTAACAGATCAGGACTTGACTCAAGGACTTCTGATAGAAATTAACCAACTTCAAAGGGACAGGGAGCCAGACACTCTCATAGTGTACTGAGAAGGCAAGTTAGCGAAACTTTATGGAATTTGGTCATTTGACAAAAGTTATCAATATTCTTACATTTTGGCTCAATATAAATTATACACACATGGGCTGGGAATGTAGTAGCTCAGTGGTTAGGCACTTGCCTAGCAGGTGCAAAGCCCTGGGTTCGATTCCCCAGCACCACATAAGCTGGGCAGGTGGAACTTGCCTGCAATTCTAGCTCTTTGGAGGCTGAGGCAGGACTGCACTCAACCTGGGCCACATAATGAATTTATTAACATATTGCAGACAAGGTGATTTTTGGGTGAAGACAGACTAGACACATAGTAGCCCCTTCTCTGTGGCAGATATGTCCCAAGGCAGTCTGTGGGTGCCTGAAACGGAGTGGCACTGTGCCCTGTCTACACTGTTTTCTCCTACATGTACATACTGTAAAGTGTAGTTCAGAAATTAGGCAAAAGAGATGAACAACAGTAACAATAATAAAGTGAAACAATTATCACAACATAATGTAATGAAACAACTTTTCCCTGGGACTTTCTATTTACTATTTTCAGATCACAGAAAAACTGTGAATAACAACTACTGTAAAAACAAAAGATGAGAAATAACCTAGGTGTGCACTGGCGGGGCTGGGAAATAAATAAGATAAGGGGGCTGAAGGAATGGCACAGTGGTTAAAGTGCTTGCCTAGCAAGTGCTATGTCAAGCACTAAGTACCTGAGTTCAATTCCCCAGCACCACATAAAGCTGGGCATGGTGGCACATGCCTATAATCCCAGCACTCGAGAGGCTGAGGCAGGAGGATTGCCATGAGTCCAAGGCCAGTCTGGGCTCCATATTGAGTTCAGGACCAGCCTTGACTACAGAGCGAGACCCTGTCGAAAGAAAGAAAGAAAAAAGAAGGAGAGAAAGAAAGAAAGAAAGGGAGAGACAGAGCGAGAGAGAGAGAGTCTGGGGTTTAAAAATCCTGTACAAACATACCCTAAGTTTGTTCAAGAGACAAATCCAGAAAGGCCTGACTTGTGCCAATGTTGGGTGGGTTGTCATACTCGTCACAACAAAGACACCAACCAAACAGCTAAGCAAGAAGCTGCAGACTCCACATAAATCAGCCCTGGTCAGTCCTGGGCCAGGGAAGGTCTGCTGAGCACTAGAAGATTTTGCTCCCTTTCTAAACATTTTGAAAGAAAACTGGCAGGCCCTGTAAAGCTCGGAGAGTGTCAAAGCCATGGGAGATCCGAGCAGATTTATCAAGAACTTCCTGGACACTATCAGGAGCCACTACCCAGCTGGGGGCCCTTAGAAGAAATTGTGTGCTCTTCCACACAATTTTTGATGACTTCTTTGATGACTTCAAAGGTGTCCTTCTAAGATGACAGGGACTGAGGAAGGACACATCAACCCGAAGTCACTGATTTCCTATACCCCAAACCAATATAGGTCTTTAAAATGCAGGCTTGGGGGCTGGAGGAATGGCTCAGCAGTTAAAGCGCTTGCCTAGCAAGTGCTAAGTCAAATGCTAAGTACCCGAGTTTGATTCCCCAGCATCATATAAACCAGGTACGGTAGTGCACACCTGAAATCCCAGCTCTCGGAAGGCTGAGGCAGAAGGACTGCCCTGAGTTCAAGGCCAGCCTGGGCTCTATAGTGAGTTCAGGACCAGCCTGGGCTGCAGAGAAAGACCCTGTCTCAAAAAAAAAATTAATAAAATAAAATAAATTGCAGGCTTGTGTTGGAGAAATAACACAGAGGTTAGAGCACTTGCCTATCAAGTGCAAAGCCCTGAGTTCGATTCTCCACATAAACTGGGCACAGTGGTACATGCCTGTCATTTCAGCACTGAGAAGGCTGAGTCAAGAGGATTTCTGTGAGTTCTTGGGTTACACAGTAAGTTCAGGACCAGCCTAAACTATACAGCAAGACCCTGCCTCAACAAGCAAATGAATATAAAAACAAAACCAGAAAAATAAAATAAATGCAGACTTCTGGAGCCTATTCCTGAAAATCAGGCCTGAGGCAAGGCCCAAGAACCTACATGTTTTCTCAAACTCCTTGGTAAACACACCAGCAGACAGAGCCATGTTTGGGAGCCCCAGTGAGATACCATCTGGGGTGACTGGAACCTGGGCCTGCAACACAGCCAGCCAGCCTCTTCCCTGGCCAGCGCTCAGGATCAGAGAACACTAAATGCAGAAAGGGAAACTCCATAGGGAAATTCTGCACAAGGCTGACAAGCAGTGCCGAAGGTGAGGGGGCGGGGAGGGTGCAGCCAGCAAATCCCGTGGGGAGCCTCTTTTGGAAGGATGCTCAGGCACAGAGATCTCAGAAGGTAACGTGTGAGTGAGGTTGCCAGGCACTATTTCTACTTCACAAGGCCAGGGCAAAAATCAGCTCCTTCTAGCAACACAGAAGAGCCAGCAAGCTCTGCAGCTCCCTAGAAGTCAGAAGCAGAGAGGAGCTGGGCCTGGTGGCAAAGGCCTATAACCCCACCACAACAGGAGGCTGAGGCAGGAAGACTGCAAGTTCAAGCCCAGTCTGGGTAATTTAGCAACTTAGTGAGACCCTGTCTCAAAATCAAAATAAAAATGGGCTGGGGATATAGCTAGTGTGAAGGCCCTGGGCTCGAACCTCAGTCCAAAGGAAAGGAAATCAAAACAAAATGGAAGAAAGAAAAAATGAAAAGAAAGAAATGCAGCATGGTATTACAGAAAGAGCCTTGACTGTGTATTACAGATGGCTGCACACCCTTGACTATACTTCCCAGCAAGAGATAGACCTAGCTCCTGTCCTTGAATCTGGCTGATCCAGCCAGGGCTTTAGCCAGCAGAACATGGCTGAAATGAGGTTCTGGAGGCGAGCCCAGGCCCCAGCAAGACTGGCTTCCACCCTCGTGGGCCTCAGACGACACTCTTAGCAGTCCAGAATGGACTCCTGGAAGACCAGAGGCCTTGCGGAGATATTACAGGACGTTATGGGACAGCTGGGCAGACTCAGCTGACATCACAGTGCCGGACAAGCAGCTGGACCCAGGTGGTTCACAGAACCAGGGGAAAGGGTAAGTAGCAGCTGTGTCAAGCCACTGAGTTTGAGGAACTCAACCCTGTGGAACTGACCCTGATCCTTCCTGAGTAAATCTCTCCTCTGAGCCTCAGTGAGGTCATCAGTCAAACAAGGAAGAGCGATCACTGCACCAGGGGAATCCCATGGCTCCACGGGGCCAAAGGCTGCCAGAGAGAAGCACAGCCAGCTGCCAGTCACTGCCATAACCTGGGAGGACCCATGTTGCACTAATGCAGCCAGAGGCCACCATACAGGGCTCCAGTTGCTGGGGCAAACTGAGAGCACCACACAGCAGACAGCGCACGCATCACACTTCTTCCCCATTAGACTCCTGGTGGGTTGGGGTGGGGGGAGGTTGCTTGTTTTATGTTTGGGGGAAATTTTGTTTTAGTTTGTTTGTTTTTTGAGACAGGGTCTTACTCTGCAGCCTGGCTGGTCCTGAACTCCCGCTGGAGCCCAGGCTGACCTTGGACTCATGGCAATCCCCGTCTCAGCCTCCCAAGTGCTGGAATTATAGGCATGCACCACCACTCCCAGCTTATGTGGTGCTGGAAAATCAAACTTGGGTACTTAGCGCTTGACTTAGCACTTGCTACACAAGTGCTTTAACCGCTAAACCATTCCTCAAGTCCTATGGGGGGGGGGGTGCGGTGTTTGTTTTTGAGATAGGGTCTTCCTATGTGATCCAGGCTGGTCCTGAACTCACTGTGTAGCCAAGGCTGGTTGTAAGCATACTGCAATCCTCCTGCCTCAGCCTCCTGAATGCTGGGATTATAGGCACGGACCACCATGCTCCACTTACATGGTGCTGGGGAATTGAACCCGGGACCTTGTGCTTGATAGGCAAGCACTCTAACCACTTAAATACACCACCACCCCCTAGGCAAGCACTCTAACCACTTAAATACACCACCACCCCCATGCTCCCTATATTTAGAACTCTTTTGATTGAAAAGGACATTCAAAGGACAGGGACTGCTTACACTTCCCTTGGGGCTACGAGGGACTCTGCCAATAAGTGCCCATGTTCCAGGATGACGCATCCACCCCCTCCACACCAGAGCTCCCCCAAACTCTCTTCCTCCCCTCACAGTGTCCTCTTTGTCCCAGCTGTTTGCAGAAAGTCAGCCTCTAGACTCCTCCGCCTCCTTCCAGCACCTGGAGAAGGACCAAGCTCGTGTCCCCAGTCACTCCCACTGTCACCACAACACCCTCCAAGCCAGGCAGATGGAAGCGTGCCACTGCACTTACCATCTGTGTGACCACACAGAGGGGCCTTAACTTTTCTGATGCTAAATTTCCTCAGCAGCAAACTGAATATAAGTTAATAAGACCTTCCTTTTGTGGTATTTTCAACATAAGAGAAAATACCTCTCAAGTATTATACTTCGTACAAACTAACTGAACTCTAGGCTAGAAACTCCTCACCTAGTCCAGATCTCTACCTGGAATTCTCTCTTCATTTTGAAGGTGAAAGCGGGGGTGGGGTGGGAAGCAGATATAAGGCTGGTGGGTTAATCGTCCTAGATGACAGATACCATAGTATTCTCCCACTCAAGGACTTTCCATGGCTCCCACCATTCCAGATGAATCCCAATCTCCCAGCCAAGCATGCAGGACCATCTACATGATGGCTCTGTCCAGCAGCACCGCCCCGCTCTGCACGTCACGTCCGGCCTCACTGTGGCCTGCTACTGGAGTCAGCCCATTCAAATGGTGGAATAGATCCGGAACTCAATCCTTGTGAAATCTCTCCTAACCAACAGAATCTACAAGGTAATAAACAACTAAGCCACTGATCTTCGGGGATGAAGTGTTATGCGGCGACACACACTAGCACTAGATTTCTGATTATGCACGAGCCGCCGCTCACACATGGCCCTTCTGCCAACTTCTCTGCCCTCTGAGGCTCTGCCCATGTGCCAGGCCCCCTTCGATGCCAGTGCTCACCCCTATCCCATTTGGAGGACTTGGGATGGCAGCGCTGGGAGAGCCCCAGAGGAAGTCCTCTCTGAAAGCCTCCTCTCCCCATGGTGTGCCACCCACCACGGCACCCAGCACACTGTAGCAGTGCCATCCACTTAACCATGTGTGCAATGACACCTGCACCAAAAGGGGGGAAAGCGGGAGTCACCTGACAGTTGTCAATGCACAGCAGAACAGCGCACGCACACAATGGATGAGGCCACTGTGGAAAAGAACGAGGAAGGGCTGCATGTCTGATGTGTAGAGATGGCCAAGCCCCAGCGAGTGAAGCAGAAGGCAGGCCAGCCGGTACAGCGGGTGGCCAGCTGCCTGCAGGGTCACGGCGTTACAAGAGAGACTCAGACAGGGCACGCTCTGCTCATCCAGGGAACTGGCGTGACAGCTGCCTGCAGGACGGGGAGCAGGATGGCTGAGGGACGAGGAGGCAAAGAGGGACACCTTTTGGATACGGCAGTTTTCCAGAACTACCTACTCAACGACTAAGATTAGGAACAAGCCGGGGAAATTCACTCCTGCCACCTGTCCTCAGCGCTGTGTTAGAGGTTCCAGCGGGATCTATGCAGGAAATCCTGAGGGACACACTAAACAGACAAAGAACTGTCAGAAAGAATAACCTCGGCGCTGCTGCAAGATCAATATACAAAACCCTATGGTGCTTCTATATGTTACTGTCGACCCTAGAAGTCTAAAAGTTGTTTAAGAGACAGGAGCACAGGATATAAACAGCTGGGAGAAAACGACTCTAGAACATTTCCTGGAGATCTTGAAAAACTTGTCTGTAGCAATTTAGGATCCTGCAGAAATTCTGGAAAAAAAGAGGGAAAAAACCCAGATGCATTCTGGTGATATGCCTGAAGTCCAAGAATAAACTCAATTCTTCTTTCTTTTCTTTTCTTTCTTTCTTTCTTTTTTTTTTCCGAGACAGGGTCTGGCTCTGTAGCCCAGGCTGGTCCTGAACTCACTATGGAACCCAGGCTGGCCTTGGACTCAGGGCAATCCTCCTGCCTCAGCCTCCCGAGTGCCCCCACGCTCAGCTTACATGGTTCTGGGGAACCCACAGCCTTGAGCTTGCTAAGCAAGTGTTTCAACCACCATGCTATTCCTCCAGCCCTTGATTCTTACTTAGAAAAAAATGCTTACAAAGGCCTAGAACCCAACTCTCTTCTTTAGCTGCATGGCTCTTCCCCAGAAAGCTGAAGATAGAGTCACCATGCAATCTGGCGATTCTACTTTTGGTTGTACACCCAAAGAACCGAAAAGCAAAGATACAAAAAGATTTTCTTTTTGAGACAGGGTCTCGCTCTGCAGACCAGGCTGGTCCTGAACTCACTATGGAGCCCAGGCTGGCCCTGGCCTCATGGCAGTCCTGCCTCAGACTCCCAATTACTGGGATTTACAGGCATGTGCCACCACGCCAGGCTTTATGTGGTGCTGGGGAATTGAACTCTCGTACTTAGTGCTTACTGGGCAAGTGCTTTAACCCCTGAGACATTCCTCCAGCCCCATGAAGAGATATTGGTACACCCACTTATAACAGCAATAGCTACAATGTCAAGGCGACCTAGGAGTCCATGGATGGGTGAATGGACAAGCAAAATGTGGCAACTACACACAAAAGAATATTATGCTGCCTTAAAAAGGAAATCCTGACACACAATACATGAATGAACCTTGAAGACAAAGTGTGAGATAAGCTAGTCACAGGAAGACACTGCACAGTTCCACTGATAGGTTGTTTCCAAATGAATGGAGACAGGATGTAGGATGGCAAGGTCCAGGCTGGCAGAAGGGGAGGGACAGCTATTTAACGGACAGTGCTTCATCTTTATAGTTATGCAAAAAGCTCTGTACATGGTGGGTGATGGTGACTGCAGAAGAATGTGAAATGTGTTTAATGCCACTGCACTGTATTTTCCAAATGGGTAAATGGTAGATTTTTTCTTTTCCATTCCTTCTTCTGCTTTTTTAAAAAGACAGTGTCTTGCTGAATCTCTAAGTTGCCCATCCTGGGCTCAAATTTGCAATTCTCCTGCCTCAGCCTCTCAAGAGTGTTGGGATTACAGACCTGTACCACTGGGCCTGACAAAAATGTTAAACTTTATGTGGTATATTTACCAGGATTAAAAGTAAATTAAATAGGGGCTGGAAGAATGGCACAGTGGTTAAAGCACTTGTCTAGCAAGCACACAGCCCTGAGTTGATTCCCCAACACCATACAAACTGGGCGTGGTGGCACATGTCTGTAATCCCAGCACCGGGAGGCTGAGGCAGGAGGACTGCCTTGAGTCCAAGGCCAGCTTGGGCTCCACAGTGAGTTCAGGACCAACCTGGGCTACAGAGTGAGACCCTGTCTCAAATAAACAAACCAACCAACCAATAAGCTAAAAAGAAATGAGTGAGAGCAGAGCATAACCGCTTTGGAATACATTTCGGTGGTCTCTCAAGAAGTTAGCCGTACGACCAGCAACTTCACTAGCCACAACCCCCCACCATGTCCATATAAATCCACACATGAGCATTCATGGCAGGAGAAACACAGAAACAACCCAAGTGCCCTCTAATGAAAGGGCAGACC
Organism: Ctenodactylus gundi; assembly: GCA_004027205.1. Lineage (NCBI taxonomy): Eukaryota > Metazoa > Chordata > Mammalia > Rodentia > Ctenodactylidae > Ctenodactylus > Ctenodactylus gundi. The sequence continues at coordinate 433,101 of PVKB01001281.1, read as the reverse complement.
AAATGTGGTATATACATATTAGGGAATATTATTTAGTCATAAAAAGGAGCAGAGTACTGGTATATGATACTACGTGGATAAGCCTTGAAAAATATTCACTAAGTGAAAGAAGCCAGACACAAAGGACAAACTCTGTATGGTTCTACTTACACAAAATGCACCGAACAGGGGAGGCCAGAGCGAAGGGAAGAGGATCAGTGCTTGTCACGGGATGGATGGGAGCAGGGAAGCGCTAGGACTAACTGCTCAGAGGTCCAGGCTTGGCTTTGCGGTGATGTAATAACCTGGAACTGGACAGCAGTGATGGTTACAACACAGCAAATATACTAGAACCACTGGGGTGCACACTTCAAAGCAGTGATTTTTATGTTATGTGAAGTATATCACGATTTTAAAATGCTCTAAAAATATATGGACTATAACATAAAGCTAATGGCTCACATTCTGCCCTCTGATAGGGAAGCCTGGCCCTGCCCTCCAGCGCTGCAGGGCTGCCTGCCTGTCCCCTCTGCCTGTGTCCTCTGCCCTTCCTGGCTGCTTGCTCCCCCTCCAGCTCCCCTAGGCTTTCCCACTTTCTAACTCTTGGGCAAGGCCTGGTCCTTGCCTCACTCCATGCAGCTTTTCCTGGCAGGACGCCCCACCCATTCAGACCCACCCCAGACCGTCTGGAGGCCCAGACAGCAGTCCCAGAAGTCACCCCAGATGAGCTGCCCAATGGCCAGGGCTGCGGTTACAAGCGTGTGTCAGCTGAGGGATACGGTTTCACTTGGGAACTTAATTATAGCTCAGGAGTGGAGGAGGGAAAGGGTGGTGCAGGCTTGCAGGGGACGGATGATGGGAAGCCATGGGCCTGCGGCGTGGGGGCCTGGGGGACAGGAAAGCAAGGGTGACTCTGGTGGGATCACAGGAACACTGCGCTTCTGGACTCAGCCTGCTGCACAGCAGGAATTCCTGGCCCAAAGGACCAGAAACCAAGCTGCAGGACTCAGGGAGGCCTTGAACCCACTTTATTCTGAGGGAGGCAAAGGAGAGGCCCAGATTGTCCCCCATAAGACACCACCTTCCACTTTCTCCCTAGTGCGAGAAGTTCCTATGCAGTGGCCTCTGAGCTGTGGAGCCGGCGATGCACCAGCACCATCCTGATCCCTGCCTGGCTCTTTTGTTCAGGTGTGTAGGGAGGCGCGAAGGAGTTATGCAGTTGCCACCACCACATAAGTGTCGGCCAGCCCTGTAGCTGACCACACCCAAGGGCCTGGCACTGCCAGGAAAGAGCACCTCTATGGGAGGATCAAGGTCCCGCGGGGCCGGGGGAAGGAGTGGTCCCATGGAGGCTGGTTCTTGTTTCCCTGTTTCTAACCCACACCTGGGCCCCTATTCACCAGGTCTTTTCCCGGCCAGTTGGCTCACTACATCGACAAGAAGTCCCCACAGATGCCTGCTGTCCATGTGCTCCAACCTGTCACCCAGTTTCTCCTTGTCACTGCCTAAAGAGAGTTGGGGACCAGGCCACCTCCCCTGTTGCTCTTCCTAGACCTCACCTGAGACGGCTCCTGCCCTTCCCATCTCTTCCCTGCGCCCTTTCCTGAGCCCCAGGGACTTCTCCCTAAAAGCTGTGGGGGAGAAAAAAGACTTTCATCCTGGAGGTGGTACCTTTTCTGGAATTGCACAGAAAAGAAAAAAAGCAGGAGTTAGAACTGTGAACCCGTGAAGGGCAGATGAGAGAGGGAAGGATGGGACAGGGACACTAGAGGAGAGAGGCAGGCAGACTTCTGTGCCTCCCGCACTCCGCACACAGGTGGTGACACCGAGGCACCCAGACAGTTTTCCCAAGGGCCTTCCTCGCACCCCACCAAGAGCAGGGAGGTTACAGAGCCCCAAAGACCAGCAAACCCCCCTGAACAATGGGCAAGGCATGTCACAAAACTGAATGATAAGCCAGGTGTGCTGGTGCACGCCTGTAATCCCAGCTCTCAGGTGGCTGAGGCAGGACAATCATCATGATTTCAAGGCCAGCCTGGGCTACATAGTAAATTCAGGACCAGCCTGGACAACAGAGACTCTCAAAAAAAAAAAAAAAGTTGAAAATACCCCATTTTTGAGAGAAATGAAAATAACTAAGCTTAGCTGGCATGGTGGTGCATGTCGGTACCCCCAGTGTTGAGGTGGCTGAGGCAGGAGGATCACAAATTTGAGCCCACACCGGGCAAATTAACAGCTTAGAAAGACTGTCTAAAAATGAAAAAGGGTTCATGATGCAGCTCAGTGCAAACGTCCTGCATTCAACCGCCAGTACTGAGAAAACCAAACCAAGACCCTGGGTATATATGATCTAGTAATATAAACCACAACTTATTATGACATGTGTAACTTTTTAATTTCAGTTTCTATTTGTATATTCTAATGGTCTATAATGAGTGATTATTTGTATGATTAAAATGCTTTTTTAATAAATTAGAAGCAGCATTCATTCACTTATGCCTGAGTGCATATATTATAAAAGACAGGGACCACTGATGGCATCTTACTACATTTCTCCCTTCCCCCTTTTTCCCTTTCCTTGTTTCTGTTGTGTACACACGTGCATGTTTGCCCAGGTTTTTCTGACAGGGTCTTACTATGTGGCCCGAGCTGGCCATCCTCCTGCTTCAGCCTCCCAAGTAGGTGGTGATACAGGTGCATTCCACTGTGCCTGGCCTCTGCTTAGATTTCTAAACTCTCAAACATGACTTTCTGAAGGCGTTCTTCACTCTATTACTAGCCAGCCAAACACTTTTCCAGTGGCGTCCCCTCCCAAACGTATGCCCAATGTCCAGAACCACCTGCACCCATAGGACAGGAATAGCAGGAATTCCTAGCCCAAAAGACCCAGAAACCGAGCCGCAGGGCTCAAGGAGGACTTCTCACCTACTGCAGGAGAACTCACTTTATTCTGAGGGAGGAAGAGGCCCAGATTATTCCCCATAAGACACTACCTTCCAAGAACCAAGAACCTACATATACATGATCTAATAATATACATCTTTTCTGGAATTGCACAGAAAAGAAATTGGAGCTAACACCCAAAAGCCAGAGCCTCAGTAAGATGCAAGAATAGAAAGGGGCCCACAGCTGCTGACAACACCCTCAGCCTGGAAGGCTCCTCCCTATACCTGCTGCCTCTCCCAGGGCCCAGGCAGGGCTGGAAGGGGTGTGCCCCAGGCAGCTGCCACTGGGAGTGCCCTGTGGGGTCTGCACATGCAGGTTGGTACCTACTCAATGCTCGGATGCAGAGAGAAGCCAGTCTTGAAGTTCAGTTCGGTCCAATCAATGCCTGCTGGTATCCTCCTCCAAGGCTGGTACAAAGGGCATGAATAAAACAGTGGGCACTCTGTGGGTGTCCCCTGTGTGCCTCTGCCCCTCCAGGTTCTCAGCTCATTACATCCTCAGGCTCAAAGTCTGCAACTAACTGCCACCCCCACGGAAGGGCACCATGATTTGCCCAAGGCCACTGGGTTGGAAACCGGCAGGTGGGGATGTAGCTGCCTGCAGCCTGCCACCGGGCATTCCCTGGGGCTCTCCCGGTAGAAGCAGGCGGCAAGCTACAGTCAAGGAGTGTCACATGCTACTCCTGCTCTCTCCAGGGGAAAGCTTGGCTCCCTTCAACACGCCCAAGAGACAGGAGCGAAACTGTCTGTCCCAGTTGCCCTCCCGGCCTCTGGTTCCTTTCAGGATCCCTGCAGCTGGCCGGCCAGTGGGCATAGTCCCCAGAGCCCAGCCAACGCCACTGCTGAGAAGTGACCTCTGCTTGCCTTAATGCCATCCTTGAGCTCTACTCCCTACCTCCAGGCCAGGAAATGGGAACTGAAACAGAAAAGCTTCTCCAGGAATAAACCAATAAGCCAGGGCTGGTAAGATACAAGGAGAAAAGCATCAAGTCACTGCAGGTTGGAGCAGTTGGGCTGGCTGGTGCGGGTGGGGACCATGAGCCCCGACTCCCTTTCAGCCTCTGCTCACACAAGGGTGGCTAGCGACTCCCCCCGCCCGAGTACTGAAGATGAAACCCAGGGCCTTCACGCTGAGCTCATCTCCAGCCCCTTTGTAATTGTTTATTTATGGCAGGGTCTCGCTAAGTCAGTATATTGCCCAGGCTGGGCTTGAACTTTCAGTCCTGCCTCAGGCTCCCTGAGTCAGAATTTCAGGTGTGCACACCATGCCCAGCTGCACTTGTGATTTCTGCATGCCTGAAAAGGCCAGGCTGAGCTGATGTGGGCAGGAAGAGCAGAGTCACTAAGCTGAGAGGGTAAGGACTGGCTCAGAATCCAGGGCTGCCCCTTGATGTCCATGTGACTGAAGTTGTCTAAATTCTCTGATCGCATAACTTGACTGCGAATGTCATCACCCACATCTTACAGGCCGGCCTCAGGGGAAGGAGCCCCTCCAAGGGACAAAGCTGGCCCAAGGGACAAACCAAATAAAGGCAACCTTTCTCCCTTCCTTTCTTCCTTCCATCTTACACAGCTGAGCCACCTTTGTTCTTTTTCCTTCTCCAGATGGCAAGCTGTGGATAAATGACTGACAGATGACTCGGAGCAGAGACCAAGTCCCCAGGCCCTCTGGCACCCCTGGCCCGCAGGTTGGCTGTAAGATTGGTTTTTGGTGGGTCCCAGGGGCTTGGCTGTCTAGAAGCAGGTCCAGAGAGCCTCTAGGCACAATCGTTCACAGGACCTCCTCTGCCCACTGACCTGGAATGAGGTTTGGCAGGGGCCCTCAGGCCAGTCAAAATTTTGCTCCTGCTCAGTGACCAACAAGGGCCTCTGCTGTTCTCTGAAACCAACACCAATCTGGCCAGTCAAGCAGGTACTTTCCAAACTGGAACAGACAGACTGACCCAGTCAGCTCTCTTAGCGTGCCTTGCATGAGGTGATCAAAGACATAGGTTTTAACCTCCTGAGTTCAAATCCCAGCCCTGCCGCTGACTGGCTGTGTTACTTTAGGAGAGTTTCTTTGTCAGCCTGGGCCTCAGTATCCCCAGCTGTAAAAGGAGCTCAATGACTGCTCCCTGAGGGTTGTAGTGGGCATTAAACAAAGCGGTATGTTACAAAGGGACAGGCACTGTGCATCCAACACATGGGCCACTCACAGTCAGGGAGCAACCACAGCTCCATGGATGAACAGGGACTGGACACAGGTGGGGATACAAGTCAGCCCCACTCTTGAACACAGTCTAAAAGCAAAGTCCAGATGTAAGCAATAATCCCATCATCACACACCATGGTGGGCAACCAAGCCAGAGGTGGGTGACAGAAGCCTCACCCAGAGCCCCAGGCAGGGAAGGTGGGGAGGAAGTGGCACTGGGGAAAACACCAACGCTGGAAATCCCAGCTGTCCACTGAGCTCAACAAAGGGTGAGGTGGCATCTGGGAAAGGGTCCTTGAGTGACCACGCTGGCCTCGGTTTCCCTCTATAGATGCCTGACCATTCCCCCAGGGTCACCTGTGCAGGCCCAGCTCTGAGCAGATCAGTGCTAGGGCCACTCCAGGAAACAGGCCACCAGGCTGGCCATCTTGTCATCCTTTCTCCCGACGAGGGCCTGCCAAGCATCTGTGCATGAGGCACCCCAGGGCCCTATCCTGAAGCCAGTCTCCAAGATGATCTTTGAATAGAGGCTGTAGACGCCGGGCCTGAGGGCTGGCCGTGTGGTGCAGGCCTCTGACTCACAGAACACATGGAGGACGGACCAACTTTCTTGCACGACAGAAGCAGAAAGCAACGAGAAGGGCAAGGTGTGTGTGTGGCCATCACCCAAGACTGCAGCACGTGAGCAGGAGCTGTGGGGTGCCGGGGCCAGCTCAGCGAGGTACTCCTTGGAGTCTTAAAAGTGTCCCTCCTCCAAAGGGACAGAAATGAGCCAAAACAGATGGCCCTGGCAGTGAGGGAGGAGACAGGACTACCAAAGGCTTGCAGGCGACAGGCAAACCTTGACCTGGATGCACGTGTGCTCCTAGGTCAGAAAATGGGCCAGAGGACAGAGCCAACTTTTTTCAAAGTTGACAGGCTACAAGAAGATAAAAGGCAAACCACAGCCACCAGCTGTAAATGGGCTGCAGTGTCAAGATGCCAAAAAGCAGTCACAGAATTACACGCTGCGAGAGAATTACAAACAAAGCTGGATACAGTTTCAACTGTGTTTTGCAACTTGGAAATTTCTTTATCCAGTAATTTTCTCCTGAGAGCTAAAAGCATTATTGCCTAATTTGTTGATTATCCATTCTTTTGTTTTTATTATATTTCTTTGCTAGGGAGAAAACCCTGGGCCTTATGCATACTAGGCAAGAGCTCTACCTTTGAGCTACATACCAGCTCTTATTACCAAACATTTTTATTGTTCATACCTAATCCCACTATTAAAAAAAAAAAGCACTGGGAAGAGGCATGTAGGAATATAAAATCAGAGATACGGGGGCTGGAGGAATGGCACAGCAGTTAAAGGGCTCGCCTTGCAAGTGCAAGGCCCTGAGTTCAATTTCCCAGCACCACATAAAGCTGGGCGTGGTGGCACACACCTGTAATCCTAGCACTCAGGAGGCTGAGACAGGAGGATTGCCATGAGTCCAAGGCCAGCCTGGGCTCCATAGTGAGATCAGGACCAGCCTGGGCTATAGAGTGAAACCCTGTCTCAAATAAATAAAAAATTAAGAAAATAAAATCAGAGATACAGGCAGCAGGCTATAATCCATGGAGACAATTTGTACTCTGGCCCCAGGTGGCAAGGGAGCTTCCCAGGGACTATTGACAGAAGCCAGAGTAGCAGTACTGGAGCTGTCATAGGTCATTACTAAGGGAGAGAAGATGAGTTCTCCCCAGGGCCTCCTTGACTCTGAGGGATATGACTTTCACTAACAACGCATATTTCTTCTCTTACAGTTGTGAAGACCACAATTCCAAGATGAGTTTTCCCCCGGGTACTGGGAACTGGACCCAAGGCTTTCACATGAGCTACATTCTCTGCCCTTTTATTTTGAGACAGGGTCTCACTAAGTCCTTACATTGCCCAGGCTGGACTCAAACTTGCAACCCTCCTGCTTTAACCTCCCAGAGTGCTGGGAGGACAGGCCTGCACTACCATGCCCAGCTCCCAAACTAGTTTCCTGGACCACAATCAACATGTTGGCGGCCACGCTCCCACCGGAGGTCCAGGGAGAACCCTTTCCTGCGCCTTTTCCAGCTTCCAGAGGCACATTCCTTGCATACTTGGCCTCTTCCTCTGTGTCAAAGCCAGCACTGCAGCTTCTGACCACAGAGACCAGACTGCCTCTCAACTGTGTCAAGTCTCTAGGCCATCCGACTATAAGGACCCTTGTGACCGCATTTACGGGCCCCAGGTAATCTAGGATAACCTGTTCATCTCAAGATCCTTAACTTATTCACAACTGCAAAGTCCACTTTGCAACTGAAGACAACACTCGCAGGTCCAGGGATGACAGCCTGGATGTCTATGGGATCCAGTGCACAGCTAACCTCCCAGCAAGGACTTCCAAGAGGGTGGAAGGCATGTACTTCAGACCCGTGTCCAGCAGGGAAAGCGTCAGATCAAGAGCACTGGTGGGTCTCCAGGCCTGGGTCTTTCTTTCTAACTACTACTATTTAAGTAGATGGAGGATGATTAACTTTATGGAACTGAGCATTGGTCCCTTGGCAGAGAAGGTCAACCTGAGGCCCTCAATGCAACACTGAGGAACGCAGGCAGGATGCATTCTGGGAGTTACAGGGAACCATCAGGCTCTCAGGACGGATCTGAAGGCTGTTACAGACTAGGAACTGCAAAGAAATGGACTGGGCCAGAAGAGCAGGCTCTAGAGCAGGATGGCGGGTAAGTGTTCTGATGGGCCCTGACCACCCACGCACGTCGGCACCAGGGATGGGCTGCCCAGTGGCGATCTGCATGCTGCTTGTTGCCAATTCTCCTCTATGTGGCACCTTCTACAGGAAGGTGCTTTGGCCCCAACACCATATGACTTAGAGACGAGTAGTTTGAAAAGCAGCCACTCTGGAGGACATCTTTCCATCTTAGACACTGCCCCTTGCTGTGAGGACATCGTGTGGTTTCTTATTTAGCTAGAACATGCTGCTAACTGTCGCTCCAGGGTCCAGGGGTGACTGAGAAGGGTAAACTTCCAATTACAAACCACACGTTTATCTTACCAAGGGCACTGGCTCATTAGCAGACCCAGCTGGCCAGTAATATTTAGGGGGGGGGGGGGAATGACAGAGCAGTAGTTCTTATGAGAATGGGGTGATTATTCCCCCAGGGGACATTTGGCATACCTTGGTTTTTTCTACTGGGGAGGAGAGCTGCTACTGGCACCTAACAGGCAGAAAACAGGGATGTGGCTAACCATGGGCAGACCATGACATCCATAGTTCTGGACTGAGAAACCACGTCCTACAGAGAATGGAAGTGGGCAGGGGGCATGGTTCACAGGTTAAAGCGCTTGCCTAGCAGGTGTAAGCCCCCAGGTTTGATTCCCCAGCATTCTTGTAATTTCTGGCATTCAGGAGGCTGAGGCAAGAGAATTGCCTTGAGTTCAAGGGTAGCCTGGGCTATCGAGAAAGTTCAGAACCATCTCAGACTATGAGGCCCTGTTGCAGAGAGGCAGAGAGAGAGAGAGAGAGAGAGCGAGAGAGAGAGAGAGAGAGAGACAGAGAGACAGAGAGACAGAGAGACAGAGAGGAAGGAAGGAAGAAAGAAAGGAAGGAAGGAAGGAAGGAACAGAGGCAAGAAAATGTTTCAGGCATGGGAAAAGCGCACCTTGTTTGTTTGAAAATGGGATGGTAAGTAGGGCCTGGGGTCCTAGCAAATTCAAAAACAGCATGTCTGGCAAGGTGAGTGGGTCCACAAACTGCAGTGCACATGGTACCCTGCTGCCAACTGGAGGGGCGAGCCAGCTGGTGCTCCCGCCACAGGGGAGCCAAGGCAGTCTGAGGTCACGACTCCTGGAAAAGGGCCTGGCCAGAAGCAGTGATAAGGATCAAGGGTCACAGCGGATCACAATGGAAGCCAGGGCAATCTGTTTTTAGACATCTATTAAGCATGACAGAGAAGCCAGCACAAGCATGAGGCGGTTTTCCCTCAACACCCGCCTCTCCCTGTGGTGCGTCCTCCTGAGAGATCTTTCAAAGCTGTGTCCCCACTTGACAAAGAGAGCTCGGTAATGGTCTCAGGAGAGCGGCCAAGGTAACAGCAAGGCCAGGCAGAAGGGAGGCACCAAAGACTGGACGGAGAGAAAAGAAGGGACACTTGCAGTGCTGTCCTGAATGACCCGGGCTGGTGGACAGCTGGTGGTGACACCCCTTTCAGAAGTGAGGCACCCTGTGTCCTGGCCTGTGAATCAGGCGCAGAGCTGGCTCAGAAAGTCACCTCTCCCTAAATTCACCATCTGAGAACCCAGCTCAGCAGAAATCGGCACTGAAATTCTCAGCAATTCGCTCTAATGGTTCCAGAGAAGATGATAAAGACGGGCAATAGGAAGTCCCGGTCTGCAGACAGTTAATTCGGGCGCTGAGTCCCTCTCAGGCATGCCCAGCATGGACTCCTCTCAGATCTCCTCGGGCAGCAAAAAGGCTCTGAAGAAGCGGCCCAGGCACTAGGCACCAAAGCAGAAGCCAGGCCCCGGGGAGCACCAACAGCCCCACCCCCACTCCTCCCCCTGCTCTCTCCCTCAGCAATTCCTGCCCTCCTGCTTTATCCTCTCTGCCCATACCTCTCTCTCAGTCTGTCGTCCCCTTCTTTCCTCTCCCATTTCTCCTCTACTCTTTTTTTCAGTCCTAGAGGATGAACCCAGGGCCCTTGCACTGAGCTATATCCCCCGGCCCCTTGTCTATTCACCCATTTTTCTTCAACTTTGACACAGGGTCTCACTAAGATGCTCAGGCTAGGCTCGAACTTGCGAACCTTCTGCCTCAGCCACGCAGAGTACTGGGATACTTGTCTCACTTCTTAACGGTCTAAGGTACTGAAATTGGAGAATATGTGAAACATGGTGATGTTAAATGATGTTTATTCCTCCTGCTTTTTATTTTTGAATAACTTATGTTCAACAAACAAATCCAGCTGCTTTCACCTTTTGTGAACCCCTGGGTTAATCTCTCCTGAGCATCAATCACCCTGGGCAGGGGGTAGAAGTCACGCTCTGGGCACTTAATATGTGTGGCTGATGGATCAAAGTCAACATCTTTAACTGTGCCTGGAGGAGCTCAGGCTTCACCTAAGTTAGAATTTCCTCACACCAAGACCTCTACGATGGTCTTCTGTCTTCTCTGCCTCCATTCCTTCTCCATTCAAGCTACCTTGTTCACAATCTTAACAAAATCACTTCTTGCTCCCAAACCATCCACGGCTCCTGATGGCCCAGAGAACAAAATGGAAATCCCTTCACCTGACATCCAGGTTCCCAATCAAGCTAACAGCTGTTTTACAGAACAGAAATTAGATGAGAAGATAGCACTTTTTGTCTAGACATAATTCATTCACAGGCGAGGTTACCTCACCTAAAGGATGCTAAAAAGCAGAGCTGGCCTCCAAGGAGACTGCTTTCCCTCCCCGGTGGGCCAGGCCTCCTAACTACTCACATCCCACGCAGTCCTCTCTTTGAGTCTGACCTGGTCCAGGGGCCAACGGGATAGAGGGAAGACACAAGAAACCTTGTCACTTCCGTCTGCGCCTCAGAGTACACTCACTCTGGGGATGATTCTGCTCAGGACCCAGCTGCCATGCTGAGAGAAGCTCATGGCACACGGAGGGGTGTGTGTAGGCATGGAGGTCAACAGCCAGCATCAAGCACTGGCCAGCGGGTGAGCTAGGAGGATGTCCAGCCCAGCTGAGCCTCCAGATGACACGGCCCTAGACTCTGTTGAATAAGAGCTACTTGAGGGACCCGCATGAGAACTGTCCAGCCCAGTCAACCCACGGAACTAAGAAAGGCTATAAAGTGCCAATTCCACTGAAGAATGTCCTAAAAAAAACAAAAACAATAAAAACTAACTTCATTATATCTTGACCCTTAGCCAGGTGTGGTGACACACACCTGCAATCCCAGCGACTTACGGGACTGAGGTGGGTGGGTAGTTAGGTTCAAGGCCAGCCTAGGCAACTTCATGAGACTCTGTCCCAAAATAAAAGAATAAAAAGGGCTGGGGATATAGCTCAGTGGTAGAGCACCCCTGGATTTAATCCCCAGTACCAAATACCAATAACGATAATAAACCTCAACACAGCATGTACTGCTGCCTCTGGGTGGGGATGGAACCTAGGACCTTGCGCATGCCAGGTAAGCGCTACACGCTGAGCCACACCCCCGCCCAACACCTGTTTAATATTCTGCACAATGAAGTGGGAGTTACAGAAGAGGTACATGAAAAAGCGCAGGCATGGGAACTGAAGGAATGGCTCAGTGGTTAAAAAGCGCTTGCCTAGCAAACACTAAGTCAAGTACTAAGTACCCGTGTTCGATATAAGCACCATATAAGCCAGGCATGGTGGTGCACGCCTGTAACCCCAGCACTCGGGAGGCTGAGACAGGAGGATTGCCATGAGTCCAAGGCCAGCCTCGGCTCCATAGACAGTTCAGGACCAGCCTGGGCTGCAGAGCGAGACCCTGTCTCCAAAAAAAAAAAGGAAAGAAAGAAAGAGAAAAGCCCAGGCATGGTAGTACACACTTGCAATTCCAGCTATTCTGGAGGCTGAGGCAAAGGACTGCAGGTTGAAAGCCTACCTGGAGAACTTAGCAAGACTCTTGCCACAGAAAAAGACAGAGAAAAAGAAAAAAACAAACAAGAATGAGTTATTATACCACTGTGTCAGAAGCTAAATATATAAAACACATTTTTTTAAAGACAGGGTCTCACTCTGTAGTTCAGGCTGGTTCTAAGCTCACTAGGTAGTCTAGGCTGACCTCAAGCTCACAGCAATCCTTCTGCCCCAGCCTCCTCCTGAGTGTTGGGGTTACAGGTGTGTGCCACCACACCTGATTTATGATGAAACACTTTTACTTGAAAGAACAGTTAACAGGCAAATTGTGATGATTTCGACTTCGATATTTCACAGATTTTTCTCAAAAATACAAAATAACAACAACCACCAAAAAATGCAGTGTCTTATCACTTCAAGAGAAAGAAGAGAAAGAACTGAGCCCTTCGGGAGGCTGAGGTGGGTAGCTCTCAAGTTCAAGGCAAGCCTGGGCATCTTGGTGATTCAGCGAGACCCCGTCTCAGAAAAAAAAAAAAAAAACCAACAACAAAAAATAACACAGACTCAGGATATACAGTGTGAAAGCCCTGAGCTCAATCCTCAAGATCACAAGAAAAAAACAAAAAACAAAAAACAAAAAACAAAAAACAAAATTACCAAAATCAAGCTCTTAAGAGAAAATGGGATATTTGTATCCAGCACAAGCCTGACAGCTTCCCAAACCTTGAAAAACCTTCGGATGAGATCAATGGTGATACTAACAAATACATATTTTAATATTGCAAAACAAAACATGCCAACATTTAGGAGATCTACATGACTCAACCAACATTTCCCAGCAACCAATTCAAAGTGCGAGAGACCATGGACTTCAGTGTCAAAGAATATGAAACGTGTACTGATACGCTGTAGACTCCACACCACAACTAACCTTAAAGCAACAAGCAGGCGTGTCCAACCTTTTTCACCCTTGCTTTTTGAGTGACGAGAAACTAGCTTGGGCCACACGTAAAATATAACATAGTTAATGTTATACATTATATGTAAGTACTAAACTTCCTTTTTAAATGTTTTCATTATAACGGTTTGGGGGCACAGCCCAGAGGTTAGAGTGCTTGCCTAGCAAACACAAGGCCCTCAGTTCGATTCCCCAGCACCACATACTAGCTGGGTATTGTGGCACCACTTGTAATCCCGGCACTCGGGAGGCTGAGGCAGGAGAATTGCTATGTCTTCGAGGCCAGCCTGGGATCCATAGTGAGCTCATGGCAGCATGGACTATAAAGTGAGACCCTGACTCAAAAATAAATAAATAAATAAATAACAAATAAATCCAAGGCAAGAAAATGGCAGGCTGCTGGCTGAATGTCTGTACCTGCTTCTTGAGACAACACTTGCAAAGATTATTAAAACACTCCCCCTTCCAAATCCACATATCTATGTGAGGCCCATTTACCTTCATATCCTTCGATTAAAACAACAAATTATAAGGGCTCACATACAGACCAGATGTAAGAACTGAGCTGATTTTTATTAATCTAGACATAAAGAGGTTGGCAAGGATGTAAAGCAAAACAATGCCACCCAATTTTGTTTTAAAAATTATTTTTATTATGTCATTTATAACAGGTAGTGGGTTTTCATTATGTTAAGTGAATTATGAATCAGTAAACTTTTAAATCATCAGTTTTAATTGTCTTTCTTTTTGAGACAGAGTCTTGCTCTGTAGTCCAGGCTGGTCCTGAACTCATTATGTAGTACAGTCTGCCCTGGAACTCTCAGCAATCCTCCTGCCTCAGGCTCCCAAGTGCTAGGATTACAGGCATGTGTTACCACACCCAGTTTCACCAGGTTTAATTTCTAAGCTCGCAGAATCCCCATTAATTTTTAAGAATGTAAACTGTCTTGGGGCCAGAAAGATCTGAGGGCCACTGTGCCTTCACATTAGAAAGCTGACTTCAGAATAATAAACCATATATTTTTTTCTTTGATGCAGGGTCCTGCTCTGTAGTCCAGGCTAGCTCTTAACTCAATACATAGCCCAGGCTGGCCTCAAACTGACAGTAATTTTCCTGCCTCAGCCTTCCAGAGTGCTGGGATTACAGGCATGCACCGTCACACCTCACTAATCTTTATGTGGTGCTGGGGAATTGAACCCAGAGCCCTGGGCATGCTAAGCAAGCATTTTCATCAGTGAGCTACACTTCCAACTCCCATCTTTTTTTCAAGACCCAGTTTTGCGCAGTGACAACTTGATCTCATCTGAACGTACATCCTCTAAAAAACATGTACTTAGTTCGATACCTACCAACTCTATAATACTTAAAAGATCTTTCCGGGCACGTCTCCTGTCCCTAGTTGGATCCTTCCTCGCTCCTTGAGAAAGGGTGGCAGCCAAAGCCCACGTCTGAACATTCAAAGCCCTGGCCCACGGAAGAGGCTCAGGTGGGAAGGACAAAGACAGTGACCATAGGAGCTCTTTGAGGTTGATGCAGAAAAAAATGCTATAAAGCCATCAAATATGATAGCCTCACCTTTGGCAGAGGAAACTAATAAGACAATTAGTGGGCACAGGGAGTACAAAGCTCAGAAAAGAACTGGACACTGAGTCCTGCATGTGCACAGTGGCTGCCACTGTGGCTACCTGCTGCACAGTGTGTGACCAAGCAATTAATCCAGCCCCACGGCTCGCCCACTCAGGAGCCTCCACCTCATCCCCCCCAGGGAACCTCAGAAGCCTCCAACCACCTCTTCCTCCTTGGAATTCCCTTCAGAGGAAAGGACTCTATGGGTTTGAGAACAGCCAGGGCCCCTGCCGGAGACCTTCCTGGCAGATCCACAAACAACCCGACCCCCAAAGCCGGACAGACACAGGTTCACCACCCTGTCTGGCAACAGGAAAACCCATGGGGTGTTAAGAGAGGAGAAAGGGAAATACAGCCCACAAACAGCTCCTGGAACCACAAACTTCAGAGATGAAAACAGACGAGAGGCCATGTTTCCCCAGGTCCCAGTAGGGACCCGCCATAGGCTAGCTTCCCAGATAGGCAGAACAATGGACATCAAATGTCCCCCAGCTCCTCTTCTGAGAGTTTATAGAACCTGCCAGGCATCCTGAGATCAGAGGAACAGCAATGGGAAACCCAGAGGACAGATCGGATGTGGGTGAGGCCCCACCACGCCAACAGTAGGCTCCAACAAACCAGGGATCAGGACAGGAACTAAATATGTGTCACTATCACCATTCCCCGGTGCCTGGGACAAAATAGATACTCAAAAATATTGTTTCTAGACACCTGCTTGGCCCCTTTTTGGCTTCTCAGCCAGTTTTCCTTTTGGCTCACTTGGGTCTCTCTCCTCTTGGCTTCTTGGCCAAGAATATTTCTTTTCTCTTTTGTTTACTCAATAAAAAAAATTTTGTTTCATAAATGAAAGAAAAGCCAGGCTTGGTGGCACAGACTTGTAATTCCAGCATTCTAGAAGGCTGAGGCAGGAGGATCATAAGTTCAAGTCCTGGTTGGGCTATTTAGCAACTTAGCAAGACCCTGTCTCAAAATCAAAGATAAAAAGTGAGCTGGGTATAAGATATATATATCATAAATTACATACTACCCCATTATATACAGCTTTTGCTTTTGTGCATCAGTTAAAAGTAAACATTTAAAAACAGCAAAAGCTAAAAAAAAAGTGAGCTGGGGATACAGCTCATTGTGAAGGTAGCCACATGGGTAGGGATGAAAGTTCATTCATTTACTTATTTTGGGGGTTGGGGGACAGGGTCCCTCTCTATAGCCTAGGCTGGTCCTGAACTCACTGGTGTAGCCCCAGCTGGCCTTGGACTCAGGACAATCCTCCTGCCTCAGCCTCTTGAGTGCTGGGATTATAGGTGTGCATTACTATGCCCAGCTTTATGTGGTGCTGGGGAACTGAACTCAGGGCCTTGCGCTTACCCATGTGCTATTACTCCAGCTCCTGTTCATTTACTTACTAAAAAAACATTTACTCAGTCTTTTTAGTGCCTCGATGCATATCAAACACAACTGGAAACACAATAAGTCTTCGCCTTTTTGGGATTTTTTAGTGAGTACAAAGGTGAAAAATCTCCACGCTCCTGAAAAACCTATGTAAATGAGATATTCAGTAATTATTGAGTAAGGGCCTCGTACATGTAAGGAATGGGTACCAGATGCTATGACAGGCCCCTGGGATCAGGGGCTGGGCCCTAGTGAAATTATTCCTCTTCAAAGCCAAGATCCTGGGGCTAGAGAAATGGCTCAGAGGTCAAAGTGCTTGCCTAGGAAGCGTAAAGTCAAGCGCTAAGTGCCCAAGTTTGATTCCTTAGCACCACATAAGCTGGGCGTGGTGGCTCACGCCTGTAATCCCACCACTTGGGAGGCTGAGGCAGAAGGATTGCCATGAGTCCACGACCAGCCTGGGCTGCAGAGCGAGATCCTGTCTCAAAAACAAAACAAAACAAACAAACAAACAAAAAATAAAAAACAAAACTGAGCAAAGCCACAAAGCCAAGATCCTAAATTATACTCGGTGTCATTCAACGGTCAGCAGGCCCCGGAGTAAGTAAAAGGAGTTACCTCTACAGCGCATCCTTCTTCATCTGTCGGTGAGGAGAAGCCGCTGTGGGAGTGTCATGTGCGTACCCCACACACCACTCAGCGCTGCAGGAGAGAAACCCAACACCTTTAGCTGAGAGGCTCCAGGGATCCAAAAAGCTACCCTAATGAGCTAATCATTCAGAATGTAACCAAGGTAAAGTGGCTCTCGGCTGTTCCCCCCGCCCCGCCCCCCCCATACACACACACCCCAAGATGTTACTCCGAGCCTTAGTCAGCAAATATTTCCCAATCCTGGAAGTAGGCTGAGCACTTCCAAGCAAGTAGACACTGGCTCTGGGCCTCTACGAGGGTGGGGCTGGCAAGGTAAGGAGCAGGCAACGCCCAACACCCCCACCATGGGTGGCAGCTCACAGATGGAGACGCCCTGAGTCATGCTTCATTCTCAGCAAAACCCCACAGATAGGACTGGAGTCACACTCTAGTCACCAGCCTGCTGCGCTGAAGGCCAGAAGCCATCGGCCAAGGAAGAAGGCCCACATGTCTGAAACCTGAGGCAATGAGCCACTGTCTCCCTGCCAGGCGTGCACTGAGTTCTCAGCTCTCCTCTGGCACCCTGGAATCCGGCAGCTGGAAGGTATCCCTCCTCTGGCTCCCAGGCGGAGACAAGTGCCTAGGGACATTAAACCATCTCCAAGAAACAGCTGCTGGACGACATCAGACAGCATGGCACAGACAAGGTCACTGGGCACAGGGCTGTGACATCATACATGTCAGGGCCTGGCGGAACGAAGTCCACAGGGAAGGAGAAAGAAGAGAATGTTTCTAAGCTTCCATCATGGATGATGCTGGCAGTGGGCTGGATCTTGGATTTATAGGCTTCACGGAGGACTAGAGGGCGCCAGACTCCCGATGCACAACCTGGACTACCCCTGGGCGTGGGCATGGCAGAGTACTCTGGGATCAGCCCAAGACCTTCACATTGAGCTACATCCCTGGCCTTTTTTTTTTTTTTTTTTTTTTTTTTGAGACAGGGTCTCACTCTGTAACCCAGGCTGGTCCTGAACTCACTATGGAGCCCAGGCTGGGCTTGGACACAGGACACTCTGCCGGCCTCAGTCTCCCAAGTGCTGGGATTACAGGCGTGTGCCACCATGCCTGGCTTATGTGGTGCTAGGAAATCAAACTTGGGTACTTAGTGCTTGACACAGCACTTGCTAGGCAAGCGCTTTAACTGCTGAACCATTCCTCCAGCCCCCAGCTCTTTTTTTAAATTTATATTTTGAGACAGAGTCACACTAAGTTGTTAAATTGCCCAGCCTGTGCTTGAACTTGCAAGCCTCCTGCCTCAGCCTCCCAGAGTGCTGGAATTAAAAGCATATGACACCAATCCCAGCTACATCAGAAGACTTTTTAAAATTTATCTTATTCTATACTTTTATTAACATATTGCAACCCTTTCCCCTTCCCACCTTCTCACCCCTCCTACTTTTCCTCACCACAAAATCCAATTTCTTACTTTCTGAAGACTGTTTTATTTTATTTTATTTACTTTGAAGCAGGATCTTGCTCTGTAGTCCAGGCTGGTCTTAAGCTCTTTATGTAGACCAAGCTGGCCTTGAACACAAGGTAAACTTCCTGCCTCAGCCTCCCAAGTGCTAACATGACGAACATGTACTGGCATGCCCTCCTTAAATGGTCCTGGGGAATCAAACCCAGGGACTTAAGTTGCTCGGCAAGCTCTAACTGCTGAGCTATGGCCCCAGCTCTATACCTGAAATCTTCAGAAGCCACATGTCCTAGGACAAGCCAGGCTTGTTAGGCCAGGAGGACAGCTTGCACCAGACCTAAGTAGCCATGCTCTGCCTAAATCAGGGGCCTGTTAACCTTGCAGGCCAGCAATAACAGGACTGTACTCAAGCAGGTCCTCAGGGAAAGGGGTTATGGGACCCCAGGTGGGGCCAGGAGTCTGAATACAACGGGTGGAGGCACAATCAAGAAAGCGGGCACCACTGCACAGAAGGGAGGTCAGTTCATTAAGCACTGGAGCTGACAGGCTGCCCCTTTGGGCAAACACTGCCGGAGGCCTATCCACCCACAGCAGGGAGACATAGTTTGACACAGATGTTGCAAACACCATTGATGGAGACTAACCACAGCTATCCACACAGCAGCCGGCGGCAGGATCTGCCTGCAGGCCCAGTGCTCTCATCAGCAGCCACAGCAGGTAAGCAAAGACCTTTTTGGGAACCAGACACCATACCAAATTACTGCCAAACATTCTACTCCACCCTCCTTAGGACGACCCTGAAGGGATGTTTTTCTTGCAAACCAGGAAGCCTCTGGTCCATTCTGCCAGCATCCCTCAAGGGCCATGCTAAGGGTCTTCTGGAAGCTGAGGGTCCTCAGGGGTCTGTGGAAAGGGAACAGGCTATCCCATCCTACTGCTTTCACAGAAGAGGGTCAGTGCACAAGAAGATTACAAAGGTGAAGCCCTGATCAAGCTGGCTCAGTTGCCTCTCACTTCAGCTCTTGCAAGGTGCCAGTTCTGTGGCCAAGTCTGGCTCAACGAGAGAGAATGTGTGATCCTCAAAAGAGGAGCCCTAGAAACCTGGAACCAGGAGAACAACGAGCCTTCAATTCCAAAAACGAGAGTGGGTCCTGCTTTTGGATCTTCTAAGATCAGGTTGGGCAGAAACACAGGATATGTTATTTCCTGGAGATCTCTCCAGGGGACCACACCAAATAAAGGCACTCAAATGGAAGGTACATGAAAAGAACTTTCTGTAAAAAAAAAAAAAATTAAATTAAAAAAAGGTTAAACACCCAGACACAAGCGGGAAAGGTCTTGTTACCTTAACTAGATATGTATGTGCACAAAATGCCCAAAACTCATGTAAACCTTAAATTTTGCACTTATACATATCAATTAAATGGGGGGAAATAAAATACCCAGACACATGACCAAGGTGATGGGTGGGCTCTCCAGCATGAGGCAACACTCCGTGTGCCTGGAAGCGGACAACACATGTTCTTGGCAAGGTCTAACGAAGGCAGCCCTACAACGTGCCCAGGCAGATGTCAGCCTGATACCCTGGACTACACTGGGGCAAAGGGAATACAGCTACAGGGTCAACCTCCCTCTTGGATCTGCAGGAAATTAAGGCCCCTAGGGACGAAAAAAAAAAAAAAAAAAAGAGGGAGGAAAGACTCCCAAGGAACTTGTTTCGTGATCATGATCACTGGAGCACCGAGTCAAAGATAATACAAGAGAAAGTCCAATCAGCAGCTGGTTTAACCAACAATAATAAGGTCACATACTGAGATAGCTCCAGGGTTAGCAGGCGAGTGATATATTTCAAAACTCAAATAGGAAAAAGAATATGTTCTGGAGCCAGTACAGACAGAAACCGTTGAGGACCACAGTCATGCTCCGAGACATAGCTTTCTGGTGACTTTTCTTAGATCTATGGGATAGGGCAGAGTGTAAAAGGTAGCAGCAAGGACAAATAGTAGTGGCTTAAATGTATTCCATCTATTCCAAGTGAAAAGACCCAGAATCCTGTTTCCTGGAAGGGGAAAAAAGTTGGATGAGGCCTCTGGTTACTCCTGGCACACACCCAACTCGGCGCGGTCTCTCCTCAAGGGTTCCTGGAAGTCAACAGACTCATAAAGGGGAAGTATTAAAGCTGAAATTAGAAGAATGGCCTACAAATCGGACATGATCCCCGATACAACATCCCAGTAAATTCTCTCCCACCAACATACCTGTTCGGGATTTCAGTCCCTTGGAGGCAAGGGCTCAACATCCCCACCCTACCCCCAGGAGGAGGATCTCAACTGAGGGTCAAGTGAAAGCAGAGGAGTATGTGGGACTCAGGTTCCCCCCGAGCAGAAGCAAGGAACCTGGCAGGGAAGGGATGTGGGTGACAGGAATGCAGGGGACAGGGCTTACTTGGAGGGAATCAGAGAAGGGCAAAAATAAGGCCTCTGGAAGCACGAGAGGCTTAGGTAGGGAGACTGGGATGCAGGCACGGGGTTGGAAAAGCCTCAGAACTCTGGAGGAGGATAGGCAGCCGCGATACTGGGAGGGATGGAGCAACAGGGAAGGCAGAGAGAGGGATGGGAAGAGACAGCGGAGACAGGGCAAGGATGGGAGGACCAGGCAAGGAGACGGGGCAGCGACCGCGAACGGGAGATCTCTCAGAGAGCCCAGCGAGGGAGGACAGGCGATCTGACACCAGAGGGGGTGTCAAGGAAGAGAGATCAGAGGAGTGGGAAAGAACCTCAGGGCAGAGCCGTGTCTCTGAGAAGTGGGAGGCGATGAGGCCACGAGGCCCGAGAGGGGCCACGGAACCGGGTGGAAGTAGGCGCTGATGTGGGCTTGAACAGCCACTGGAGTCCGAGGGTTGGGGGCGCGGGGGCCGCGGGGTTGGGGGAGCCAGCGGGGCAAGGGACGAGCGCGGCCCACCCAGCCCGGCCCGAGCGCTCGGCAGCCGCAGGGGCGCTGTCCAAAGACCCAGCTCTGCCCGCTCCCTGCCGGGCCTGGCGCCCCAAGCCTCGTCGGCAGCCGCGCCCGGCCCGCCGCTGCCCTCCGCTGCCCTCCGCTGCTGGCCTGCCCACTTCCCCCGACCCGGACTGACCTGTCCTGGCCGCCTCCCGCGACCCCGCAGCTGTCCCGCAGGCTCCGCAGAATCCGCCCGCTCCTGCCAAAACTTTTCCCATTAATCCCCAGCTCCGCGGCCGCCCAGGCGTCACACGCTCCGCGGTTCGGCCCCGCCCCCGCCAGCGTGACGCCACCGCGCAGCCCTGCCCTCTCCCGCCACGCCCCCTTCCGCCCGGCCGCAGCCAATTACCGCGCTTTCTGAGATCTCCCACCCCGCCCCGGCGCCTGCTGCCCTGGACCGCCGGCAGCGCCCTCTGGTGGGGACCAGGGTGGCGAGTGCCGAGGGTGAGGCTCAGGAAGGGCCCGCAAAACAAGTCCAGCCAGTCTCACAAAAAGAAATTTAAAGTTGAAGGGAACATAGAGGTCATGTAGTACCTTCTCGTCCTTCCAGTGAAGAAACTGAGACCAGAGAAAGGAGTGTGACCTTGAATAAGAAGCAATGCCGTGGATTGAACGCCGTGCCCCGGTGCTTGGTCCCCTGGAGTGGACCATGGTGCCTGCAATACTCAACACGCGGGTTTCTTCCCTGGCAAGGCGGCGGCAACTGGATCTATCTATGGTCCTGGACTTATCTGATATATTTGTCCACTGTAGAACAGCACATGCTTGCTATTGAAGAAAATTCTCTTCTTGCTTAACTCTGATGTTTCGGACCTTGGAAGGGACCTGTTATCTCGATCTGCACTTAAAAATACTCTTTAACAGCCCAGCATGAAATCTGGGAAAAAGCCAATATGCCCAACCACAGATGAATGGATAAATAAGATGTAGTATGTATACACAGTGGAGTACTACTTTGCCATAAAGAAGGACAAATTTGAGTCATTTGTAGGAAAATGGATGCACTTTGAGATCATTATGCATAAGGAAACGAATCAGATCCAGAAAGTTAAATATCATATGGTTTCTCTAATATGAGAAAAACAAGCCATAAAAAAGTAAAAGCGAGATGGAAGAAAGTAAGAAGATGGACTTTGTGGAGAGGGAAAGGGGACATGGTGGGGGGATTGGTGAGAGGGTAGGAAGCAGAAGGGATGTGTCCACTTTTAAAAATTGGAAAAAAAATAAAACTTAGAAAAGAGCCCAGCATGCTGTTGCAACCCTATAATCCCAGCACTTTGGGAGGCTAACACAGAGGATCCCAATTCGAGTCCAGCCTGGACAACTTAGTGACTTAGTGAGACCCTGTATGAAAATAAAAAATAAAAATGAGCTAGAGATGTAGGTCAGTGTGAAGGTGCTGGGCTTGATCCCCAGTACCACACACACACACACACACACACACACACACACACACTTATATCTTAAGAACCAGTCATGGTGACACACCTGTAATCCCAGCACTCTGGGAGACTGAGGCAAGAGGATTGAAAATTCAAGCCCAGCCTGCGCGATATAGAGAGTCTGTTTTAGTTACTTAATCTTGTTGCTATGACAAAAATACCTGACAGCCACAATTTAAGGGAGGAAAGATTTATTTAGCTCACAGTTTCAGAAGATGTCTCACACAAAGTCCATTCATGAGGCAGCTGGCCACATGGCAGAGACAGAGGCTGGAGAGCTGCTTACCCCATTGTAGACAGAAGCCTAGTGAGCCTGGAGCAAAGCCTTGAGCTTTCCCAGGCAGAAGCTACAACAATGTTTCTTCTTCCTTCCTTTACTTAGTTCAGGCTGTGAGCTCAGACCACCCCCACCCACCCACCCAGGTTGTGTGCCCTTCCCCGTTTCCAGGCCTATAAGTCAAAAAA
>PVKB01001281.1:252145-410291 GCA_004027205.1 Ctenodactylus gundi | reverse complement strand
TGGCCCAAATTAAAAATGGGAAAAAATCTGGAAATGTAGCACAGCATGAAGGCCTTAGATGAATCTCCAATATAGCAAACGACAACAAAAAGTGACTTTCTGAGGGTGCTGGGGGCTGGAGGAATAAGGCAGCACTTGCAACCACAAGGCCCTGAGTTCAATGCTCCAGCACCATATAAACCAGGTGGGGTGGCGCATGCCTGCCATCCCAGTACTTGGAAGGTTCAAGGCCAGCCTGGGCTACATAGGGAGTTCAGGACAAACAAACCAATGACTTTCAGGCCTATGATCAATGAGTAACTCACTATGCTCCACCTGTATTAAACATCACCCCTCCCACTTGCACTGCTCCTTAGGGGGCACTATTAGTTTTCTAGATGGTAGAATTCTGTTTTTGTCTTATTTTGTTTAATTTCGTTGAGACAAGGTCTCATTCTGCAGCCCAGGCTGGTCTCAAACTCAATGCAATCCTCCTGCCTCAGTCTCTCAACTTTGCCCAGCTAATCTTTCTGTGCTGGAGAATTGAACCCTGCACCTTGAACATTCTGGGCAAGCAATTGAACTACTGAGCCACACCCCCAGGCACAGAGCTCTAGGTGCCCAACTCTGATTTCTTCTAATAGGATCTTGCTAAATAAACTATGCAGACTGGGCTCAAACTTTGAGTTCTCCTGCGTCTGTCTCCCACAGTCCCAGGATTACAAGTGTGTGTCACCACAAACAACAGGAACTCTGTAGTGGTCACCATTCTTGTCTCTGTCTCTGTCCTTCCCATCTCTCTCCTCTGCTTTTTGAAATGAATATCCGTTAATTTACAATTTGGATGCTAACCTTCTTGCCTTTTAAGGCTGACCTGTACTGTGAGTACGTGTAAAGATGTACAATTTTCACTTGTAAAAGTGTAAACTATTCATAAAAACATTCTGTAAAAAAAAACAAAAAAGACAAAAGAAATGAACCTGAGAGTCAAAGCCTAAGATTTCTGTAAATTTCTGGAGACACGTTTCTAAATATCCCAGCTTCTGGGCTCCGGCTTCTGCCAGACTGGTGCTATACCCCATGGTTCAGAAATCTAAAGGCGAAACTCAGCCCTCTCAGGTGGGTTCCCAGGTGAGGAAGATGCCATGATGCTTCTGGCCCTGGGGCAGGTCACATGGTACAGAGCACACCGTGTAAACTCACCGCTAGAACTTCTTGAAAGTCCTTTGGGTCCCCCAGTGAGGTATTCTAACTGGCCCTTGGCCCCTTCAGGCCTGGCCTTCTTCCAAGCCACCAAACGTTCCCTGCCTGCTTCCTGACCTACTATGAATCCCAGAAGACCTCACCTTCTTCCCCTAAGAGGCTCTTCTTTAATTCTAAGTGAAGATAACTCCTTTCCTAAAGGAAATTCAAAGAGCACTGTAAAGGCATTACATTTTTCACTTCATTTCACTTTTATATTAAGACTATATAAAATTTAATATGACAAATAAGTATCTAGTTAACTAATGTTTAGACCCCATAATTTCCCTTTGGGTAATATTTCTCAAATGTCTTGAAGAAAGAACCCTAAATACAGAAAAGGCTTTATATACATAAAATACTAAAAATACAGAAATATATATATATATATATATATAATTTTTTCCAGTACTGGGGTTAAACCCAGGGCCAGGGCTTGAAGAACGGCACAGTGGTTAAAGCGCAAGGCCCTGGGTTCGATTCACCAGGACCACATACAGCTGGGCGTGGTAGCACACGCTTGTAATCCCAGTATTAGGGAGGCTGAGGCAGGATTGCCAAGTGCAAGTGTAGCCTGCACTATATAGTGAGTTCAGGACCAGCCAGGGGTACAGAGAAAGACTGTCTCAAAAAACAAACAAAAAGCAACCTGGGGCTATAGCACAAAACTACATTCCCTCTGCCCTCCCCACTTTTTGAGACAGTCTTGCGAACTCACTTAATTTTCCCAGACTTGAACTGGACTTGAACTTCTGATTCTTGCTGGGATCACCCAGTGTGCACCACCATGCCTGGTTTGTGTATGTATGTATGTATTTACTGAGACAAGGTCTTTTTTCTGAGACAGGGTCTCGCTCTGTAGCCCAGGCTGGTCCTGAACTCACTATGGAGCCCAGGCTGGCCTTAGACTAACAACAATCCTCCTGTCTCAGCCTTCCGAGAGCTGGGATTACAGGCATGCACCACCACACCTGGTACAGAGACAGGATCTTTCTCTATAGGTGAGGCTGATCCTAAACTCACTATGTAGCCCAGGCTGGCCTCAGATTCATAGCAATTCTCTTGCCTCAGCCTCCCAAGTGCTGGAATTACACTATCACATGTGGCGTATGTGGTGCTGGGGAATTGAACCTGGGGCCTTGCTCTTGCTAGGCAAGCACACTAACCACTGTGCTATTCCTCCAGCCCCGGTTTATTATTTTTTGAAATGAGGTCTTGCTACGTTTCCCAGGCTGGCCTGCAACTCCTGGGCTCAAGCCATCCTTCAGCCTTAGCCTCCTAAGTAGCTGGGACAACACCCACTGCAGCTTCACGGGGCACTATGATTTTACCTAAAACAACAAGAAAGTGGGAATATCCAACACCAAGCAGCTGAAAAGAAAAAGTCATTATACTTAAAAATCTTCCTTATATTGAGGAAAGATGGACACAATGGGGTTTTTTTGGAGACAGGGTCTCACTTTGTGGTCCAGGCTGGTCCTGAACTCACTCTTTAGCCCAGGCTGGCCTCAAATTCACAGTAATCCTCCTGCCTCAGTCCCCAGAATGTCAGGATGACAGGTGTGCACTGCCACACCCGGTTTATGTGATGCTGGGGAACTGCGCCCAGAGCTTTGTGCTTGCTAGGTAAGCGTGCTAACCTCTGAGCACCGCCCCAAGCCCCGAAACAAAGATTTGTACTTCTACCCAACAATCTCAGCTCTACCCCTCAGAGGTAAGCGGTTTTTCAGAGCCCTTCTCATCTGATGTCTGCCTTATTCACTCGCATACTTTCTTTTTCAAACTACAATATTCCTGGTTCTTCATATAAAATGATTTTGGCACAGAGTCCAGTGGCACAGGCTTGTAATCCCAGCCCTCTGGGAGGCAGGAAGATCACAAATTTGAGCCCAAATTTGGTGCCTTAGTGAGAACTTCTCACAGATAAATAAAATAAATAAATAAATGGAAGTGGGAAAGTGAAAGAGATGAGATTTGTACATTTTTAAAAATACTGTATAAATAAATAAATAAATAATTGGGCCCCATGGGGTGCTGGAGGAATGGCTCAGCGGTTAAAGCACTTGCCTAGCAAGAGCTAACTCAAGCAACAAGTACCAGAACTTGATTTCCCAGCACCACATGAAGCCGGGCATGGTGGCACATGCCTGTGATCCCAGAACTCGGGAGACTGAGGCAGGAGGATTGTCCTGAGTCCAAGACCAGCCTGGGGCTACAATGAGTTCAGGACCAGCCTGGGCTACAGAGCGAGACCCTGTCTCAGAAAAAAGACCTTGTCTCAAAAAAAAGAAAAAGAAAAAGAAAAAAATCCAAAAATAAACAGCTTCCCTGGCTGTTCATTTTGGCTGCGGGACAGCAGAGTGGGAAAGCTGCTCCCTGCCCGGCTCCACAGCCCTTCCTGGACCAGCGGGGTCCCAGCTCCCCAAACCTGCGCTCCTGCGCTGGTGTCCTGTTGTGTAGCCCCGTCACCTAGCAGGGCCAGTCAGCTCTCAAGTCCACTGTCATCTTCGCCACAGCCATGCCGCGCCCTTGCCAGCAGGTGGGGCCCGTTAGGCTCCTGAAAGCAGCCTGCTGGGAGTCCCCTTCCCCCGTCACTGAAGCAGGGACCAGAGCCCCAACGTTGAGCAGCCACTTCCTGCACCCGGCACCAGGGAGCTCCCTGGCAAGAGTTTCCAGCGCACTACTTGCACTGCAGGTGGGGCATCACCTGGGACCACCGTGGCCATGCTTTGCTGGGAAGAGTACGGAAGTTTTGTTTCAATTTTGAGATTAAAAGACCCCTAAAATTGTCCCCCCTTCCTATGCCTCTTCTTTTTTTTGAGACAGGGTCTTGCTCTGTAGCCCAGTCTGGTCCTGAACTCACTATGGAGCCCAGGCTGGCATTGGACTCAGGACAATCCTCCCGCCTCAGCCTCCTGAGTGCTGGGGTGACAGGTGTGCACCACCACGCATGGCTTATGTGGTGCTGGGGAATCGAATGCAGGTATTTAAATGCTTAATTTAGCACTTGCTTTAAATGCTGAGCCATTCCTCCAGCCCCTCTTTTCTTTCTTTTCTTTCCTTCCTTCCTTCTCTCTTTCCTTGAGACAGGGTCTTGCTCTATAGTACTGAACTCAATGTGGAGACCAGGCTGGCCTCTAACTCATAGCAGTCCTCCTGCCTCAGCCTCCCATATGCTGGGGTTACAGGCGTGCAATACCACGTACAGCTTACTGCTTACTGGGAACTGAACTCAGGGCCTCCGGCTTACTAGGCAAGTGCTCTAACCACTGTACTGTTCTAGCCCCTACATTCTTGTTGTGTACTCCACACTAGGGTCTTCAAAAACTTGTTGTCCTCAGGAGGCTGAGGCAGGAGGATTGCTGTGAGTCCAAGGCCAGCCTGGGCTCCAAAGTGAGTTCAGGACCAGCCTGGGCTGCAGAGCGAGACCCTTCCACCCCCCCCAAAAAAAACAACAAAATTTTTGCCCCTTTTTTCCTAAAAAAAATATAAAAACAATGCATTCTCCTGAATATTTTAAGTGACATCTAACATTTCCCATTACTTTAAAACTCAGTCACTGAAGATTGATGAAATGTCTTATGTTTATAAATATTAACATTTTAAAATAAAACAAAACTACTAGGAGCTGGAAGAATGACACACCGGTTAAAGCACTTGCCTAGCAAGTACAGGGCTATGAGTTTAATTCTCCAGCATCACATAAAGCTGGGCATGATGGTGCACACCTGGAATTCCAGCACTCGGGAGGCTGAGGCAGGAGGATTGCTGTGAGTCCAAGACTAGCCTGGGCTACATAGTGAGTATAGGACCAGAATGAGACCCTATCTCTAAAAATAAATAAAATAAATAAAACTGCTGTGCTGGAGAGGTATAGCCCACTTGCCTAGCATATACTACTCTTTGGGTTCAATTCCCCAGTACTACATATAAATGAACCGGGCATAGTCTCATACTATAATTTCAGCACAGGGAATGCTGAGGCAGGAGGACTGCCACGAGTTCAAAGCCATCTTGGGCTACAGAGTGAGTTTAGCTTGAACAAAAGAGTAAGATCCTGTCTCAAAAAAAAAAGTTTGCCAAAAGCACAAATACAAAAACATAAATACGTATATTAAATAAATAAATAAACTGTTGTGTAAGACTGAAATCCTGTAAGTAATTTCATATTTACTACCTTTTGTATTTATGTGTGTGTGTGTGTGTGTGTGTGTTTGTGTGCACATGTGTGAGTGTGGTGGCACTGGGTGCTGACCCTACAGCCTCTACACAGAGCTACATTCTTAGCCCTTTCTTTATTTTTAATTTTAAGATATGGTCTCACTAAGTCACTGCATTTCAAGCTTGGCTTGGACATATGATCCTCCTGCCTCAGCCTCTTAGAATGCTGGGATTATAGGCCTGTGCCACCAGGTGTGGTGAAGAGACAAAATTTTTTTTTTCGAGACAGGGTCTTACTCTTTAGCCCAGGCTGCTCCTGAACTGACTATGGAGCCCAAGCTGGCCTTGGACTCACAGCAATCCTCCTGCCTCAGTCTCCTGAGTGCTGGGATTACAGAGCTGCCCCACTGGGCCTGACGTGCCACCAAGTCTTACATTCTACTTTCTTTGTTTTTGTTTTTTGAGGCAGCATCTACTGCATAGCTCAGGCCAGCTTCGATTTTGTGATCTTCCTGCCTCAGCCTCTTGAGTAGCTGGGATCACAGGTGGCTGGCTCTACTCTCCTATTTGTTGAAAACTGGGCTAGGAGTACAGCCAATGGCAGAACACTTGCTTAGCACACACAAGGCCAAGGGTTCACTGCCCAGCATTTTTTTCTAAAGTGAGGGAAATCTCAAATTCTAGTTCCTACCAAAATCTTCCCCTAGATTTCCCCCAGCACTTTATCTTCACTTCCTAGCCCTGAAATCTGCATAATGTCAGGTTAGCAGCTTTGGTTCATGGGAGTTCCTGAAAGAGAGCTCGCCGTCCTTGCAAAGACCTGAGCTTTGACATCACACAGTGCGCCATTGCCAGGAGGACAGGGATTCTGTTTGTGCCACATAGCCAGCACCCATATAATACCTGCATAAGCGCTTAATAAACATTTGTCAAATGAATAACGAGGCTTGTTTT
Source organism: Ctenodactylus gundi (assembly GCA_004027205.1). Lineage (NCBI taxonomy): Eukaryota > Metazoa > Chordata > Mammalia > Rodentia > Ctenodactylidae > Ctenodactylus > Ctenodactylus gundi. Next base: position 403,955 of record PVKB01001281.1, on the reverse strand, counting down.
TTTTTTTCCTTGAGATAGGGTCCTCCTCCATAGCTGGTCCTGAATTCACTATGGAATTCACCGCAATCCTCCTGCCTCAGCCTCCCGAGTGCTGGGATTAAAGACATGCACCCCCCTCGCCCGGCTTACATGGTGCTGGGGAATCGAACTCAGTTACTTGTCATGTAGCGCTTGCTAGGCAAATGCTTAAACTGCTGAGCCATTTCTCCAGCCAGAGACGTAGGTTTGATCTCATGTTTGTCACTTTTTCGACTGTGTCACATTCATTCAGAATCTCTTCCTTCTTGTGTTCGTTCAGTAGCTAGTTGTTGCGGATCCCCTCGATATGGGCACTGTGCTAGGCACTGGGCACTTCGTTGCCCTTGGGAACTCCAGCCCTTCAACATGGCTGCTGCTACCTAAGGACAGTGGCCTGGAGGAAGACAAAAGAGGGAGCTGCGCGTGGACCCAAGGCAAAGAAGGAGGCGGCTTTTGTAGGTCAGGTGGTTACTGCCTCTGCCACATGTGGGGACGTGAGCTTGACTATTAACAACCTGGGGCAGCGCCTGGGATCTGGGGAGGGACAAGAATGAATTTACATTTTGGAAATCCCACCCAAGCAGGGAAGGGGCCAAGAAGACCGGGTAGGGAGAAGGCGGGGAGGGGAAGGGAAAGGGGAAGGAAGAGCTAATTGAGATGTGACTCGTGGACGCACCAACTCCCCAAGATGACTGTAACCGTGTGGATCACAGACAGCCTAATAGAAATAATAACTACGGGGAGAGAAAGAAGACAGGGTTAACCACGTGTGGGGATTCATACAGGTAATCTCAGCACTCTGGGAGGCTGAGGCAGGAGGATCACAAGCTTGAGCCCAGCCCAGGCAATTTAGTTAGACCCTGTCTCAAAAAGAAAAGAGAAAGAAAAAGAAAGAAAGAAAGAAAGAAAGAAAGAAAGAAAGAAAGAAAGAAAGAGGGGCTGGAGGAATGGCTCAGTGGTTAAAAGCACTTGCCTAGCAAGTGCTAAATACCCGAGTTCGATTTCCCAGCACCACATAAGCTGGGTGTGGGGGTGCACGCCTGTAATCCCAGCACTCAGGAGGCTGAGGCAGGAGAATTGCCGTGAGTCCAAGGCCAGCCTGGGCTCCATAGTGAGTTCAGGGCCAGCCTGGGCTGCAGAGCAAGGCCCTGTCTCAGAAATAAATAAATAAATAAAAATAAAAGGAAAGAAAGCTGAATACACAGCTCAGTGGCAAGGCCGTGGGTGTTCAACCCTGGCACAAAGAAAAAGAGAGAGAGAGTCAGAGGGGGAGAGACTGGGCTATACCTCCTGTCTGGGCGGGAGGTGACAAGCGACAGCGTAAGGAGTGGTCATGAGATGTGATACCACAGTATAGATTTAACAGCAACCAAGAAGGTCCACTCGATTGGACCTGTTGATCTATTAAACACAGGCAAGGTGGAGCAGGAGTCAATGGGGATCGAGCGTAGCCATGAGGATGGAAAGGGAGGTACAGGGCTGGAGAATGACACAGCGGTTAAAGCGCTTGCCTAGCAAGCATAAGGCCCTGAGTTTGATTCCCCAGCACCATATAAGATGGGCGTGGTGGTGCACACCTGTAATCTCAGCAGAGAGGCTAAGGCAGGTGGATTGCCTTGAGTCCAAGGCCAGCCTGGGCTTCATAGCGAGTTCAGACCAGGCTGGTCTACAGAAAGAGACCTTGTCTCAAAAAAAAAAGAGAAAGAAAGAAAGAAAGGAAGGAAGGAAGGAAGGAAGGAAGGAAGGAAGGAAAAGATATTCTTGCCTGACACTAATCATCAATTTTCACCCCCCTCCTTGTTACATAAGCACTTAGTCGGCCCACGACTGGCTAAGCAAATACTATTTATGACTATCTCTACACTCCACAATGTAGAAACTGATTGAAGCTGGTCAATTCCAAATCCAGCTGCGGAGCTCTGGAGTTGCCTTTCTGGCTGCCCCACTCCACCTTCCACCACGGGAACCCTTCCCTGGCTAGCTGGAGGGAAGTCAGGGCAGCGACAGGAGCCAGGACAGACCCGAGCCAACAATTCTTTCCAAGAGCAGTTTTTATTTGCACCACTACTTGGTGGCAGCCCCGGGGCAGATGACACTTGTCTAGTTTGCTCATTCTCTCTGGAAGCCCAGCTCATCAGTTAGTTCCCCAGGGCTAAAGCCTTGAGAATCCACGTCCCCAGCTCCTCCCCGCCTGTGCCTGCGGCTGGGACCAGGGCCCCTCCTGGGGTGTCTTCAGTCGCAGTGGCGCCTGGGCTCCGGGCACCAGGCCTTCAGGTCGCTCTCCTAGCAGGGGCCGGTGTCGCCCACAGGCCAGCTGTGGCCAGGTCCTGATGGCCGCAGTATTGGGAGGCACAGGGTCTATTTCTCTGAAGCTGAATCCAGCTTATCCTCTTGAGAGGTCGGGGTGCAGGCAGGTGTCTCCTCTCCCCCGCTGAGGGGCTTCTGTTGCTCGCTGCGGTTGGGTGAGGGGGTCCTATTTCTCTGGGACCCCCAGCGGGTCAGGCGCTTTAGGGAGGAGTCGCGGCGGGCGAGCAGAGGGGGATGGAAGCTTGGGAAGGAGCTGCTGGTGACCGGCCGCTTATCTGGTGGAGAGCAGAAGGGCACAGCTCAGGGGCGGCGCTGGGAGTGGGGGTCTGGGTCAGCCCGGGCTGGCATCCGAGCACCCCTCCTCCTTCCTCCTCCTTCCCGTCCCCAGACACCTCCTGAGCCGACCCTTCTCACCTCCGGGCTTAATTGGGTGCATGAGCCGGTTCATCTGGACGTTCCAGTGCTTCACATTGGTGCTGGCCTGGCGCAATTTCTGCTGGGCAGCCTGTGGGGGTGGGGCAGAGGGAAGCAGGTCACCACGCTGCCATGGGCTGCGGGATCCCGATTATTTCAGGTTCCCAGGCCTGTACACTCTGACCAAGGCAACTCATCATCATGGGTGTTCAGAAACATATCCAGAGCAAATTTATTTTTGAGACAGGGTCTCGCTCTGTAACCCAGGCTGGTCCGAACTCACTATGGAGCCCAGGCTGGCCTTGGACTCACAGCAATCCTCCTGCCTCAGCCTCCCAAGTGCTGGGATGACAGGTGTGCACCACCACTCCCAACTTCATGCGGTGCTGGGGAATCAAACTTAGGGCCTTGCGCTTGCAAAGCAAGTGCTTTAACCATGTGCCATTCCTCCAGCCCCCACGAGCAGATTTTCCCTTCAATTTCAGGGGTCTCATGGATCCTCAGAATGTAAAAAATAATCATTATAGTTTCTAGTTATCGAGCAGCTAAGATGTGCTAAGTATATTCACAATTTTATTTAACTTTCAGGGCAGACGTTAACAAAAAATACATTCAAAATGGGTTTAGGAGCCAGGCACAATGAGAGGCTGAGGCAGGAGGATTTCCTTTTATATTCAAGGCCACTCTGGAATCCATAATGAATTCAGCACCAGCCGAGACTACAGAGCAAGATCCTGACTCAATAAATAAACAAATAAATGCACAGGGCTGAGGATATAGCTCAGCACCAAGGCCTGGAGTTCAATCACCAGTACTGAAAAAAAAGAAAGAAAAAAGTGCTGGCTTTCTGAGGGACACAACGCGCTCCAAACACTACCTGCACCACTCCACCTGCGTGAGGCCATTAGCAGTGGTGACGGTGGTGGGGGAGGGTGGCTCATGGAAGACCTTTCTCCTCCTGTGACTATCCTATTATCATGATCATATATTGCATACTTCAGTGTTGTTTAAAGTTTTTTTTTTTAATTTTGTGACTATGGGAACCAGCAAAGTGAAATAAAATCATCAATATTCTTATTTTTAATTTCGAGACGGGTCTTGCTAAGTTACCAAATTGCCGAGGCTCTGCCTAAACTTGTTTTCTTTCGGTGGTACAGACGTTGAGTCCGGGGCTTGGCACTACACCACCTCCTCAGCCATTTTTATTTTTTCGAGACGGGGTTTGATTTTAGATTTTGAGACAGATTTTAAGTAAGTCGCCCAGGCCCGGCTGGAATTTGCGATCATCCGGCCTCAGCCTTCCAGAGTGCTGCGACAACATGGGTGCGTTCCCACACTCAGCTAAATGCTCACTATTAAAAAAGAAAATTAAAATAAATTTTTTTCTATGGAGATTTAGGCTCCAAGGGGAAGAGCGGGGGGAAAACACTTTGTTGGTATTAATAATGTTAACAAATTTGAGCACATGCTAAACATCTTGTTTCATCTTCCTAACAATGGTATGATCAGTTTGCTTTCCCAGAATGAAGACTTGGAACTCAGAGAGGTCAGGCCATTTGCCCAAGGTCACACAGCCAATGGACAACAGCGCCAGCGCTTCCGGGAAGGCGGCTTGGCTGCAGAACCTGCACGCGGATTACCGACGCTCCCGCCGCCCCGCCTCCTCGCCTCCTCCCGGCGGCCCCCCAGGCTCACCTCCACGTCCTCGTCCGCCCTCTGCCGGTTCTGCCGCACCTCTTCCAGCTGCTGCTGTGCCTGCTGCAGGGCTCGGCTCTGCAGCGCCATCTCCTGCTGCAGCTCCTGCTTCTCCTGCTGCGCGCGCTCGATGGAGCGCTCCTGCTCCTCCTTCAGCCGCAGCAGGTGCTTCAGCTTCTCCTCCTCCTCCTCCAGCAGCCTGCCGGGCATGCACCGCGTTGTCTTCGGCGCCCCCAACCCCTCGGGAGACGTGGTGCGCAGGGAACGCGGGAGGGCCAGCCGCGAGGGCTCCTACCTGGTCTGCGCCAGGCGCACGGCCTCCTCATCGTGCCGGGCCTTGACCTCCAGTTGCAAGGCCTCCTGCAGTCGCTCCTGCATCTCCTCCAGTTCCTGGATGCGCTGCCGCTGCCGGGCGGCCTCCTCCTTCTTCAGCTCCATCTCCGCCTGCATGGAGGCCCGGGCCTGCGGGGGACGTAGGGGTGTGGGCAGGGGTAGCGGGTCCTTTCCCAACGCTCTGCCCCCACTACCTAGGGAGGGAGGCCTGGGGAATTGTCGTCAGCGTTTTCTGCTCTGACTCCTTTCTGAGAGTGGAACTGGGTCCCACAAGAGCCAGCAAACTGCTGCCTCAAGGTATTCCTAGTGCCAACTTTATTCATTCATTCATTCATTTATTTATTTATTTATTGAGACAGGATCTTGCTCTGTGTAGCCCAGGCTGGTCCTCAACTCCCTATGGAGCCCAGGCTGGCCTTGGACTCACAGCAGCCCTCCTGCCTCAGCCTCCTGAGTCTAGTACCAACTTTAGTAATAATAAATAGGAATGAGAGGGAGCTGGGTGGTGAGTGCTGGCCCCAGCACTGTAAAAATAAAATAAATACATATATATAAGTAAATAGCATACAATATATTACAATTAAATATAATAAAGTGTAGTCACCTTCCTATCACCTGCCCTAAAAATTATAACGTGTGTTATAATACCATTATGGCTGGTGCTAGAAAGTAGGTGGCTCTAATTATTACAATAAAAGTTAGGCGACATTGTACAAGTACTTCCTTCACTGTACCACGGTAGCAGAGTCCTACGGGCATCAATATTTACGGATAGCTAAAGGAACAGAAGCTGCATAACTTGCTGGATCTCAGCACCACTGAAAGGCAGAGGCGGGACTCAATCCACGCGTCTGACTGCAGATCCAGATCGCTTAAATCCTAGGTCTAAATGCCTCTGCATGCCTGGCCCATCTCACATGTGCTGGCCTGCCCGCCTGCGTGCCATCCTACAGCTCCCAAACTGGTTACACAGAAATCTCAGGTTGGATTTGAATCTAGTCCAACCTTCCAGCTTTGATCCAAACTATTCCCAAGCACAGGGTGCTGGGGTTTTTTTTGTTTGTTTGTTTGTTTATACAGGGGCTGTCCATTTTTGGTTTTTAATTTTGAGACAAGGTGTTTAAATTGCTCAGAATTTATGATCCTCCTGCCTCTGCCTACCAAGTGCTGCGTTTATGGGCATGCATCACCATGCCCAGCTACTATGTGGGGTGCAGAGGCATCGAAACTGGGACCTGTCACTTTCTATGCAAGCACTCTAATCACTGAACGATGTCCCCAGCCCCTATCTTAATTTTGAGCCAGGCTCTAGTTAAACTATCTTGAGAGAACTCAAATTTAATTTTTTTTTTTTTGAGACAGGGTCTCGCTCTGTAGTCTAGGTTGGTTCTGAACTCGCTACGGAGCCCAAGTTGGCCTTGGACTCAAGGCAATCCTCCTATCTCAGCCTCCCAAGTGCACGCGGTGCTGGGGAATTGAATTCGGGTGCTTCGCGCTTGACTTAGCGCTTGTTAGGCAAGCACTTTAACCACTGAGCCATTCCTCCAGCCCTGGGAACTCAAATTTGTAACCCTCCTGCGTAAGCCTCCCAGAATGCTGAGATTACAGGCATCTGCCAACAAGATCTCTGAACCAGGCCAATTCTACACTTGTCGCTCCGCTGCAGCCCCACCATCCTTCATCTCAAACCACAATCCCTTGGTCAGGTTCGCGCCTCTCCTTCTGTAGTCACAGTCCCATCCCTGGCACAGGCCCGGTCCTATGTCCCTTGTTCCAAGACTCTGTCCCAACAATCCCCAGTCCACACTCCGCCTGGGCACGCTCTCCCCAGCCCGGGGACTCAGCCTAGGGTTAGGCCCCGCCCCCACCGCAGTCCCCGCCCCGAGGCCGGCGCACCTGCTCCGCCTCGCGCAGCTGGCCCTCCAGCATCTCCTGCAGCTCGCGGTGCTGGCTGCGGCGGCGCTCCTCCTCTTCCTGTAGCAGCCGCTCGGCCTGTCGCTGCGCCTCCTGCAGCAGCTCCAGCTCCTGCAGCTTCCGCTCCTTCTCCTCCTGCAGCTGCTGCAGCCGCAGCAGCTCCTCCTCCTTGGCCGCCCGGCGCCGTTCCCGCTGCTCACGCTGCTCGCGCCGCTTCTGCTTCAGGTCCTTGTGCAGCGATGTCTTGCCCTCAGCCTGCAGCCGGATCGCCGTCTGGATGGCTGCGGCAGACGGGAGGGAGTCAGCGGGGCCTGACCCCTCCTCGCCGGGCAGGGAGGGTCACCGCCATTCACGGTGGAGGCGACGCCGGCCGCCAGCCAGCACTCACCTGCCGTCCACTCCTGACGCTGGCGCGTGTCCGAGGCGCTCATCTCGTACGTGCGGGTGGCCGTCTTCACGCAGAACATGCAACGCTTTCCGTCGCGGTCCGGCAGCACCTGCAAGAGGGCAGGGGCTCCCAGCCAGGCTGGCCTCACGAGGACAGGGCCACAGCTGCACCAGGGACGTGCCAGGACAAGCCCTTGTCCCTCCCGCCTATTTTGCCTCGGTACATTCCCCACTCTTCCAGGAGCTTGGTGGTCCGGCATGGAGGGTTGGGGGGGGGGGGGGGGGGGGCGGGGGTACTGCGTCCTGGCAGCTTTGCGCTTTAAGGTTGCTTGGGGCTGTTTTCGTTTGGGTATCTCTCCACAGGGCCTAGTACACGGAACATGTATGAACACTTCCACAGCCAGGGGTCTCAGTACTGCCAACCCATCATTTCCTCCTGGTCCTGCCTGGTGTAGAAAACTCCTCACTCAAGGGGTTTGAGATACTGAGGGGTGCCTAGCCTTCAGACCAAACCTCTACCTTCAGGAAACTTACATCCTGTGGAGAATAGCAGTTGCCATGCACAGAGTGTTTTTTTTTTCCCCTCCCACATTACCCAGGGCCTTGGCATTGAATTGTACCCCCCACCCCCTTTCAAAAAAAAATTTCCCAGCACCCAGAAGGCTGAGGCAGGAGGATTGCCATGAGTCCAAGACTAGTGTGGGATCCATAGTGAGTTCAGGACCAGCCTGAGCTACAGAGTCTGTCTCTAAATAAATACATAATGAAAAAAAGGAAAAAAAATTGTAACAGGGCTGGAGAAATGGCACAGCTGTTAAAGTGCTTGCCTACCAAGTGCAAGGCCCTGAGTTTGGTTCCCCAGCTCCACATAAAGCTGGGTGTGTGGGTGTACACCTGTAATCCCAGCACTCAGGAGGCTGAGAGAGGAGGGTTGCTGTGAGTCCAAGGCCAGCCTGGGCTGCACCAGTGACTTCAGGACCAGCCTGGGCTATAGAGGAGACCCTGTCTCAGAAAAAAAAAAAAAAGTTTGTAACAGAATCTCACTGTTGCCCAGATTGGGTTTAAATATGTGATCCTCCTGTCTCAGTCTCCTAGAGTGCTAGGGTCACAGGCCTAGGCCACCATGCCCAGCTTGCATGGAGTTTCTTATGTTCTGGTGTCTGTACTAGTGTTTTTATTATATATGCACCATTTTATCCATCATCCTGGCATTATTAGCTCCACTTTTCAGATGAAGAAACTGAGGCCCTAAAGAGGCCAAGGATCTTGTCCTACTCATACAACCTGTTACTACGTCTCAGAGTTCTGCCTAGATGTGTTCTTTCCACAACAGAACCTGTCTCCTTTTATTTCAATAATGGACAGAGACTAGGGCTGGAGATATGGCTCAGCAGTTAAAGCGCTTGCTATGCAAGCACTATGTCAAATGCTAAGTACATAAGCCGGGTGTAGTGGCACACACGTGTAATCCCAGCACTGAGGAGGGTAAGGCAGGAGGTTTACTGTGAGTTTGAGGCCAGCCTTCGCTCCATAGTGAGTTCAGGACCAGCCTGGCCTACAGAGCAAGACCCTTTCTCAAAAATAAATAAATAAATAAATTTTAAAAAAGCTTCAGTGACAGTCTCCACAGAACTGGAAAACCAATGTGTGGCCTGGCCTGGTGGTACAGGCCTATAATCCCAGCACTCTGGGAGGGTAAGGCAGAAGGATTCCAAGTTCGAGGCCAGCCTGGGCAACTTAGCTACTTAGCAAGATTGTCTCAAAATCAAAAACAGCATGAGCTGTGGAGGTAGCCTTGTACAAAGGCCCTGGGCTTGACCTCCAGTACCACAATAAAAAAAGAAAATCCTAAAATTAATCTAAAAACATGAAACACCTAGAATAGCCAAAGCCACCCAATCAAAAACAGCAAGGCTGGAAACATTGCAACATTCAATTTTAAATTATGTGAAAAGCCACAGTCACAAAAACAGCATTGTATTGACAAATACCGTGGAATAAAACAGACAGACCAGAGAAATAAAGAAAAGGATACAGAAACAAACACACACAACCATAGTCATCTAGTTCTAGCGGAAGGAGTTGAAAACATACATAGGAGATGATACACTTTCTGTCTCTGTCGTGCTTTAACGGGTGAGCCATTCCTCCAGCCCCTGATACACTCTCTTAACAAACAGTGCTGGGCAACCTGCATTGTCATATGACATTGTCATATTGTCATTGTCAAAAGACTGAAACAAATCCCTACCTCTCACCTGTTCAAAATAGACCAAAGACCTAGGTCTAAGACAAGACGCTTTGAAACTTCTAGAAGAAAGCAAACAGAAAACACTTGAAGCCACAGGCAAGCTCAGGATCTTGAGCGTGCTGAGCAAGTGCTCTACCATTGAGATACTCCCCCTCAGTTCCCCAGCCCACTTTTATGGTTTTTAGATGGTCTAAACTGCTAAATTGCCCAGGATGGTCTTGAACTTAAAATCCTCCTGACTCAGCCTCCCAGACTGCTGGGATTACATGCCTGTGCCACTGGGCCCAGAAGCAACTCTAGCTCTGAGAGAAATGCAAATGAAAAAACTATACTGAAGCTGGGTGTGGCGGCTCATGCCTCTAATCCCAGCTACAGGGGAGGCTGAGGCAGGATTGCAAATTTGAAGCCAGCCTGGGCACCTGAGTGAAACCTTGTCTCAAAATCAAATTTTAATAAGAGTTGGGATATAATGCAGGGGTATACTGAGTCTGCCTAGGTTCAGGTTCCACTCTCAGGATGGTAAACAAACAGAAAACCCTACAGTGAGTTTCTATCGCACGTCAGTGAGAATGACTGTCATCCAGAATATAAGAAATGTCTGGCTGTGGTGGGCGCAGGCCTGTAACCTCAGCATTTCGGAAGGCTCGGGCAGGATGATGGCAAGTTCAAGCCTAGCCTGGGAAACACAATGACTCATTGCAGGCCTGCCTCAAAATCAAAACCAAAAAATTGTCTGGGGGTATCACTCAGTGCAAAGGCCCTGGGTTCAACCTCAAGTATCACAAAAAGAAAAAGAAAAACCCTATACCTATACAACAGTAAACGCCGACAAGGATGCAGGAAAAAAGAATGTTCTACATTGCTGGTGGAAATGCAAGTTAGTGTAACCACTATGAAAACCAGGATGGTGGTTGCTCAAACAGCTAAAATCGGGACTACCATATGAGCCAGCGGTATCAGCCCAAGGTATATGACAAGTATCACAGGCTTTCCCAAATGTGTGGACTCTTAAAAGACATGGCGTGAAAACAGAAAGGAGGTTATTATTACACAAGAGGAATAAGGAAGAAAGGGGCGAGGGAGTGGGAGGGGGACTGAGGTGGGTGGGGAGACGGAGGTGTGGGGGGGTAATAATCAAAACATGCATCCGTAAAAATGCCATGCTGAGGGTGGAGGAATGGCACAGCAATTGAAGCACTTGTGTAGCAAGCACAAGGCCCTGAGTTCGATTCCTCAGCACTTCATAATGCTGGGCGTGGTGGCACAGGCCTGTAATCCCAGCACTGGGGAGGCTGAGGCAGGTAGATTGTCCTGAGTCCAAGGCCAGCCTGGGCTACATAGTGAGTTCATGACCAGCCGGGCTACAGAGCGAGACCCTGTCTCATATAAATAAATAAATAAGTAAATAAAATGATGAGCAGAACAAGGGAAGAAGGAAAAAGAGAAGGAAGAGGGGATGAAGGGAGAACTGTGAGGCCTGGAGTTGTACTAGAGAACGGAATTTATGTGGAAGACAAAGATCTTTTAAAAAGATTTTTAGCGGGGCTTGGTGGCATAGGCCTAGGAGGCTAACGGAGGAGGATCACAACTTTGAGCCCTGTCTGGGCAACTTAGAGGGACTGTCTCAAAAAAAGAAAGAAAAAAAAAAGGGGGGCGGTGCTAGAGATGTATCTCTGTGTGAAGGTCCTGGTTTCCATTTCCAGGACTGCAATCAATCAATCAGTCAATGGGTGGGTGGGTGGGTGGGTGGTTGGGTGTGTGTGTGTGTGTGTGTGTGTGTGTGTGTGTGTGTGTGGTACTGCGGAATCCAGAGCCTTAGCACTGAGCAGCATCCTTAGCTTTTTTTTTTTTTCTTTTTTTTTTTTTTGAGACAGGTTTTCACTCTGTAGCCCAGGTTGGTTCTGAACTCACTATGTAGCCCAGGCTGGCCTTGGACTCGGGTCAATCCTCCTGTCTCAGCCTCCCGAGTACTGGGAGGACAGGCATGTGTCACCACATCCAGCTTATGTGGTACTGAGGAATTGAACTTGGGCACTTAGCGCTTGACTTAGAGCTTGCCAGGCAAGCACTTTCACCCCTGAGCCATTCCTCCAGCCCCCTTTTTAGTTTTTTGAGACAGGATCTCACTAAGTTGCTAAGTTGTCCAGGCTGGGCTCAAGCCTGCAGTCCCCCTTCTACCGTCTCCTGGACCGCTGGGATTAGAGGCCTGCTCCCAACGGAGGGAGGAGGATCGCCGAGTTCAAGCCCAGCCCACCCAACTTAGCAACTTAGTCAAAACCAAAACCAAAAATATGGGAATGTCGCACAGTGCAAAGACCATGGGTTCCATTCCCAGCACTTCAAATAAATAATTTAATTCATTAAATGAAAAGTTTTTTTTTAAAAGAAAGATTTCCTGAAAAGTATTGGTATAACCTCTCCCTCTGACATCTTCAGCAAAATCCACTCTATTCACCAATAACTTGGGTCCTTAATTTTCCATTTTAATTTTTTTTTTTTTAATAATGGCATAGATGAGAATGGTCCTGAGGCACCCAGGGGGATCTGGGTTACAATGGTGTAAGCAGAGATTCAGGTCACTGTGACTCCCTCCACTCACCTCCCCCGACCCCTTCCTGTCTGGCACACGGCCTGGTGCCCTGTGCGTCCCAGCCGCGCGCCACCAGCCTCACCTCCACACAGCAGTGCTTGTCCAGCGGGATAGTGCCACGCTTGTCCTTGCACTCCTCACTCTGGAAGTAGCAGAGGCTGCCGGGCTGCAGCTGGAACCAGCGCTCGGCCCAGTTCCTCCGCAGGTGTCCTCGCTTCCACAGGTAGCCCTGCCGGCCCGGGGCAAGTCAGAGTCTTCCTGGCTCCCACCCACCTTCCGGGGCCTCCCCTAGTTCCCAGGGGTCTGACCTGCTTCAGGACATCCTGGATGAGCTCCTGGTAGACCTCGTGGATGGCCATGCTGACAGTGTCCCGCCCCACACCCCGCAGGCAGCGGCCCGAGTTGAAGAGTTCCAGGAGCTGCCACACACTGAGGCCCCCGCCAGTCTGGGCCGCCTGGGTCTCCTGGGCCAGCAGCTCCTCCAGCTCGCCCAGGCCCAGCTCCAGGCTCATGCCGCTGAGAACCTTCTTCACCAGGTATTCCACCTGCCGGAGGAGAAGGCCAGGTGACCCAGAGGGCAATGTCACCAGCAACACCACCAGCATCGTTCTACCTGGCGCCCAGAGGCTGGGCAGACGGGACCGGGGACAGGAGTTTGGGAGGGCCAGATGACATCAGGGTGGAGATCTGGAGGGTGCGGCCTAGAGCCCCAACCCTGACTCTAGTACCCTTATTCCCTTTCCTCTCCACCCTGAACTGGGCAGGGAGAAGGTGGGGGATCAGAGCTGGGGTCAGGCAGAGGCAGCAAATCACAACCGTGGTATGAAAACCTTTTTGGGGTTGGAGGAATGGCTGAGTGGTTACAGCATTTGCCTTGCAAGCGCAAGGCCCTGAGTTCAATTCTCCAGCACCACATAAAGCTGGGCGTGGTGGCACATGCCTGTAATCCCAGCCCATGGGAGGCTGAGGCAGGAGGCTTGCTGTGAGCCCAGGGCCAGCCTGGGCTGCAGAGCAAGACCCTGTCTCAAAAAACAAGCAAACAATCTTTTTATCCAAAACCTTTACTTTGCAGGTTATATAGCCAAGACCCCAGGGGGAAGTGACTTGCTTTAAGGCACAGAGCAAGTTGGGTGAGGCCAGAACTCCACAGGGATCTCTCAATTCCCACTCAGGTCTCTACTCCAAACCCCCATCCCCACCCCTCGGAACCCTTCCCTCGCAGAAGGGAAAGGGGCTGGGGGTGGAGGTAAGCAGGGTAGGGACAGGAAATGCTACAGAGGAACAGGAAGTGGTGGTTGGGTGCATCTTGCTACACTGCATTCCCACTGCACCCTGAAGACAGCAGCACGACGCCTCCTGGGCTCTGAGGCCACTTGGCCCCAACCAGCCGGGATCGGAGGAGGGGTCTGTGCAGAGGGACATGGGTCCCTTTCCTGCCCAACAGCTTCTTGGGAAACTCTTTAAGATTCACTCTGGGGGCCCCCCATGGTCTCGCTGGGGGTTTGGTGGAGGGCATCAGCTCAGAGCCCAGGTGGTTCCCCCAAAACAGAAGCAGAGAGACAGGCCTTCTGTAAGCACCTCTGAAGAGCTGAATTCACCCTGGAGCCCTCTGAGGACTGGAGAGTAGGGAGGAGGCCAGGCAGGCAGACGAGAGAAGCGGACCAGAGAAAGAGTTAGGGTGCAGGTGGGTGGGAAAAGGGCTGCCCTGGCATCACCCAAGATCTGGGCCACATTCTGGGACTTTATACCCAGGGTGCCCTCTCTGTGGACCTGCAGTCTATCTGCCCTGCTGTCCAGAAAAATAAAAGAAAGAAAGAAAGAAAGAAAAAAAAAAAACACTCCGTGAGGCTGAGGTAGGAAGAGACAAGTTTGAGCCCAGTGAGACTATTTGGAAAAAAAAATAGCTTAGGGATATAGCTCAATGTGAAGGCTTTGGGTTCAATCTCTAGAATCTGAAAAGAATAGAAAAAAAGGAGCTTGAGGAATGGCTCAGCCATTAAAGCACTTGCTTAGCAAGCACTAAGTCAAGCGCTAAATACCCAAGTTTGATTCCCCAGCACCACATAAGCTGGGCATGGTGGCGCACGCCTGTCATTCCAGCACTCAGGAGGCTGAGGCAGGAGGATTGCCCTGAGTCCAAGGCCAGCCTGGGCTGCAGAGCGAGACCCTGTCTCAAAAACAAAACAAAAAAGAAAAGATGGCTGGAGGAATGGTACAGCAGGTTAAAGCACTTGGCTCGCAAGCTCAAGGCCCTGGGTTTGATTCCTCAGCACCACATAAGCTGGGCGTGGTTCTCCTGCAATCCTAGCCCTTGGGAGACTGAGGTAGGAAGATTCCTGGGAGTTCGAGGCCAGCCTGGGTTAAAAGAGTGAGACCCTGTCTCAAAAAAAGAAAAGAAAAGTCACCCAGGGCCATGCTTGGGTGCGCACCTTGAGTAACTGAAGAGTCACTTCCTGTCTCTGGGAGACTTGCCTTCTGTCTGTCTCTCTCTCTCTTTCTTTCTTTTTGTTCTACTGGGGACTGAGTTGAGAACCTCCACACTGACCTACATCCCCAGCCCATTTTTGATTTTGAGACAAGGCCTCACTGAATTAGTTACTAAGTTGCCTACACAAGGTTTGAACTCACGATCCTCCCACCTCAGCCTCCCAGAGTGCTGGGATGACCGCCCTGTGCCACCAGGCCCAGCTGTCCCCTCTTCTCACAAAGCACCTTCCTAGATGACCTCGGTGTCTAAAATCCCACCATTTGATCTTAAATGTTCTCCTTTTAAGCTGCTCAACAAGGTAGCAGGCACATGCACTTCTACTTAACTGTCTGCAAATTAAGGACTAACGGAAGGCGGAGAGAAGTGTCATTTTGGTTTGTCTGGAAGAGGCAGGGATTGCAGGTACGGAGACAGCTGAGTGGGGACAGGTGCTCGCGTGGGGAGGAGACGAGGAAGAAAGGGGATGTGAAAGCGTGCAGAAAGGCCCGTTCGCAATGACTCAGTCCCTGGGTCTGCCGTCACCCTTACCTCATCAGGAACCATGATCAGGGGGTACTTGTCCTCAGACAGGAAGTTGAAGAGGCACCAGAGGCGAAAGGCGTCCTGATTGGAGAGCAGGCTGTTCCCATTGCTGTTGGCTTGGTAGTTCTTCTTGGCCGTCAGCGTCCAGCACAGCTCGTCAAAATGTTCTTTAACAAAAGCCCCCTCCTCCACCTGCCCCAGGCGCGCAGGTCAGCTCACAGCCCCGTCCGTGCTGCCATAGCTCCCGCTGGGTGACTTGGGCTCCCTTGTGCCCCTGTCCCCAACTCCCCCCACTAAATGTGAGGAATATCTAGGCTAATTACCAGGTAACTAGTGGGTTCCAGTGTCCCCCAACACAGCACCAAGTCCCTGGCTAATGGAGAAACTGTATCCCCTCAGCCCAAAAGAGAAAGGAGAAGCCTGCGGGTGGGTGGGGGGCCGAGGAGAAGCTGCCGAGCCAGGACAGACGAGACCAGCAGGGTGAGCATCACGGCTGGGAGGGGCAGGTGGGCTCGGGCAGGGAACCGGTGGGGGAGTTGCAGGCAGGGTGGAGGCTGCGATAGAGATGAGGGTCACTGAGGGGGACTGGAAGAGGACGCGGGGCTGGGGTGTGACAGGCAGGGATGAGAGAGCAGGATGCACAGGGTGGGCAGTGGTGGGAGTCCACTGGGAGGAGGGAAGAGCTGGGGTGGCTGGGAAGTGGAGGAGGTCAGGGGTCCCCCGCAAGCCAGACCCCACCTTGTCCAAGATGTACTTGTTGAGGTAGGGCATGTAGCCCTGGCTGGACACAGGGCCGTCATCATCGTCTCGGAAGTGCTCCTCCAGGGCCACGGGGTCGTGAGGGATGTGCAGGACCGTGTACAGGTTGTGGGACAGCACCTGAGAAAGGGGGGTAGTTTGCCCTCCTGCACTGCACCCTGAGGGGCTGCAACCCAAACTCCCACCTCCCACTGCCCCATTCTGGCTGAGTGCTCTGCACACACTGTTCAATTCAGTAACTTAAACTTGGGGCTGGAGGAATGGCACAGTGCTTGCTGAGCAAGCACAAGGCCCTGAGTTTGATTCCCCAGCAACACATACATTAGGTGTGGTGGCTCACGCCTGTCATCCCACCACTCAGGAGGCTGAGGCAGGAGGATTGACATGAGTCCAAGGCCAGCCTGGGCTCCATAGTGAGTTCAGGACCAGCCTGGGCTGCAGAGCAAGACCCTGTCTCAAAAGCAAAAAGACAAAAAAATTAAAACTGAGCCAGGCATGGTGATGCATGCCTGGGCACCTTAGTGACTTAGAAGGAACCTGTCTCAAAATAAAAACACAAAAGGCAGGAGATGTGGCTCATGGTGAAGGCTCTGAACTCAGTCCCAGTCCAGCAAACGAAACAGAACAAAGTCCAAACAAAGAAACACCCACTAAAACTTACAGTGTGTGTGTGGGGGGAGGGGGGGTGGATGTGTGGTACTGGGATTCAGCCTGAGGCCTTTACACTCTGCTACATCCCAAGACCTTTTTCTTTTCTTTTTTTTTTTTGAGACAAAGTCTTGCTCAGGCTGGTTCTGAATTCCCAATGTAACCCAAGTGGCCTTGAATTCATAATATTCCTCCTGCCTCAGCCTCCTGAGCCAGCCCATTATTTTATTCTTGATTTTGAGGTGGGATCTTGAAAAGTTGCTAAGTAGTCCAGTCAGTCTGGGTTCAAACTCATTATCTTCCTGCTTCAGCCTCCCAGCGTGCTGGGATCACAGGCCTGTGCCATTGACCCTGGCTCCTACTCATACTTTATTAAGTGTCAGGGTCCTTCTACAGACAAGGTCACTGAGGCTCACAGGATTTCTGGTAACTTGCCCAAGGATGATGAGGGCAGCCGGAGACTCTGGTCCAGCTCCAGCAGACGCCAAAGCCCAAGTGCTTCCGGCAGCGCTGGGCTTTCTGCAGCAGCCCTGAACTTATCACCGTTTCCAACAACTCAGTGTTCAGGCTGAAGAATGCTGAGCCCCCCGGGGTGTGTCTACCCTAGAAAGGGCTCCTCAGAAGAGCCAAGGGAGGGGCTGGAGGAATAGCACAGCAGTTAAAGCGATTGCCTAGCAAACACAAGACCCTAGTTTCGATTCCTCAATGGGAGGTGAGGTAGGAGGATTGCTGTGAGTTCAAGACCAGCCTGGACTACAGAGTGAGACTGCCTCAAAAAAAAAAAAAAAAAAAAAGCTACGGGAGTCAGAGCATGGTGGGGCAAGCCTATATTCATTACTTGGGGAGGCTGAGGCAGGAAGATCACAAGTTTAGGTCCTGCCTGGGCAATTTAGCAAGATCTTGTATCAAAACAGAAGGGGTGTTGGGAATGCAGCTCAGTGGTACAGCACTCCCAGGTAGGGTTCCTAGGGTTCCCAGTAACTCTTCCCCTTTCCCCCAAGACCAACGGAGGAGGCTCACAGAAAGATCAGAAGAATGGCCCGGAAGGTGGGAAGGGTCTGTGGTTACGGTCGTGTGCTGGGGTAACGGCCTCAGTAAACATATTCGTGCTGCTACAACAAAGGGGCTGAACTCTGAACATGGGGAAAGGAGAGACATGGAACAACAGCCATGGGGAAATTCTACCATTTATCACAGCATGAAGGATTAAAAATATTCACCAGGACACATTTACAATGTGCCAGACACCGTGCAAGGTGCTCTTTTCTGTTCCCAAAGCCTTGGGGGCTGGAGGAATGGCACAGCGGTTAAAGCACTTGCCTTATAAACACCAGGTCCTGAGTTTGATTCCCCAGCACCACATAAAGCTGGGCATGGTGACACTCGCCTGTAATCCTCAGGAGGCTGAGGCAGGAGGATTGTCCTGAGTCCAAGGCCAGCCTGGGCTACATAGTAAGTTCAGGACCAGCCTGGGCTACAGAGGAAGACCCTGTCTCAAATAAAAAAAGAAAAAAGAAAAAGAAAGCTTTGTGGTGCCTGGGCGTGTGTGGCACAGCTGAGCTTCCTTCCCAGCCTTGATACACATTTCCAATCACCACAGTGACACTGACAGAAGATATTTCTGTTTTTCAGATGAAGAGGCTTGGCAAACAAAAAGCAGGGCCAGGGCAGAGCTGAGGTAGGAACTGGGTGGGCCCGGGGGCTGCTCCCTGGTAGGGTACCAACCCTGCACTTCAGCTGTGTGTGAACTTTTGAAATGAGGCCTCCATCATCCACCACTGCATCACCCCACAGCACCTATATGCCCTCTTCTGCACACTGAAGGCAAATGATCTATCTTTTTTTTTTTTTGTGGTATTTGGGTTTGAATCCAGGGCTTTCACACTGAGCAACAGCTCCAGGCCATCTTTAGAATTTTTACTTTGAGTCTTGCTTAGGGTCTTGCTAAGTCACTAAGTTGCTCAGGCTGGGTTGTAACTATGGCGATCCTCCTGCCTCAGCCGCCCACAGCGCTGGGGTGACAGGCCTGCGCCATCATCCAGGCCTTTCGCTGTCGGCCCGACGTGAGTAACTCTTCTCCAAGTTGGCTCTTGGAAGCAGGAGCTGACGCCATCTCAGAGGCGGTGTCTGGACGAAGCCTTTGTCTTGAGAGAGGAGGGGACCAAGAATTGAGGCGATTCTCCCCTGTGTTCTCCCGGGCTTTAGGTTCTGCTCTGCAAAGTGGGAAGGGGAGATCCCCGCGAGAGGGTCAGTGTTTCTTTGTGCCCTGACTTCCTTCCGGGCAGCCATTCCTAGAGTTTTGGCTATATGAGCCAATAGCTAACCTTTCCCTTAAAGCGTCTGGTTTGGTTTCTGGCACTCGTATCCAGCAATGTCCTGACTAACACGCCTGTGGGTCTAGAACACAGCCTCCACTGAAGGGGTGTGGCTGGCCCAGGCCTAGCAATTTGACTCGAGGGCGAGTGAGGGGATGAGAGTGGAAGCATCCACCGATGGCTTCGGAAGGGACAGGTGTGATTCTAAGAGTTCAACACAGTTTCACCTGCCACCTCTTCGCTTTTTTCCAAACTACCTCCTGTCCTTGTCTTCTTTAAAACCTCTTTTGTGTTCTGTATCAAGACGGGGCCTCTCCATATGTGATCCCAACTGCCTTGGAGCTCTTGATCCTCCCTCCACAGTCTCAGGAATACTGAGATTGTAAGTGCAAATGGCCACGCCCTGTGCTGGTCTCTTCTTAGAGCACCTCGTTATAAGGAAGCTTCCTGCAGAGTCCCAGCCACATAGCACACTGTACTGCGGGGGCAGAACAACATGGAAGGTCAGGGACCGTCACTTTCTGCTGCTGTGGCCTTGGATAAACCCCTTGGTTTTGTCCTTAATAATACAGTGGCTAAGGCCCACCACAGAGAGGCTGGTTGAGGTGACACATTCAGAGTGCCAGACTTGGGTCTGCACAAAACAAAGAGTGGGTCCCTTCCTGTGTGAGAAGTGATGTTTCTTGCCCCACATACTGACACAGACCTGGTTAGGTACGGTGGCACACTCCTGTGAGCCTGGCTCTGTGGGAGGCTGAGGCAAGAGGATTGCATTTCACTGCCAGTCTGGGCAACTCAGTGAGATCTTATCTTTAAAAAAAAAAAAAGTGGGGCTGAGGACGTAGCTCAGCAGTTAAAGTAGTTGCCTAGCATGTACAAGGTTGTGGGTTCAATTCCCCAGCACCACATGAAGACTCGCTGGGTGTGGTGGTGCACACCTGGAATCCCACACTGCAGAGGCTGACGCAAGACTGTTGTTTGTTTGAGGCCAACCTTGGCTACATAGTAAGTTCAGGAGGAGAGGGGGCTGCAGAACAAGACCCTGTCTAAAAACAAACAATAAACCACTGAGAACGTAACTCAGTGCTGGGTCCAGCACTGAAATAAGAATATTGCTAGAGATACAAAAAACGGACAGCACCAAGTACTGAGGAGGTGTGGTGAAACTCTAATCCCCTGTTGACAACATATGAATTACTCATCTTTCTGGAGTGCAAAAAATCTGTTTAATTGAAAATTGGATGTGATCTTTGAGTCTGAGTTTTTAATCATGCACCTTATAGATGCGCTCGCTGGCTGACCCTGAACTTGTGATGCTCCTGCCTCAGCCTCCTGAGTAGCTGGGATGATAGACATGCACAGCCACACCAGGCCAGAAATTTCATACAGTGTGATCTAATGTGTTTATTTGTACACACACACAAAAAATATTTAGGCCACTCAGCAAATGGAGAAGAGGGATCATCCCCTCCCCCAGCTCCTCCCTCCGGGCAGAGGCGTGGAGGCAGGAAGTAATTTTCATCTTTTTAACATTATATTCGTCTGTGCCCTGATTTTCTTTTTTTACCAGGCATATACATTGTCATTATGACAAGATCTTTAAAACAATAGAGATAAAAAACAAAGGGTGTCATTAGCCACTGTTATTAATTTGCCCTGTTATTAAGTTGCTCTGGTAAAACATTCTTGTGCTGTCCCCTGTGTGTGCCAGCAGTTTTGGGTGTTGTAGACTCCCCAAGGGGCGGCAAGGACTCTAAATCCAACCCAGACCCCACAGGTCAGCGCTTTCCAAATGCCAAATCCCTCCGAGTGACTCAAGTGGTTTCCCATCTTTTACAGAACAAAAGCTGAATCTTTCTTTTTTCTTTTCCCCAAAGGCTGAATCTTGCAGAGGCCTCTGACCCTGTGAGGGGCTCTGCTGAGCTTTTTCTGACCTCACTGGGTTGTTCACCTCTCCCCAACCAGTCTGGCTTTCCTGTTTTTTTTTCTTTAGAACAGGTGACACATATTCTTGCCTCAGGACCTTTGTATTTGCTGTTCCTGTGGCCTGGAACATGTCTTTTCAGGTACTGACATGGCTCCTACCACTTCTTTCTCTTTTTGGTACTGTAGTTTGAACCTAGTGCCTTTACACTGAGTTACATCCCTAACCCCTTTTTATTTTATTTATCTTTGAGACAGGGTCTCACTCTGTAGCCCAAGCTGGACCTGAACTCATTATGTAGCCCAGGCTGGCCTTGGACTCACGGCAATCCTCCTGCCTCAGCCTCCCCAGTGCTGGAATGACAGGTATGCACCACCATGCCTGGCTTTATGTGGTGCTGGGGAATTGAACTCAGGGCCATGAGCTTGCTAGGCAAGCACTTTAACTGCTGAGCCATTCCTCCAGCTGGGGGAGGGTTGCTAAGTCGCTAAATTGACCAGGCTGGGTTTGAACTTATGCTCCTCCTGCCTCAGGTTCCTAGAATGCTGGGCTCACAGGCCTGCGCCCTTGGGCTGGGCTTTCTCTCCCGTTTTACTCAGGTGCCACCGCCTCAGAAGGGGTCCCCGTCATGGTGTGTACCTCCCCAGCCCCACACTGGCGCCTCCCTCCACTCCCCCATCCTCGGGCGGCAGGCCATCTTCCATCACACCAGACATTGCATTTACGGATGCTGTCCCCCATCTCCTGCCCAGAATGTCCGCCTCACAGGGGTGACCATTTCTCACTCCCCGAGTCTGGCATGTCGAGGATGCTCAACAACTATCTGTTGAATGAACCCCAATGCCTCGTGGGAAGAAATAGGAAAAACCCAAAGTTTAGACAGATTCTCTCCCAGCAAGTCGGCTTCCCAGGGCCTCGCGCACACCCTCCTCCCACCTCGGATGGGACCTGCCACCAGCCCCGCGTTCCCTGAGCTGCTGCCCGCCTTCCTTCCTTCCTTTCTCCTCCCTGTCCTCCACTCGATTTGCATTTAGTGGGCTTTCCTAGCCTGCACCTGTGCCCTGGAAGCTCTGCCCCTGTGAGCTGTCAGATGTCAGAACCGGAGGCACCAAGGCTCCAGACACCCGGCTGCTCCCCCGAGAGCCGGTAGACCTCAGCCTGCCGGGCTTCCGGTGCTGGCTGGGGCGTGGGCAGGGGTGGAGGCCAGGGAGAGGGTCAGGCTGGAGAGGAAGCAGCGGCCTGGGCGGGCGAGGAGGGGCTCACTGGAAACCCTCAACCCACCCTTGGCCCTGGGGCTGCACATGCTCACCATTCAGCTGGATCCAGAGGCGAACAGACATGCCCGGGTCTGGCCCGGGAGCCGCGAGTGCGCGCTGGGTGGGGGTGGGGGGATATCTCTCGGCTCCTCTTGGCATCGGAATCACCTGCAGGGCTGGTGAAACTGAAATGCGCTGCCCTGACCTATTGACTCAGAGTTTCCAGAGGTGGGGCCCAGGTGACTGTTTTTTACAAGCTGTCATGGGAGAGGAGGCCTACAGGCCCCTTGACCTAGGGGCAGGCCCTGACCTCTGGGTAGGCAGCCACTGACCTTTAAGAGGCTTTCTTTAATCATTCTTTCCTCTGAAGGAATGTGGCTCAGAAGGGGTTCCCCTGTGGGAACTTGATGTCCTCTAAAAACTCAGGTGCAGGGAAAGCAGTGTATATCAGGTCGAGGGGACACTAAGGAGTCACTAAGGTTGAGGGCACGGTGCTGTGTGCCTGTAATTCCAGTGCTATGGGAGGCTGAGGCAGGAGAATCCCAAATTCATTTCCATTCTGGACAATTTAGTGACTTAGGGAGACCTTGTCTCAACATAAAAAAAAAAAAAAATTAAAAAGGTCTGGGAATGTAGCTTAGTGCCCAGGCACTGACAGAGTCAAACTCCAGGACCACAAAAAAAGTCAGTAAGGAGCTGGTACACAGCTATAATCCCAGCTACTCAGCAGGCTGAGGCAGGAGGATCAAGAGTTTGAAGCCAGACTCTGAGAAGTCAGTAAAGACCGGTTCTGTTAATCTAGCATGCAGGACCAACAGGATCCCATGCCAAACAAGGAGCAGAAGCTGCAGACTGAGGATTTGGGAATCCACAGAAGTACCAAACACGAACTACAGAAATAATAAGCAACCTCTTTGTTCTAAATAGGCAGGTTTTTTTTTTTTTTTTTTGAGACAGGGTCTTGCTCTACAGCCCAGGCTGGTCCTGAACTCACAATGGAACCCAGGCTGGCCTTGGACTCACAACAATTCTCCTGTCTCAGCCTCCTGGGTGCTGGGATGACAGATATGCACCACCATGCCCGGCTTACATGGTGCTTGGGAATCAAACTTGGGTACTCAGCATTCTAGATTCTAAGTGATTTTTATTTTTTTTTATTTTTATTTTTTGACAGTGCAAGGGATGGAATCCAGGGCCTTTGCAATGAGCCACAGCCCCACTGCATTTTTTTATTTTGAGACAGGGTCTGGCTGAGTTGCTAAATGACCCAGGTGGGCTTGAACTCGTGAACCTCCTGCCTCAGCCTCCCAGAGTGCCCAAGTGATCCTTTTAAAGGGCACAGATGTCCTAACAGTTACTCTTTGTATCTGAGTGGGAACTAAAGCAGAGCTGATAATGAAGGAGTGCTGGGAATTTTCAAAGGTGGCAATGTCTGGATTAGCTGTATAATTTACTGAGAGCAAGAAGAGACTGGAGAGGTGGAGTATGGGCATCAAAAGAAAGACAGACTAGGTATGGTGGCCCACTGCGCCATGGCCCCAGGGAACTGCAAGTTCAAGGACAGCCTGGGGGCAATTTAGTGAAACCCTATCTCAACAAAAAACAAAAAGGGGTTGGGGGGCTTAAGCTATGGCACAGCAGTTAAAGCACTTGCCTTGCAAGCTCAAGGCCTTGAGTTCGATTCCCTAGCACCATAAGAAGTTGAGTGTGGTATCACATGCCTGTAATCCCAGCACCCAGGAGGCTGAGGCAGGAGGACTGCTGTGTGTCCAACGCCAGCGTTGGCTCCATAGTGAGGTGAGGACCAGCTTGGGCTACAGAGAGGGACTCTGTCTCAAAAAAAAAAAAAAAAAAAAGAAGCGGGGAGGGGAATTGGGAATGCACTGCAGTATGAAAGTCCTGGGCCCTATGCCTAGCATCACAAAAAGACTGAGCTCACTTGCTTGATGCTTTTGTGTTTACTTATTTGTGGTGCTGGGGATGGAACCCAGGGTCTTGCACATGCCAGGCAAGTGCTTGACAACTGAGCTATCCTTCCAGCCCCTATTTCTTTTATTTTTTTTAAAAGTTATTTTTGTAGACTAATTGACTGACAGTTTATGGTCCAATCTTCGTGCATTTTTTTTTTTTTTTTTTTTTTTGAGACAGGGTCTCACTCTGCGGCCCAGGCTGGTCCTGAACTCATCATGGAGCCCACAGCAATCCTTCTGTCTCAGCCTCTTGAGTGCTGGGATTACAGGAGCTTGGCTTATGTGGTGCTGGGGAATCCAATTTGGGCACTTAGTACTTGACTTAGCCCGCTGAGCCATTCCTCCTGCCCCCCAATCCTCCTGCTTTATACATAAGAAGCTGGCGCATCAGAGATGGGCAACTACTTGCCTAAGGCCACCCAGCTGTGAGTCAAGGGCCAAGCCTCCTTGGTTCTGAGTTAGGGGGCATCCTTCCCTCTCCAGTCCCACATATTCACCCGGGGAGACCAGCAGCATGCAGGGCAAAGCTGAGGCACCGAAGCTCACAAGTTTCTGGACCGGTTGCTTTTAACTTTCCTTCCACCAAGGAGCAAGTGGCAACCCCTCCTAGAGAAGGTGGAGCCTGAGCTGATAACTTCAGGGTGCTAGAGATTGTCCCTGGGCTCCAGGACAGCCCTGAGTGTCAGCTGAAGGCTCAGAAGCATAAGGTCCCTGTACAGCCTCCCTCCCTTCCTTCCCCAGACTGTCCTGTCAAGGGGAAGCTGCAGGCCAGCTGCCTCCTGAGGTCAGAGACTCACTGCTCTGTGTGCATACAGGGTGCTGCCTGGCAAGTCAGGGAGGAAGGAGACCAGGCACTCAGCTGACCCTGCCCTGGGGACAGGGTGTGACCACCAGGAAAGCCATCATTTGGAAGGGTTTCCCCCTCTAAAGCCCTCCCTCAGGGTGGATTCGCACAGCCCTAACATCCTGCTAAGTTTTCTGGTTTTAGTTTTTATTTTTATTTTTTTGAGACAGGGTCTCGCTCTGTAGTCCAGGCTGGTCCTGAACTCACTAGAGAGCCCAGGCTGGCCTTGGACTAACAGAAATCCTTCTGCCTCAGCCTGCCAAGTGCTGGGATTACAGTGTGTGCCACTATGCCTGGCTTTGGTTTTAGGTTTGTTTGTTTTTTTGAGACAGAGTCTCACTTCATAGTCCAGCCTGGTCCTGAACTTACTATGTAGCCTTAAACTCACAGTAATCCTCCTGCCTCAGCCTCCTGAGTACTAGGATTACAGGGTACAACACCAAGCTGGGCATATATGATGCTGGGGAATCGAACCCAGGGCCTTGTGCTTGCCTGTGTTGTCCCTCTAGCCCCTTCCTGGTAAGTGTGTTCAACCTAAGTCTACTAGAGACAGGAGTGTCATTCTTGATAATCTCACTGTCTCAAGCCAGCTGAAAGCCATCACATTCTTACAAGAATTCAGGAGAAGCAGGGCCCAGTGGCACCGGCCAATAATCCCAGTATCTGGAAGACTGAAGCAGCAGGATCACACATTTGAGCCCAGTCAGGGAAACTTAGGGAGAGCCTGTCTTAAAATAAAAATTAAAAAGGGCTGGGGATATAGCTCAGTTTGAAGGCCCTGGGTGAAATCTTCAGGACTATGCAGCAGCCAGGACTACGCAGCAGCAACAACATTATGGATTCAGAGATGACACAGGCCTGCTCTCTGTCCCAAGCCTTCTCCAGGGAAAATATTCTCAACTCCCTGGCTTTCCTAAGGATTTCTGTTCTTCCTCCTTTGGCCCACCGAGGGTTACAACCACCGCTACCAGTCTGCCAGCCCTCAGGGTGAAGTGATGACCAATGCAAGTTCAGAGCTTCCCGAGGCTCGCACGGATCCCAACTGAGGACCCCAAGGCCAGGGACAATTTTCTAAGAACAGCTGATGTGGATGCCTTTCTCCTTTACAGGAGACTGCAGGGGACAAGGGAGTCCTACGGGGGTATCTGTCCCTTATGCCTCTTCTTCTTCTCCATTACTTCTCTGCCTTTCTGGCACCCCCACCCCGGCATTGACACTGCTTCCTCCCATCCCAGCGTCCATCACTATGGGCTTTGGGGAAGCTGCTTTCCGTCCTGTGTAGAGGCCCTGCCAGTTCTGATTCACCCCTACCTGGCCCCTGAGACTTCCCCGTCAAACCACGTTCTCAGAAGGGACATGCTTTGTCTCAGGCAGTGGTGAAAGCTGCCATTATCTGTGTCACTAGACGGGCACAGAGGCACTGACGGGCAGTGGGCTCGATCTGAGCTGCCACGCAGCACGGACAGTGCACAGATCAAGCATGCATGATTTCCGTGGACTTTTCCCTAGAAACATTCACCTGCGGGGTGGGGAGGAGGTGCTGAGTCAGAGTCAGGCCAGAGGCTCAGATGAGGAGGCCTCATTGGCTGATGGCATCAGAAAACAGGAACCACTTGAGGGCTGGACCCTCATGTGAGGGACACTGAGGCATCCTGAGCCTCAGAGGTAGAAAGTGGTACCTCGGAAACAAGAAGCTATGGTGGTTGGGAATGTCCTGGAAACCAAAGAGGTGTCCAGGGGACAGAGTTTCTCTGGTATGACCTGCTTTTCTTCCATTCACACCAAGGGCCCAGCTAGATGACAGCTATATTCTCAACTCCCTGGCTTTCCTCTACCATGAAAGGGAATTAAGTAGGATGGAAGGAGGAGGCCCCCCCCCCCCCCCCCGCTCTAGAGGTCAATGCGAACCTTCTCTTATTCGTTCGATGCTCATAAACCTGGCTAAGGGATTCCTAACGGAATAGGACCCATTCGGGACATCCCAGTTACACATAAGTTCCAAGGTCTGTGATGGGGATAAGGGGCGAAGCAGAGATGGAATGTAACACCCACTCTGTCCTAGACCTCTCAGGTTTGGGCACTGTCCGCCTTAGTTGTTAAGAAGGGAAGGAAAGGTATGACGTATGAGAGCCCAGCCTTAGGCCACGCACACAGCATTAGGCTCAAAACAGCTGGAACGGGAAAGCAAACTCCAAGTCAGTTTCCAGAGCAGAGGCATGCACGGCTCCTTTCTCCAGGTCCGTGGGTCTCACAGCCTTGGCCTGGCTTCCTCCTCTCTAGCCCCGCACTGGAGGAGAGGGAGAGAAGCTCCTGGGTCAGGTGATGGGCTTTAGGATCGTCACTGCTAGGGTGAGCCCCCAGCCCCTGCCTGAGATCTAAAGGCCCAAGATAAGATTTCGTGTGTGTGTGTGTGTGTGTGTGTGTGTGTGTGTGTGTGTGTGTGTGTGTCTGCTGTGCAGGAATGGATGGTGACCCCTTACAGGAAGTGACTGACAAGTCCTGGCTAACTACCTATAATCCCAAAACTTGGGAGAGGCTGAGGCAGTAGGATTGTCGAGAGTTCTAGGCCAGCCTGGGCTACACAGTGAGTTCAAGGCTAGCTCACACTACAGACCCTGAGTCCAAAAACATTTTAAAAAACACAGCAGTAACTGTCTTTAAGGCGGGGAGGAAGTGGCAGGAAGGGGGTGCGTGTCCAAGCATGACTCTGGGGAGCTGGTGTGCTCACCACATGGAGTCTGGGAAGCGGCCTGGCTCCTGGCCCTCAGAACCCCATGATGTCCCTTCTCCCTTCCAGTCAGGGGACCAGGCTCTGGACGCACTTCACCGGGGCCTCTGGACAGCAGGCAGCAGCATCCACCGAGCCATGTTGGGCCAGTTTCCTAGTACCAGGCCTCCACCCCAAGCCAGGGCCGCTGGGTGGCTGGGTGCCCAGAGCAACAAGGCACTCACGCCTGGCTCCCAGGCGTCTGGGACTGGTGGGGTGTGCGTGCCAGCCCCCCCGGGACCCCGGGGCCCTCACCTTGAGCTGGGACTTGGACACCTTGCCGCTCTTCTCCACGTCCAGGGCGGTGAAAGCATACCAGATGGACTTGAGCAGCTCCTTGCGCAGGGCCATGGCTGAGGCGCCCGCCCGCCTGGGCGGCCCTCACACCAAGATCCGGTTTCAGGAAATGCAAACGGCTGCCGACCCAGACCGCAGAGGCGTCCTGGTGCAGAGCGAGAGCTCCACCTGCCTGCTCACAGGGGCGTTCTGCGCTGCTCTTTGGCTTGGGCGGCTCCTCATGGCGTGGGAAGCGGGATCCCAGACCTTTTCAGAGCTACTGCCCCCATTTTCAGGGCCTGGCTCTATGGGCATGAGGTCCTGTGAAAAGCCTCCCAGCCCCCCCCCCCCCCCTGCTCCCCATCCCAGCTCCACAAGGCAGCTCGCCTAGACAAAGCCCATCCGAACTTTGCATCAGATCACTCATACATACCAGGTGAATGGATTTGGATAAACGACTTAACCATGAACATTTTCCTCTTGGTCAAGTGGACATACCAGCCTCCCAGAGTTGTAAGGCTGTCTGAGAACGGAAGCTCTCAGAAGGCTGTGGCTCCTAATGCAACCTGAGTCCAGGGACCCTCCAGATCGGATGGGCTTGGCTCCCCACTCCTGTGACAATGTCCAGTGTATCCGAGGTGCACTGTGGCCGTAGGATTCACAGCCCTCATGGTACATCAGTGCTGGCATTTCTTTAGATTCTGTACCCATGAGGGCTGGGCACCTGCACCAGTAGTGGGCATAGTGACAGAGGAGGTATGCAGGCCCATTTGGGGACCTTTATTTCCCTGGAACATGCCTCAGTTCTTCTGCTTCCAGGGGGTTAGTGACCAGAGAACATGGGGGTTTTCTGAGCATCCTAGAGGAAGCCTAGGTCAGGGAAAGGGTTCTATTCTCAGGTGGCAGGAAGGGGTTGGAGGAACGTCTGTCACCACAGAGAGATGCAAAGGTGAGAAGGGAAGAAGCCTTTAACAGATTAATAATTGCTGCAACCCTTCTGCATCAGGGGTCAAATCCACAGTTCCTTTCTGCCACACGCTTTTCTGCACCCTTTCCTCCAGCTGAGGCTGTCCCACCCCTCACTTTCCAGTGGGGTCTCACACAGCACATGGCTCCTACCCCCAGAGCCAGGATTTCAGCACCAGAGCAGCGAGGCATCAGAGCCCCAGAAACCTGGCAAAGGTGCTCTTCAGACCTGCACAAACCTGGGGCTCTGGCCTCTTGGAGCAGTTGACTGTGCACTCTGGGGTGGGTAGAGACGGAGGAGTTTGGGGCTAAATTCTGCCAAAATAAGGCAGAAAGAAAAAGGATTCCTTCCCGTCATCCAGGGACTGAGATTCCACCACAGCCTGCAAGCAGCAGTTACTTAAGTCCTCTGTGGCCATCTGAGACACCACCTGCTCGGCTGTGGGCAGGAAGCCACCCACGGTTCCTCAAGGCTTGTCTTACCTTGGACTTTCCTTCCACCTGGGCCCTGGGAGGCTAGCCTACAGGAAGTTGAGCACTGAGGCCAAGCAGGAGAAACGCTCACCAGGGACCTGAGACAAAGGATGGAGGAATCCAGGTGGAAACTTGGAACTTTTATTAATTCATCCATTTGCCACCACCACCCAGAGCAAGAGAAAAATAATTATCAAAGTGGAATTTAAAAAAAAAAACCACAAACAAATTAAACCCAATCTCTAGCAGTCTATGTACAGGCAGGGCCACTCTGGCCTCTCTGCCATGGAGAGGCCAGGGGCGGCTGGGGGTAGTGGCAGCTGGGTACCCTGACTCCAGCCACAGGCCCCTGAGGAATTAATTCTTACTGTGGTGGCAGGAATCCCAGTGCCAAGGAGCCAGACATCCCAGCTGGCCTTGGGGAGACGGTTATTGCTGGGAGGGGCAGCCTGGGCTTGTTCTGCCCCCACTGGGCTGAAGAGCTGCCTGCCCTCTTCCCTGTGGGCTGTGACGAGTCCGGGTGGATGCCAGTCTCCACCCATCTCCCCCTGAGAAGACAAGTGGCCAGCAGAGTGGGCGCCCTGTACAGCCTGGCGATAGGCTTGTCCTCAGCTCTCCATTCCTGCGGGCTGGCTCTCCTCGTGGGCAGGGCCTTCATCCTCTCCAGCTAGGCTGCTTCTGGCTGCCTTCTCACCCCACAGACGTACGTGGCTGCCTTCCGTGTGACAGCCATGGTCGGGCCCTGGGTGGTGGGGCTGTCTGAGCAGTGGCGCCTCTTCCAGCATGGCACACGAGCCTGCCCTCTCGGGCTCAGCAGCCACTCTCTGACACTGCCGTCTCCAGAGTCACAGCCCCCTGCTGCATGGCAGCAGTGGCCACACTGATGGCCTCCTCCAAGGTCTGCTGCTCTTCCAGCTGCAGAGACAGGGTATGGCAGAAAAGGGGAGGTAAGACCCTCCCTCCCAGACTCTACCCAATAGGCAGGAAGCTCATAGATAAAGGGTCCTGGTACGTGAGGTATGGCCAGGGAACACAGAGGACCCACAGCCAGAGTGACCAAAATATTAATGACTGACTACAGAGGACTTCAGGGATCATTGGCTTCAGCCTCCTTATTGCCCAGATGAAGAAACAGGGACGAGAAGAGACGAAGGGCTTCAGCCGCAGGTGGCCTGACGTGGGCGTTACCTCCAAGATGCCTCTGGCCAACAAAGCGTTGGACCCACATGTGTGGGTGCAACAGGAAAGGATCTGGCCTCTGGGATAGGCTCTCTTGAGCTTGATGCTCTCCTCTTCCAGATCTCCATCCTATTCCCTCTATAGAGGCCTTGTTCTTTCTTTCTTTATTGAGACAGGGTCTCATTCTGTGTCCCAGGCTGGTCCTAAACTCATTATGGAGCCCAGGCTCGCCTTGGACTCACAATAATTCTCCTGCCTCAGTCTCCTGAGTGCTGGGATTACAGGTGTGCACCAAAGCCAGTTTATGTAGTGCTGGGGAATTGAACTCAGGGCCTTGAGCTTCTAGGCAAGTGCTTTAACCACTGTTCCATTCCTCCAGCCCTCTCGCCCCCTTCTTTCCGCCCAGATTCTACCTACCTGCACTGCAATGTGTGTTCCGTTGGCTGTGGCCAACAGTGCCACCTGTTGATGGTGAAGGGATGCGACACTTGCGTCCTCGGCCACCACAGCCCCAGAGGTAATGATTGTGACCTGAAACACAGGAGATCTTCCACCAACATGCAGTATCTTCACTTTCCCCACTCCAGATAAAACCCTCCACAAAGGGCGGCCAGGAGGAGCCTAGAGGGAAAAAAACCTCTATAGGCTAGATTAATTAGCGTGGGGCAGAGCCGTATGAAGCTGGGCTTTTCTCTGACTTAGAGCCCAACTGAACCTAGGGAGGGATTCTGAATCACAGGATGGGGCTAGAACAAACTCCAGACAGGACGGAATCCTCTCAGTTGCAAGTGTAACTCAAAGTCCAGGGAACACCGATTAGCCTAAGGAGGCACAGCCAACTCGGGAATGACTGAGATTTCAAAATTCTCTCTTGATCTCTCACACACTTTTAGAGCTTAGAGCTGGGCTAGGGATGCAGCTCAGTGGAAAAGTGCTAGTCTGCCATGTGTGAGGCCCTGGGTTCAATCCCCAGTACGGTGAAAAATAAAAACAAAGCTGAGAGTTACTGCTGGCCCAGAGGAGCTGTGAGGAAGATTTCTTTTTCTTTTTCTTTGATGGAAAAACTTTCTTATAAAAGGCATGACGAGTTCTTCCTGAACTTCAATTCCCACTCCACAGAAGGGGTAAGAAGAGAACAAGAAACCCTAAGCAAACCGCCTGGTCATACGGGCTGCGTCTGAGTGCCATCGGCGCTGACCATGGTGACTGTACGTGTGCCAGATGTGGCCAGGTCGTCGTTGTGGCTGGGGATGGTGAGGGTGGTGCTGCCATGCTGGGTCACCACACTGATGGCACTCCCCAGGGCCTGCAGGTCTTCTGGGGACAGGCTGACCTGCCAAGAGGAGGGGAGGTGAGCTGGAGGGCCAAAGGAGGGTGTGGCTGTTCTTGTAGCCAAGCTTGGCTTCAGTCTTAGGAGTAGGGGCTGAGCCAATGTTGCAGAGAGGCTACGTTAGAAAAATTCCACTGGCTACTTTTAATTTTTTTCAGTACTGGGATTGAACTTGGGGCTTTCACACTGACCTACACCCCCATCCCTTTTTAAAATTCATTTTGAGACAGGGTCACAATAAGTCTAGGTTGGTCCTGAACATCCCATGGAGCTCAGGCTAGACTCAAACTCACAGCAATCCTCTTGCCTCTGTCTTACGAGTGTGGGGTTACAGGTGTGCATCACCACACCCAGCTATTACATGCTGCTAAGATCAAACCTAGGTCTCGCACTTCCTAGGCAAGCGCTTTAATCATGGAGCTATGTCCCTGGTCCCCTGGACTCAAAACTTGTGATCTCCCTGACTTGGCCTCTCGGAGTGCTGGGATTATAGACACGTGCCATCAGGCCTGACTGGACTTCTATTCACAACCACTTTGCCTCTGGGGTTGCCACTACTCAGTTTTGTCCTCCTGACAATGCTGGAAGGTACAGATGTGCTGGGCAGTAAAAATGCGGACAAGAGTCAGGGCTTCTGCTGGCTAGCAACAGCAGAGGAGGAACTGGTGGGCTTCTGGGCCCCTATGCCTCTCTCAAGGACATCCCAGTGTCTCATTCAGACAGTCACAGGATAAAGCCTCGTTGGCTTCAGGCAAGGTGGAGCCAGAGGAATAAGAAGAGCTGGGCTAGGTTACAAGATCTGGTCCCCTCAACCTCAGTTCTCCAAGGTACATAAAGCTGCCACGAGAACTGGGACAGAGGTGGCTGCTGGGACTTCAGGGCCCTCTAGACTCCCCAGAAAGCTGGGAGTGGCCACTCTGGTCTCCCTCGCCTCTGCGCTCAGGACCTGTACCTGCTGGGCACCATCCTGAGTGATCAGAGCCACCTGGGGAGGCCCATCCTCCTCAGTCACCATGGCCACTTGAGCTGGGATGTCGTCACCTTCTTCCTTCACTTCTGAAAGGTACGTGACATGGGCTCGCTTGGGCGGTGGGCTTTCCTCAGCTGCAGAGGCGGCTAGGAGAGGAGAGCCCAGGCTGCTACCAGATGTTATGGGCATCTGGCCTGTCCCACGCTCTCCCTGGCCCACTGCCCTCACCCTCCAGTTGCTGCTGCTCGTAGAGGGCCTGTTCACTCTCCTCGGTGGCTTCCAGCTCGCCGTGGGCACTGCGTTTGTGCATGGCCAGGGTGGAGGTCTGCCGGTAGGTCTTGCCACAGGTGCTGCAGGTGTAGGGCTTGCAGTGCGTGTGCACCACGTGGTGCTTGTACAGGCTCGAGTACTCGGTGAAACGCTTCCCACAGCCTGGCACCGTGCAAACGTATGGCTTCTCCCCTGGGGACACTGGGCTGTGAGGGGTGGGAACTGGGGCTGGCAAGGGGGCATCTAAGGGGACAGGGGTAAGGGACAGGGTTGGTAAAGGGAGAGCCGGAGGGAGGGAAAGGACTGAGACTTGAGGCTCTGAACGGACAGAGTTGGGAAGTTGGCCAGAGGAAGGCAGGGAGGACAGGACTTGGTACCTCTGGGCCCAGAGTCTGGCGCAGAAAGACTAGGGGTATGGCAAGTCTGGGGTTGTTATAAAGGGGAAGTGAAGGCTGGAGGGCTTGCAAGGTTGGGACTGGGGGGACAGGGTGGTGAGCAGAAGAGGAAGGTGGTCAGAATAGAGACTGAAATGTCAGGTGCAACGTGAGAGGGGTGGACACACATGGCCAGAATGGTAAGTGACGAGGAGGGTGGGGACACATAGGAATCGAGTGCACAATGGATGAAGTGAGGAGTTGCTCTGCTTCTTCCCCCCTTCCTGACCCTGGTCTCTAGGAGCTCAGCTACAGGGGAGAGCTCAACAGGGTGCGGGGGGCTGCCAGGAGCTGAGGGATGACCCTGCAGAAGGCTGGGAAGACCTGTCAGCTTGGACCAACTAGAAGGGGAGGAGCTGCTCACTGTAGATGAAACCCTCGCCCAGGCCAGCCTGGGGCAGAGACGCAACAGCAGCGCCAGGCTGGCATCTGAGCTGTGTCTCGGATCGGAAGCCTACCGTAGGGGAGACGGGGTTGGAGGGGTGGTCCTTGAATGCAGCTGGCCCACCTGTGTGGATGCGCACGTGATTCTTGTAGTTGGTGGCGCTGGTGAAGCCACGGCCACAGTGGGGCTCAGGGCAGGTGTAGGGCCGCTCGCCTGTGTGGGTGCGCACATGTACCTTGCGGATGTTAGATGTGGTGAAGGAGCGGCCACAGCCCTCAAAAGGGCACCGGAATGGGCGCTCGCCTGTGCAGGAAGGGTGACCACGTTAGGGCAAGCTGGGGCTGTCCCCCGCCCTGGGGGCTGGGCAGGCAGAGTGCAGCCTACCAGTGTGGGTACGGACGTGCTTCTGCAGGTCTCCCGAGGTCTTGAAGGCCTTGCTGCACAGCTCCTCAGGGCACTTGTACGGCTTCTCACCAGTGTGGGTGCGGACATGGCTCTTCAGACCATAGCCTGTCCAAGTGCACATGTGGACGGTCAGAAGTATGACCTGGTCCTTCACTGCCCACATCATTCAGAGGGCCACCATCTAACTGTCCTCTGGAAGGTTCTAGAAGCTCAGGTCAGCCTCTACCCCATCCTACCTGGGCAAGTAAGAGGGGCCAGGAAAGCCCTCTTTTCCTCTCCAGGAGCAGCTCGAGGAATTCCAGAACCGACAGGCAAGGGACCCTAAAGGTTCTGGCTTCAGAGGAGAAAGTAGCCCCGAGATGTCATGGCTGAGCACCCTGCAGCTGGCCCTGCAGTCAGTGGCTATCAGAGCTCACACCTGTGTCCCGCCCGGCTCCTCCTGCTGGCTGGGCCTTGCTGCCTTGCGCTTTGCAGCGGCATTGTCTCATAGGGAGCACCTGTAGGCTGGAGTGCTCCCAAAGCAGTTTCTAAGCACAGCACCTGTGTTCGACTCCCTTCTAAGATGTTCCACAACTCATCTAGAACCCTCTGCCCTCACCTGGTAGCAGTCTACCTTCAGTCTCTATCCTGGTCAGTTACCTGTGGCAAAGGCCTTTCCACAGCTGGGGAAGTCACACCTGTATGGACGGTCACCCGTGTGAGCTCTTTCATGCACCTGTGCGGACAAGCAATCACCTGGTTCAGAGGGACAAGGGTCTAAACCAGTTCTGTGACCCCTTCCTCCTGAACTGTCACGTGCGTCAGAGCTTCCTGTGCTCATTTCCACATGTGTCTCTTCCCTCTGGCTGGTCACGTGCCACCTGAGCAGAAACCAGCCCCAGGGAGCGTTGAAGGTGGAAGTACAGCCTGGCAGGGAGGAAGGCAGAGCCAAGAGCACCTGCCAAGCTGCCTTACCTTTAAGTGGTGTGCGGTGGTATAGAGACGTCCGCATCCCTTGTAGCCACAGCGAAATGCTCTGTCTCCAACCTGCTGCCCTTTGCCATTATGAGAAGCCTGGCTGTCATGCAGAACCTGAGGGAACAATCTTGGGGTCCCTTATACATGTAAGGTTCCACTGAAGGAAAAGGTGGGGAGGGTATGATACAGGGCCAACTGGCAGCCTAACCCAATAAACAGGATTAGACTGTTCAGGGTCTTGGGGCAGTGGGTCATACCCAGGCAGATAGGAGGAGACATCCAGATACTCTGCAGAAGAAACAGGGCTGATAACTTGGAAGCACCTGTCTCTAATGGACAGAGGGAAGACTAAATACCATGGGAGCTGTGAAAAAGGGTCCCTCCAGGACAGCGAGGCACGGCTGTCCAGATGGCCATACCTAAGCTAGACTGAGAAACATAAATCCCCTTTGCCATGTATCTATATGAGGATGCAACTCTTTCCTTTTTAATTAATAACTTATGTATTTCGGTGGTACCAGGTTCACACCAAATTCTATCCCAGTTCTTTTTAAAAGATGTTTGATTTTGGGACAGGGTCTCTTTACAATCCTACTGCCTCAGCCTCCCAGAGGCAGGTATCATCACACCTGGTTCATGAGGCTACCACTGTTGACACATCCGTCCTCCAACAGGAGGGGACCTTCTTCCTTGGGGAAGAAGCTCTGGAGCATGAGCAAGGGGATTGTTGTGGGATAAGCTCACCCAGGTTCAGCTGGTCGGGCAAGGGGCCAGAGGAAGGTTGTCACAACCAGAAGTGCCGGGAGACAGGGCAGAAGTCTCAGCTCTAACCACAGTGCCCAAGTAATGACAAGTCCTCCTGCTGCATCTCCTCCTGGGGTTACTGCTAGAGCCACCTGTCCGAGCCTCTGGCCACAGAGGGCCCTTACTGTTCTGCTTTCCTAGACACAGCCCTGCCAAGACTGTCCCTGAGTCTTTCTGGGATGCTAAGGGACTGCACTTTGGTCATTCCAGGGACACCTGAAACAGGACTCCACAAGTCACAGGGACAAGAGGAGAGGGTGACAGAGCAATTCACAAGTCTGTTTAGTCAGTGTTCAGGTCAGGGGGTCAAGCAGTGACAAAGTCACATGGAGACAGCAGCTAGTGGGTGGATGGGGGAGGGTCACAGGTGGCCAGGCCTGCCTGCTGAGGCGGCCTAGCCACATGGACATTGAGATTTCATTCCTGTTTCAGCAGGATCATGAGGCCTGGAGGTGACCTCTGAATCACAGTCCCACCTCACAGTATTAGAGAGGATCAAGCTGCGGCCTAGGAGGGACGCAACTCCCTTGAGGCAGGGCCAGCACAGCTCTCAGGCCTAATGATTTAAATAAAGACCAGTCCCCTTTTGATCAGCAGCTGATCTCCCATTTGGTCTTTAAAATGCACCTTGAGGAACAGAGGTGGGCACGATCTAGAGTGGCCTGCTATGACGTTTTGTGCTTCACTTTGGAGGGACGTGAAGATTCCCTCTCTTCCTTTACCACAGAGTCATTTGTGTTTTTATAAAAGCGTCTCCCCAGTCTCTGGGTAAACCTGGTGCTCGCAGAAGCTCTGCCACATTCTGCAGGCTCTGGGTCCAGCCAGGGAAGGAAGGAGCCCTCGGACTGGAATGCTCACAGATCTCTGTGCTGCTGCAGGCACAGCCGAGCACAGCGTGCTGAGAGTGACCAGCTTCTGGGGAGCTAGGAACTGCTCCTGCAGTAGTGTCACTGTGTGGGCCTTGGGCTCCAAGCTTCCCAGCTGTCTTGCTGCATGTGTCTTGGTCACCACCCACTGAGCTTATTTTTCCAAGTGACTCAATGAGCCCAGAGGAGAAATAAATACAAGAGTGTCTGACTTCAGTGGGTGGGAAAACTAAGAAAAGACCCCAGCAGGGGCTTTCCCAGACAGCATAGAGGATTATTACAGCAGCCAGCGTAGAGCTGGGCCTCCCTTCCCACCACACGATGTGATGGCTTGTAAAGCAGCCATCTCTCACAGAGACGGCATAAACAAGGGTAAGTGGAAACAGCTGTCAGCGTCCCCGACCAGGCTGTGATCCACCCCTGGACAAGGCCATGTGAGAGGTGAACTGGAGGGATGAAGGAAGTTGACCAGGTCTTGCCCAAGCACGGGGCTGTCTTTGTCCTCTCTAGAGCTGAGTCCTGGCAGGGCAAAGAGGTGCAGGCAGGTAAGGCCTGGCTGCTCAGAGTGACGGGCAGTGTCAGGCTCTGTGTGCTTACTTTGCTGGCGTACTGCTCCAGGGCTACCACCGTGTCTGCGCTGAAACCCTCCTCATCCTCTGCTGCCAGGCCCTCCAAGCCCACCTCTGTCTGCACGGCCAGGACGGTGCCCTCCGATGGCACGACCACAGGGTGGTGAATGTAGGCAGTGGAGCCGTCCTCCAGCTGGACGGCCTCCAGGGCGCTGGGGTCACAGCCCTCTGCAGGGAACAGGTAGTCAGCCCCGATGCCACACAAGGAAGAGGCACAGCTGGGCCCCTGGCTTGAAGCCGATGGGAAGAACATGCATCAAGGAAAGCTTCAGCATGGGGCATCGCCTGGCCCCTCACTGGCCCTCCATCTGGAGCTGCCTCTCCCAAGGGGCACCGACTGGGGACTGGCTCCCTGAGTCCCTGTCACGGGGCCTGGACAGCCCCGGAGGCTTTCTGACCATCACTCCTTACCCTACTAGCTCCTTCCTAGAAGGACAGACACATGGGGATCTCACAGGAGACAGAGGTGACCGAGTCACCTGACTGCCTAACTAGCTGAAATGCTTCCTGCTGGTCTTCCAACAAAGACCAGAATCCTTTGTCCCCGACTTTCTCCTTCAGCTTCCATTCTGTCCTGTCCCAGGCTTCTTGCCTTTCTTTCGCAGCAGTTCCACACTTGTGTATGTGTTCTTTTCTCTGGAGCCCTGACACTTGCCACTTCCAGCCACCTTCTTCCCCTGGCTGAGCCACTCACCTCCAGCTCCAGAACTGCTCCCTGAGAAACCTCCCAGAGCTGACTCCCATTCGTAATCAGCCCAGCAGTGATGGCTTTCTCCACCAGACAGTGGGCAGGTAGAGACTTGCCTTTATTCTCTTTCTCTCTCTCTCTCTTTCTCTCTCTCTCTCTCTCTCTAGTAGTGGGGACTGAACCCATGAATATGCTATCACTGAGCTATATCTGCAGCCTTTTTAAATATTTTATCAATACTTTGAGACAGAGTCTTTCTAAATTGCCTAGGCTGACTGAACTGGCAATTCTCCTGCCTCAGTCTCCAGAAGAGCTGGGATCACATGTATATGCCACCACACAAGGTCTAGCTAACTTCATTTTCTGTTATATGTTCCACATCTAACCCAATGCCTGGTATGCAGTAGCTGACCAAGAAGCTACTTGTAGAAGGATTACGTTTGTTATTTTTCAGTACCTTATAAGATTTATTTATTTATTTATTTTTGTGATGCTGAGGATGCAACCCACGGCCTTATCCTAGGCAAGTGCTCTACCACCAAGATACACACTTAAACCCAGGAACCTCATTCTTAAGTATCAACAAGTTTGTACTGGACGAATAGCATATGCCTGTAATCCCAACACTCAAAAGGCTGAGGCAGGAGGACTGCTGTGAGTTTGAGGCCAGCCCTGTTAGTTCAGGACCAGCCTGGACTGCAGAGTGAAATTCTGTCTCAAAAGAAAAAAAAAAAATCAACAAGTTTCTTCCGGTTTTGGATGGTGTCCTCAGGTCCCATTTAAAGCCTTAAGCCTTTGGGGCTGTGCTGGAGCCACAGCTACCAGATATTGATCCACAGTTCAGCCTCCTGGTGGCAGAGACAGCTGCTCCTGTGGTCCATACCAGAGAGGGTGGACAAGACTACTCGTCCAGGTGAGCCTGAATGTGCCATGGGGACAACAGTGCCTGTGTCTAGACTCCATTCCCACACGTGACCCTGCACCTCCCTACCTCTGCCAGTTCTGTGCCCTTTCCTTCCCTGACCCGTGGTGGTGATGGTGACCCACCTTTGGGTGTGCGGTGTATGTAGGCCACGCTGCCATCTTCCAGCTGCACTGGCTGTCCATCTTCAAAGGAAAGAGGCTCTGGAATAAGAGCAGTGCGGGCCTTTCTCTGGAGCTCGGTGCCATGCAGAGGTCTCGTGGTGAGGACTGCTGGCTCCCTCCACAGGCGGGGAGCATCAGGTTGCCCTTACCTTTCTGGACTGTCACTTGGTGAATGTATGCGGTGGTCCCATCCTCGAGCTGGATCACTTGCCCTTCGAGCAGCTTCTCTCCTGAGAGGTGGAGGTGGAGGGAAATGGGCTAGGACCGAAGAGGACTACAAGACGCTGCCTGTTCTTAGCAGAGGCCTGTGCTCTAAGCGCAGCTCTTATGCCCATGGTCCCCTGCTCCCTGCCTCCCTAGGCCCAGGCTTAGAGGCCCTAAAGGTGAAGCCCTCCTCCATGCAGGGGCTATACCTCTCCAACAGATCCCCTTCCAGTCCCTCAGAGGAGGAGCAGCTTCCTTATTATTCTACCCATGTCCAGCACAGTGGGGACTTCTAACCTAACAGTAGGTTGCTGAGACTGACCTAAATGGGGAGTAGAGAAAGCCCTGCAACATAGGCAGGATCTAGGAGACAAAAACTCAGATACAGCTCACACGAACAAATTCACAAGGTATTTCTTCATCTCTCACCATGACAGTATGACAAGCTCTGGAGCCTGTGGTGGGGCACGGGATTAAACAGGCCCTGGAGCCAAGCTAAGCTTCCAGGTATACCTCTTACTTGCAATGTTATATAGTAATTTTTTTTTTTTTGAGATAAGTTCTTGCTCTGTAGCCCAGGCTGGTTCTGAACTCACTATGGAGCCGAGACTGGCCTTGGACTTGTGGCAATCCTCCTGCCTCAGCCTCCCGAATGCTGAAATTATAGGTATGCGCCACCATGCCCAGCTTATGTGGTGCTGGGGAATTGAACTCAGATACCTGATGCTTGCTGGGCAAGTGCTTTAACCACTAAGCCATTCCTCCAGCCCTGTTACATAGTTTATTTAACCTTTCTGTCCCTCAGTTTTCTCTTCTTAAAAATTGTGTATCTTCATGGGATTGTGGGTATAGCTCAGTGGTTAAAGTGCTTGGCTGACAAGTGCAAGGCCCTGACTTTGATTCCTCAGCACCATATAAAAATTAGCCAGATGTGGCAGCACATGCCAATAATCCCAGCACTGGGGAGGCTGAGGCAGGAGGATTGCCATGAAGCTGAGGCTAGCCTGAGCTACATAGTAGATTCAGGACCAGCCTAGATTATAGAGCAAGATTCTGCTTCAGGAAAGAAACAAAACAATGCCAACTGTATCTTCTCCTGGATGTGGTGGCATATACCTATAATCCCAGTACTCTAGGGTACAGAGGAAAGAGGATCAAACGTTTGAGTCCAGCCTGGGCAACTTAGTGTCTTTTAGAGAGATCCTGTCTAAAAATTAAAAAAAGGCCTGGGATGTAGCTCAGTATGAAAGCCCTGCATTCAGTCCCAAGTTAGTATCATAAAAAACAATCAAACAAAACAAACTCTTTTTGAGAAAGGATCTCCCTCAGTGTAGTCCAAGCTGGTCCTGATGTAGCCCAGGCTGGCTTTTAACTCCAGGCAATCCTCCTGCCACAGCCTTTTGAGTTCCGGGATTACAGGAATGTACCACCACACCTGGTTTATGTCGTGAGGGGGGATTGAACCCAAGGCCTTGTGCTTGCCGACCAAGTACTTTAGCCACAGAGCTACGCCCTCAACCCCCATAAAAACCTTCTTTATCGGGTTGTCCTAAGGTTTAAATGAGCTAAGTGGGAATATGCCAGGGATATAATCAGCCCTTGACAGACTTCAGCTTTCCCTGTAGTAAGCCTAATGTGCATTTCGGGAGAAACAGAAAGCAGAGCACCAGGCAGCTGTGTGAGTGTCCATCTGGGTCCTACCCAACTGCCACTGTTGAGTCATGTGTCCTTAACTGTTTTGTGGCATTTTCATTTTCATTTTCTAATTAAATATTTGAACTGCATATAAAAAACGAAGATTCCAGATGCCATCAGACATTATCCCTTCTTTATTATACCAGAAAGCACTTCTCAAAGGCTCTGGGGGTTAGGACGAGGCCCCTCTCCCTGCCCCAGGCCAGTGAGTCTGAGAGCAGGGCAGGGAGGAAGGAGGCGGAATGGGAGACAAGCAGTCTGCTTCAAGTGTCCGCTGCGGGAATTTCCACCTCAGGAGGAAGAAAAAGGGGCAGGTGACTGCTGTCCTCGCTCTCTGCTGGCGGCTCCCCCCACACTGTCCCCAGATGAGTCTTACTGGGATTAATAACTTGACAGCCCTAGAGCCAACCCACCTAAAGACACGTGAGGTGCAGCAGCGGCGGAAGCAGGGAAGGCAGCCCACACACAGAGGTCCCGTCTGCATCCCTCCCGCCCCAGAGGGGCGCCCACGCTCACTTCCCACTCCGTCCTGGCCAGGGCACTGGTAAAGACGCTGCCAGCCGAGTGGCTATGGCTTCCAGGCAGGAGGTAACATGCTGAGAAGAGGGTCCGTAGGAAGAATTTTAGCCCGTATCTTCCTCTAACAACCAGTGACAGGAGTCCCCGATCCCACTGCTGCTGGCCTGGAACAGTCTCAGTGCATTTCTCAACACACTCCTGCATTCTCCAAAGTTCCAGGTTTGAGTGATCGTTCTGACTATAGATATGCAGTATGATCAAAACATATGGTGAATGTTTAAGTTTTAAAAAAAAAATGGTGGGGGCTGGAGGGAAGTTCAACAGTTAAGGCACTTGCCTTCTGAGCACAAGGCCCTGGGCTCGAGTCCCCAGCACTACATAAGCAGGGTGTGGTGGTGCACACCTGGGAATCAGATCTAGAACCTCAGTACTTGGGAGGCTGAGGCAGGAGGGTTGTCCAGAGTTTGATGCCAGTCTGGGCTACACAGTTAAGTTCAGGACCAACCTGGAGTACACAGTAAGACTCCGTCTCACAATAAATAAAAGACACACTGCCATTAATCTCTCCCAGAATATTCCCCCTGGCCTCAGACACACTTAGCCCATTGTTCTTCTTGCCTTTTACTTCTCTCTCTGTTTTTTTTTTTTTTCCTTTTTCTTTTTCCGGTAGTGCAGGGGAGTCTTCACACTGGGCTACAT
This sequence comes from Ctenodactylus gundi, assembly GCA_004027205.1. Classification (NCBI taxonomy): domain Eukaryota; kingdom Metazoa; phylum Chordata; class Mammalia; order Rodentia; family Ctenodactylidae; genus Ctenodactylus; species Ctenodactylus gundi. The sequence continues at coordinate 361,717 of PVKB01001281.1, read as the reverse complement.
CCTCAGACTTTTATTTTTTATTTTACAACAGGATCCTACTAGATCATTTGCCATCCTTCTGCTTCAGCCTGCCAGAGTGCTGGGCTTCCTGATGTGAGCCCTGCTCCTGTCACTTACTTACTTACTTACTTTCTTTCTTTCTTTCTTTCTTTTTTTTATTTTTTGATACAGGGCCTCTCTCCGTAGCCCAGGCTGGTCCTGATCTCACTGGTGTAGCACAGGCTGGCCTTGGACTCAGGACAATCAGCCTGCCTCAGACTTCCAAGTACTGAGATTACAAGCCCACACCACCACTCCCAGCTTTACATGGTGCTGGGAAATTGAACTCAGGGCTTCACGCTTGCAAGGCAAGTGCTTTAACCGCAGTGCCCTTCCTCCAGCCCCTCTCGCCACTTTCTGAGGGAGTCCTGGAAGTCCTTTGTCAGCGACTTTAGTTGTGCAGTCATGGCTGTCTTGATGTTTTGAACCGATTAAAAATGTTTACATTGCACAGTCATCTTGACTTCAAGGAAGAGCCAAAAGTCATACAGTGCCAGATCCAGAAAATTAGGCAGATTAGGATACAGTGTTTCTATGAGCCTGTCTTTCCAGTGGATGGCACCCGGCAGGAGCATTCACTGCATTTTTGATCAACCTCCTTATGGCACTCATGAAAGAGGACTTTTAGAACTGCTTCGGAAGTGCCAAGATGGGGCTGGAGGAGTAGCACAGCGGTCAGAGCACTTGCCTGGCAAGCTCATGGCCCTGAGTTACATTCCCCAGTACCACATAAAAAGCTGGGCATGACAGTGCCTACCTGTCATCCCAGCACCCAGGAGGCTGAGGCAGGAGGATTGCTGTGAGGTTGAGGATAGCCTGGGCTCCATAGGGAGTTCAGGACCAGCCTGGACTACAGAGTGAGACCCTGTCTCAAAAAAAATAAATAAATAAAAAATAAAAGTGATAAGAATATTGGAATAAGTGTGTTCAAACAAAGGAAGTTTTGAGGGAGATTGATAGTAATATGTCTTTTGCTGCAATAAATTTTTAAAACTTAAACATGACTCTGATCATACCTTATAAGTCTTAGGGCTACTGGGAAAACTGGGCTCAGACAGAGCTACCTGCTGACAGTAACCAAAGCAGCTTAGTCACATGCTTCAGCATCTGGGAGGCCGAGGCAGGAGTGTCACAAGTTCAAGTCCAGCCCAGGCAACTTAGCAAATTAGTGGTGTCTTGACTTAAAAAAAATGGGGTGGGGGGGGTGTTGGCGGGGATATCTCAGTGTTTAGAGCACTTTCTGGTGTGTGCAAGGCCCTGAGTTCAACCCCCAACACCACAAAAAATTAGCTGGCGTAGTGGCACATGTGAAATCCCAGCACTCAGGAGGCTGAGGCAGGAGGACTGCTGTGAGTTTGAGGCCAACCTGGGTTATATAGCAAGTTCAGTAGCAGCCTGGGCACATACAAAAAAAAAAAAAAGAGAGAGAGCTGGGAATGTAGCTCAGAGTGAAGATCTTGGTTCAGTCACCAGCGCACCACACACACACACACACACACACACACACACACAGAGAGAGAGAGAGAGAGAGAGAGAGAGAGAGAGAGAGAGAGAGAGAGAGAGAGAGAGCTCATCAGCCAGTTAAATCTGGGGGCTATGTGCATACGTGCATACAAGCACACGCTGCAATACTACAGTGGAGGCAGGGAAAAAAGCTAACAATGACAAAGATATAAACAGGGAAGTGGGGAAACACAGACAGAATGGTATGAGTGGCTTTCTCCACCAGATGGATTCTCACTTTTTATTCAAGGACTTGGGCCATTAGTTCTCAGGGGAATGAAGGCTCAGAGCCATTGGATTCGAGGAGCACATACTGCTTGTCTACAGATCCTAAATCCTTCATCTCAGTAGACCACACCAGAGAAGTCAGAGGGCTTCAGGCCTCCAAAGCCTGCAGGTGTGTCCAACCAGGCACACCTGTTTTTTTTTTGGTTTTTTTTTTTTGGGGCGGGGGTTGGCCTTTAAAAAATTTATAATGAAAACTTCTGAACAGTTTTTAGTACTTAATATAGCTATATTAACTGTTTTACACGTGGCCCCACAGAGGCCTTTACTCACAAGGCAGATTGCAGGTTGGATACACCCACCTATTCAAGAAAGTGTCCATTCCCAAGAGAATGAAGCCAGTGACAAGAAAGCACCTCCCCTAAAGGGGTGTCTTCAGGCATCACCAGGAAACAATTTTTTAAAAAATCAGTAACAATGTATCTGTAACCCTAGGAATGAAAATTTATTTTGGCAACGTGTTAGAATGAAGGGGAACCATACTGTGATGACAATATGGTCACCACGACAGTGATGCTCATGGAACCCAGAAAAGGCCTAACAAAGAATATGAATGAGGCAGTGGTTAGCCTCAGGGTCCAGAAAGACACAACTCTGGCGTGCTGAGAATGCAGGCAAGATGGGAAGAGGGTCCCTCACTACAGGTCTCGCCTCTAAAGCAGTCTCTCCTCACTGCACACCTACTCTGATTTGAAGTTTCCTGAGTGTAAGGACAGGGCCGTTGGATAAAATGTACATGATCCCCAGGTGAATCTGAATTTCGAATAAATGACAAATTACATTCAGCACAGGATAAGCATTCCTAATTTGAAAATCTAAAATCTGAGATGCTCCAAAATCTGGATTTTGTATAGAGACATGCAATGGGTGAAGTCAATGTAAATATTCAAAATCTGAAGTACATCTGGTCCCAAGCATTTTGAATATGGGATACCCAAGCTATGCTTAGTGCTATTATTTTAGTGGTTTTGGGTGTGTAATCCTAGGCTTATACATACTTACCCTATGTGCTATTTGGGACATACCTACCTACACTACAAAAGCACTCGTGGTTTATCTGCAATTTGTATTTAACTGTGCACCCTGTATTTTTGTTTCTGGCACCCAGTTTCTGAAACGGAGGCACAAGTTCAACATGCAGAGTCCCCTGTGAATCTATAAGAGCATTTCACAGGTCTCACAGGTGGTAGATGCTCCAGACATAGTCTGAGTGCTTGACCTTGCTTGAATTAAGACGATAAGTGAGCTGCTTGGTAGTATACCTCTGTAATCACACACCTGTGATCCTAGCACTGGGGTAGCTGAGGCGGGAGGACCCAAGTCCAGCCTGGGTACACAGTGAGACTTTCTATCTAAAAAAAGAGATTGAAAAAAAAGATGCTTCTAGAAAACACCAAGAAACTGGACAAGGAATATATGAAGAGCAGTAAGGCATAACCAGGACTGTGTTCATCCATTCCAGAAATATTTGCACACTACTCGCTATACAGAAGGAATTCTGCCTTTGACAGGTCTTGGCTCTGACCGCTGGGGTAGTCTGGCTAATCTAGCTTGCTTAGATGACATTTGATTTTAAAGAGTCCCTTCATCATGTACCACAGTATGAATCTCATGCAGAGGCTGCTGGGGCAATGCAGAGGCAAGCAGGCAGCAGGACAAGACGGTGAGACTCCTGGAAAGGGAGTCCCCTTTCTAGAGGGTAAGGGGTAGGATTTTTGGGCACTTGGGAACACTCACCTTTGACAGCTTGCTGGACAAAGGCTGTTGTTCCATCACTGAGGGTCACCGTCTGCAGCCCCAAGCTCTCCATGATAAACTGCTGCTTGTGCACTCGGACATTAAGTTGGCTTCTGACCACCGTGGCTGAGCTCAGAGACTTTCTTCTGGGTCACAAATCTGAGCAAATGGACAGGGTCACATAAAAAGCTGTACAACTTTCTCCTGCTGCTTCCTCCTGAAGCCAGCCATAAAGACAGCTTCAAAGCAGAAACCCATGTTGGTTTTAATGCAAAGGGTTCAATGTATAATGTGTACACCTGACATTTCTAAACGGTGAGCACAGAGAGAAGCATACTGGTCACAGTGGCTGTAAGGGTTCATTCATTGGTCCAAACCCACTTTTAAGCTTGCTCCCCTTGGGAGGGAGCCCCAGTGTTGCTCGATCCCTCTGCCCACTCCAATGTCTTTCCTGTGTTCTGCTGGCACTGCTGACATTCATCCTATGGGCATCCCAAACAGAAAAAGTCCCTAACAGAACTCCTAATGTGCCCTATTCCTTCGATCCAGTGTCCCCATCCCAGGGATGCCCCATTCACCCAAAAGCCACGGGATCAATCCTCTTTTTCACTTATAATTCCAGCTACTTGAATTAGGTAAGCTTCACCTCTCCACCACAGAGCCGCCTAACCATATCCTCAGATAAACCCTTGCCTATTTCCAGTACACTTCCTACATGCTGTCAGGGTGATCTTATAAAAGAGCCGAGAGTGTAGCACCGGGACAGAGCACCTTTCTAGCTGGAATCTCTGGGTTCCACCTTCTATACTGCCAAAAAAAAAAAAAGTATGAACCTAAATATCTCACTGACCCAATTGAAATTCTTTAATAGTTTCCTCTTCCCCAAGAATCCACCTTGCAGACAAGGCCGGGTCCGGCTAGAAATTCCTTGCCCTGGGCGTCACTTCTCCCAAGCACCCACGTGCCCGGGTTCCCCTCAGTACTTATCACTACCTGGTTAGTGCCCGCTGCTTACTCAGGACTTTGGACTCCAGCCCAGTTTGTGGTTCACAGCCCTTTAAAACTGTGGTCTGTCCACAGATGCTCCTGAGAAACTCACCAGGTCCTCAGGTATGTACCATGACGTGGAGCTTGCTCTAGCTGTGGACTCCCATACTCATGAAGCCTGCAGGGAGCCCACAGTCCCTGCTCTCAGGCTGGTTAAGATGCATCTTCCCACCCATCCAGGAATTCTCCTGGCCCTGGGACGTGGGCTGCCATTTGGAGCCTCCTGACTTAACAGCTGATACTCTGGAGTAGTTCTATGCAGAAACGCTTACTGAGAAAGTAAGCTAAGCTCCAAGGAGTTTATCACTGATGAATACTGAAGTATTAACCATGCACCAGCACTATTACATATAGTAACAACCTTATTCTTCAATATCATATTTTTCCCATTTTACTGCTAGATCTAAGACAACAGCTTGCTCAACGCTGCACAGCTCGTAAGTATGAGAGGCAGATTTGAATCCAGGCCATCTGATCCAGGGTGTTCTTTTGTTTGTTTTAGAGACAGGGTCTTGCTCTGCAGTCCGGGCTGGTCCTGAACTCATTATATAGCCCAGGTGGGTCTTAAACTCACAGCAATCTTCCTGCCTCAGCCTCCTGAGTGCTGGAATTACAGTTGTGCACTACAATGCCCAGCTTATATGGTGCTGGGGAATTGAACTCAGGGCCTTGTGTTTGCTAGGCAAGCACTCTAACCACTTAGCTAGCCTGCCAGTCCCTGACCCAGCGCGCTCTTTCAAGTTCTTTACTGTGCTACCCCCTGAAGCTGACAGTCCTGGAGTTACCTTATAATATTTTCTTTGGTATATGAGTCTGCATTTTTCAGAAGAGAGAAAGAGACCAAGGCTGCCATGAGAGTTCTGCAGGAATAAAAGTTAAACAACTACCAGACAAGGCAAGAATTCTGACATCTAACCCAATTCTTCTGGTCCATCAGGATCCGGGAAGTAACCCCAGCCTTGCCAAAAGCGCTGTCAATCCCCAATGGCTCCTCTTTCATAAGAGCTCTGGCCCTGACTTCTCTTTATCTACTCTAATACCCTCACCTTTCTTTCGCTTAATCAAGAAGAGAGATTCTTTCGTAACCTGTTTCAGCGCAATCACACTGCATCACAAGTAAGGCTACAAAGGAGAGTACGTCGAAAAACAGACACGACCCAGGAGGCCGAGACAGGAGGGTGAGGAGCTTGAGGTCAGCGTGGGCTACTTAGCAACTTACAATACCTTGTCTCACAACAGAACACGAAACAGCCGAGGTTACTAAGGCCTGGAGGTATAGCAACTTGCTCAGGGCCCCACAGCCACCAAGTGCTGGAGCCAGGCCTCTGAGCCAGGCCTCAGAGCCGGGAGCATCTCTTCCTTCTGCTAATCCACTGTGACCGACACACTGTCAGCACTCGGGGCTGTTTAGTTTCCACTCCACCCACTGTAAACTTCCATCCAGTTCTTCTTGGTCTGGCCGCAATGGAAAGAGGGAATAGCCAGTAGCCATATTTCCTAAAATAACTCTTCTTGCACGATCCTTCATCCAGGCTCAACAGCCCTGACTCATTCCCTTTACCTCCTTAAGGCTTATAATACAAAACCTTAAAACAGTCCACAGCTGTTCTCCAGCTTGGTCTCGATGGCAGGGGTCAGGAGGATGCTTCACGCCTGCCAGCACGTTCTGGCGCCCACACTGCCATTTCTCTCACCTTCCCTTCTTTACACGATGGCTTACTCGGAATTGTCTCGTGCAGCGACATGGGCAGAGCCAAGGAGAGGCTTGCACATCCTCAGGAAGGCTGTCTGGGCAGCTCCTGCCCGTGCTGGACATGGCAGGCTCCTAAATCCCACGCCCTCGGAGAAGGGCAAATGAGCCCAGTCCTCTATTTTCTTAGAGGTGTGAAGTTTATGAGCTCTGCAGTGACTTGCGATGGGCACAGGGGACAGACAGTCTGGGGCACAAGTGATGATGAAAGGTGAGATCAAAAGGGAGCAGTCTTGACTTTCCCAGAATTCCCATGTCTAAGTCTGTTGCACTTTTTAAAAATGAGCTTAATCCACTGTTGACTCTGATGCAGGTACAACCCCATGGCTTCATGTTCAATGTTCCCTACTGTATATAAAAACATCCATGATAATTATCGGGGAGGAGAAACATTTATAAAAACCTTTTTTGGTGGGTAGAGGAATAGCTCAGTGGTTAAAGCACTTGCCTAGCGAGCTCAAGACCCTGGGTTTGATGCCCCAGCACCACATTAAGCCAGGTATGGTGGTATATGCCTGTAATCCCAGAACTTGGGAGGAGGATTGCCATTAGTCTGAGGTCAGCCTGGGCTCCATAGTGAGCCTGGACTAAACAGTGAGTCTCTGTTTCAAAAAAAAAAATAAATAAATAAAAGAAAAGAAAAGAAAAAGAAACAAACAAAAAAAGAAAAGAAAAAAGGAAAAGGCTTTTGGATGCCTCAGATCTTTAGAAATCTTCGTGAAACAATAAGCGCTTCTCCTACTTCCTCAAAGCAGAAAAGTAAGGGATGTGAAGGATAGGAAACTAGAGAGCAGCGTGGTGTCTGTGTTTCTCAACTCCGTCGCAGTTGAGATCTAATCTGACCCGCGCCCAAGCCAGGCTGTGCTGACTGCGGACACCTGTTCCCTACTCCTCTGCCAAGCAGAGCTCTCTGGGTGCTGGAACAGGGCTTTCCGGACTCGGCCTCACCCAGCCCAGAGGGCAACTGTGCTTAGAAGCCCAAAAAAGAAAAACAGGAAACATTTGCTTGGAAAGAGAGAATGTTCAACTTTGACTAGAAGTACAATTAAGACAATTTTTGCTCAGAAAATTTCTTATTTGTAAACAGAAGACTTCTCATACGTGGCCAAGAAACATTAAGTTGGGAGGAAGGCAGGCTGAGGGGAATAAGTGGTGAGCAAATTAGAACCAGATTCAGGAGAGCTGAAGTAAAATGATTTTTTTTTTTTTTTTTGAGACAAAGTCTTACTCTGCAGCCCAGGCTGGGCCTGAACTTACTACAGAGCCCGGGCTGGCCTTGGACTCATGGCAATCCTCCTGCCTCAGCCTCCCAAGTGCTGGGATTACAGGCATGCAACACCACGCCCAGCTTATGTGGTGCTGGGGAATCGAACTCCGGGACTTAGCGCTTGACTTACAGCAAGAGCTTTACCTGTGGAGCCATTCCTCCAGCCCCTCAGTATCTGTTATTGCAGAAAAAGACTTCGGTACGTACACACAGAAACCCCTAGTGAAGCGAGCTTAGTTCTGTGGTTTTCTAAACACTGAAGAAAAACAGGAAATTAATAACAGAGACTTGTATTAACATAGCACAAATTTAAAACATCAGCTAAACATCTCTTTCCCAAAGGCACACTGATTTTAAAAGCCCGAAGTCACTTTTAATATGGTTCCTATTTGGCTACTGCAACTTTATAGATGTGAATTAGTCACGGAGAAGGGAATAATTAGACAAAGTGGATCATTTCCAACTCTGTAAGGGCAATGAAAATACAGACCCTGTTATTACAGAATGGAATTCATTTAAACTAAAACAAATAACTTAAATGTCTAATTTTCAGCCATATATTGGAGTTAATTTTAACACCTCAGTTTGGGAACACTCAACATGGCGGTCGTGCTTGGGGTTCAAACCTTCCTTTAGTTAAAGGAAAGTCCAGTCAAGGCTTTGTGAAAGGACTGTCCTAAGTAGGTAAGCTTTACACCAAGGAGCAAATTAGCACGGTCATGATGAATGTAAACTCGAGCTGTTGCTGGAATTCAGCCTAGTCACCATATCCCACCAGCATCAGAAGAGACAGGGTCATCATAGTAATGCATTATTTAAAACACTGCTCTGGGATGAAATGGTCAAATTATTATTTCATTAGTTCACCAAAATGGAACACTAACTAGACCCAATTAAGAAGAGAAAGTAGTTTTGGGCTTCTGAAGCAAAAGAAAAATCAAGTAGAGAACTGGTTTAAAAAAGCAGGAAAAATGTTAAAGAAAAAATGATAAAGCATATTTAAAACAGACACATATAAACCTCCAAAAAGCAACACCAAATTCCCACTGGACTAATAAGGCTACAATTTACATAAGTAAAAAACACAGGGCTGAAGGTATTGGCACAGCCGTTAAAGCGCTTGCCCAGCAAGGGCAAAGCCCTGGGTTTGATTCCTCAGCATCACACAAGCTGGGCGTAGTGGTGCACATCTATAATCCCAGCACTCGGGAGGCTGAGGCAGGAGGACTGCCATGAACCCAAGGCCAGCCTGGGCTCCACAGTGAGCTCAGGACCAGCCTGGGCTACAGTGTGAGATCCTGTCTCCCCCCAAAAAACAAAAAAACAAAAAAACCAAAAAAACCCCACTTAAAATAAATAATTCCTTAAGAGTTTCACTCAGTAATTACAGAATAAGAAAGAATAACCAAAGTGATTATTACTTTTTAAACAACCAAAGATCAAAATAAAAGTATAAAGTCCAATAGTCAAAGCTGGCAAGGAGGTAGGCAAGGGCTGTGATGACCCAATTAAAAAATGAGCAAAAGATCTGAATGAACATCTTAATAAGGACACACAGATGGCAGAGAAGCACATGCAATGATGCTCAACTTCATGTCATCAGAAAGCCCCAAATTAGAACAATGAAATACTATTATTTAACCATTGGAATGGTGAAATTCCAGAAGACTAGGGACATCAAAAGCTGGCAAGAATGTGGAGAGACAGGAAGTCTCACTGCTGGTGGGAATGCAAAATCGAATAGCCCTTTGGAAGGCAGCTTGGCAGTTTCTCACAGAGCTAAACACGTTCTTATCACACGATCAGCAACCACACTCCTTGAGGATTTGCCCAAATGAACCGAAAACTTGTGTGCACGGAAAAGCTTGCATATAAACATGTACTGTAGCCTTGTCGATTGTTGCCAAAAACCGGTAGCAACCAACACGTCCTTTAACAAACAAACAGAGGTACATCCCCACAAGGAAATATTAATATTATTCAGAACTAACAATGAAGGCGTTATCAAGCCACAAAAAGACACAGAGGAATCTTAGTGCATACGGCCAAGTGAAAGAACTCAGTTTCAAAAGGCTACATCCAGTAGGATTCCAACCCTAGGCAAAACTACAGAGATAAGAGATTACTGGTCACTACAGGCTCGGGTAGAGGACAGGATGAATGTACGGTGCACAGGAATTTCCAGGGTAGTAAACTCTTCGGTATGAAATCCTAACAGTAGATACACAATGCTAAGCTTTGGGCAAAACCCACAGAATGTACAGCACTGAGTTATCCCTGATGAAAACTCTGAACTTCAGGTGTAACAATGCATTGATATTGGCTCATCTACTGTAACAAAAATGCATCAACGTAAGCTGTCAGCAATTAAACAGGTGGGGGGAAGTACATGGGAGCTTTCTGTATTTTCTGCTCAGTATTTTTGTAAACCTGAAATCACTTAGGCAAGTTTATTAATTAAAAAAAAAATCCATTGAAGCTGGTGAGATGGAGAGACAGATAAAAATGGGCCTTGTGGATGGCACTGGCAACTGCTTCAGGCTCTCAAGAGGACAAGCTGCTTACCCCCACGGGGAAGGTTCAGGGTTCAAGATCTAGGAACACTGTCTCCATAATTAATCCCACACAAACAATGCACAAAAAACCTAAAAGCTACTCGCATAATGATTCCATTTTTATTATTTATTTTTACCACTTTATGCTTTTTATGTAGGTATGCTTCTACTTTTAAACACTTTAAGCCTCTTACAAAATTACATTGTTTGTTACCTATTTACACATCTTAAGAGCAACTTCTCTAACAAAACTATAATTTATCATGTTATGAAAATTCTATTCTAGACAGTAGAAAGCTGGAGCCCAGAACCTCAGACCAAGGTACGCATGGACAAGGGAGAAGTGGGAATTGGCAGCAGCTGGCAGGCCCAGCCTACAGAAATGAGCCTCAGGAAAGTGCATTCCCTAGAAAAGACCCCCCCACCCCGCCAGCCTGAACCTTGACAGAAGGCAACCACAACAGGAAGTGATATAGGCAGGAACTATTTTTTAAAAAGAGCCCTAAGCCTGAAGAGTTTAGAGTGAAAGAAGGCTCAGACAGGCACATCTGGGTTTTTGGAGACACTCTTAAACATGCCTAGGAAGAAACTGGCACAAGAGACACTTGAGAGGAGAGAAAAACCACCAACCTCCTGAATGGCTCATGTGGTAATGGGAATACCACCCTCTGGGGAAGGAAGCTAGGACAGGTGGGAGAGATTTGTTGTATGATCAAGACACTTCAGAGGCCATCAGTCTGTAAGTTCCTCCCTCACTGCCTACTCCCAGCACAGAACTCGGAGGACTTTTGGCTCCCCACACACCCTCACAACCACTCGAAGAAACCTCTTACCTAAGCCTTTAAAGTTAAATTCCTCAGCAGGAGAAATATGGGAAGAAAAATGAAAGACACACACAGGAACACCTGAGACCCCAGAAACTAACATCACAGGTCCTGACATCAAAAACCAAATAGATGAGTTGGTTTCTGTGAACATCCAGTTCAAACAAGATATTCTGAAACAAATGCAAGCAATGATCAGTGGGCCTAAAGAGGAACTTAGTAAAAACATAGTAGTCTCAATGGATACAAAGCTTACTGAGCCTATAGAAGCCACAACAAAAAGTTGGCTGAGGTAAATAAGGAAATGCAAGACATAAAGGAACATTTGGGTAAAGAAGTGGAAATTTTGAAAAGAAATCTAGCTGAAATTCAGAATATGAAAAATACATTTGAGAGTAGAGAAAGTCGACTCAAACACTGTGAGGACAGAATTTCAGACCCTGAAGACAAGACTGAGTAAATAAATAGTATAATTAGACATGACTCCAAAATCAGAAATAAGCAAAGTAGCTGAATACAACAGATCATGGATGGTTCAAAGAGAACCAACCTCAGAATTATGGGTGTAGGAGAATGAACAGAAGACAGTACCAAAACTATAAAGAATTTATTCACTGAAATTATGCAAGAAAATTTCCCAAATATAAAGAAAAATTAATATTCAGGTATAAGAAGCTTATAGAATACTGAATAACCTCAACAAGCACAGAAACTTGCCAAGACCCATCATAATCAATACCTTAGAAATTCAACATAAACAGACAGTAGTAAAAGCAGCAAGAGAAAAAAAGACATTATCTTACCAAGGCAACCTATTTGAATTACTGCAGATTTCTCAATGTAAACTTTAAAGGCCAGGAGAGACTGAAGTAAAAACTTTCAATACTATTGTTGTAATTCTCTCTCTTGAGAACCACTCTCAGTACCAAACTCTGTATTAGTTTGGGTTCTTTCAAAAGGCAGAATTTACAGAAATTATAAAAAAAGATCAATTTGGAAGGCTTACAAATCTGAGGATAGAGATAGTCCAAGATGGTGGCCTGCACGTGCGAGAGCTGGAGTGTCTGATGGCTACTCTGCCACGAGGTAGAATTCCCATCCCATAGACAAATGAGATGGTGAGAGCTTTCCCAGAGGAAGAAGCTGTCGTAATGATTCTTTTCAAATAAGAATCGTCGAAGAGCTCAGGATACAGCTCAGTGGTAGGGTACTTGCCTAGATACGCAACATCTGGGTTCAATGCCAGGCAGTGAAAAAAGTACTTTAAAAAATAGTCAAGTTGGCACAGATGGGACACACCTATAATCCCAGCTAACAAGCAAACAAAGGAGGTGCAGAAGTGCAGCTCAGTGTTAGGGCATTTGCCTGGCTCGTGGGAGCCCTGGGTTCAATCCCCAGTACCGCAGAAACGAAACAAGACTGAAATAGAAAGATGCCAACATGGAGCCGGAGGCACCTCTGCACTAAGCCGGCCACCTTGGTCGCCAGCCCCTCTCCTCCTGGGGTTTTCCTTTATTCTCCCCACAGCTTCTGATTATTTCCTGTGCCTCATTTCTCCTATGCCCTTCAAAGAAAAACGTCTATTCCAGCCACGTGCGGTGAAGTACACCTGTAACCCCCAGCTACTCTGGAGACTTGAGGCGGGGGACCTCAAGTTTGAAGCCATTCTCGACGACTTGGCAAGACTTGGTCTCAAAAAAATAAAACGTAGCTCACTGGTAGAGTTCAATCCCTAGTTCTGAGGGGATAAAAAAGTATTCTTCTAATTCATGCTAATATAAATGCTAAAGCAGGGAACTTGTCCCTCTGGTTTCCTTCCCTTATAACCGCCAAAAGCACAGGTACCTCTTAAACATATTTTTAAATGGCATCTTCTTCAACTGGGATTATTTTCTTTTGGAATTGTATTATGGTGTGAATGATGATTTACTATTCTATAACAATCTTCAGGGTATTTTTTTTTCAGTACTGGGGATTAAAATTCAGGGTGCTCTACCACGAAGCTGTATCACCAGGCTTTTGTTTTTATTTACAGACAGTGCCTAAGTTGCCTAGGCAGGTCCTCAATTTGAGATCCTCCTGCCTCAGCCCCCAAGAAGCTGGGATTACAGGTGTGCATCAATGTACCTGGCCTGTAATATTTTCAGTTCAAAGCAATGTCTATGAGGCTGTGGGGAAACAGGTAGTCTGCGTGTGTTGTGTGTGTTGGGGGGGAGTGGTACTAGGAATCAGCCCAGGACCTCTGCACTGAACTGCATCCCCAGCCTTTTTATTTATTTATATATTTATTTTTTTGAGACAGGATCTCACCAAGTTGCTAAGTTTCCTAGGCTGGGCTCAAACTTGTGATCCTCCTGCCTTAGCCTCCTAGAGTGCTGGGATTATAGGTCTGCTGGGATTTTTTTTTTTTTTTTTTTTTTTTTTTTGAGACAGGGTCTCACTCTGTAGCCCAGGCTGGTCCTGAACTCACTATGCCTTGGACTCAGGACAATCCACCTATCTCAGTCTCCCAATTGCTGGGATTACAGGTATACATCACCATTTGGTGCTGGTGAATTGAACTAGGTACTTAGCGCTAGCCTAAGTGCTCGCTGGCAAGCGCTTTAACCGCTGAGCCATTCCTCCAGTCCCCTCGGCTTGCTAGTTTTACACTGCACAGGACAGAATACATTGATACAATCTCTATGGAGGGTAGGTAGGCAATGCCAATCACAAGGACAAATGCATCTACTGTCTCATCCAGGAATTTCACATTTAGCTTACAGGCAGACACACGTGTAAAAAATAGCATATTTCCAACGTGATTCTGGGCATTCTGGGTTTAACAATAGCCAAAATTGGAAACAAGCCAGGTGTGGTGAAGCACACCCATGTTATTCAAGAGGACGATCACAAGTTTGAGGCCAGCTCAAGCCACAGCAGACCCTATATCAAAATAAAGATTACAAACAGCTGCTAGGAAATAACCTTGGTGGTAGAATACCCTAGCTTTGATTCTCAGTACTGTCCTCCCAAGAAGGAAGAAGCACAAATGCCTATTAGCACGAACTCCACATAAGGCAGGCGAAAGTAAGCAAGGAAGCTTCTTACCTGCTAGTCTAGAAAAACCTTCAAAATAAAGGAAATTTAAAAAGGCCAGGTATGGGGCTGGAAGAACCGCACAGCAGTTGCAGAGCTTGCCTTGCCAGCCCAAGGCCCTGAGTCCAACTCCCCAGCACCAGGTAAACTGGACATAGGGGCACATGCCTGTAATCCCAGCACTTGGGAGGCTGAGGCAGGAGAATGGCTGTGAGCTCAAGGTCAGCCTGGGCTACACAGCAAGCTCAGGACCAGCTGGGACCCTATCTCAGGGATGGAGGAATGGCACAGATATTAAAGCACTTGTCCAGCAAGCTTAAGGCCCTGAGTTTGATTCCCTAGCACGGCATAAAGCTGGGCCTAGTGGTGCATGCCTATAATCCCATCATGTAAGAGGCTGAGGTAGGAGGATTGCCATGAGTTCGAGGTCAGTCTGGGCTACACAGTGAGTTCAGGACCAGCCTGGACAGTATAGTGAGACTCTGTCTCCAAAAACAAGTGGGGGGAGGGCTGGAGGAATGGCTCAGTGATTAAAGCGCTTGCCTAGCAAGCACTGTCAAGCGCTAAGTACCCGAGTTTGATTTCCCAGCACCACATAAGCTGGGCATGGATTGCAGTGAGTCCAAGGCCATCCTGGGCTCCATAGTGAGTTCAGGAACAGCCTGGGCTACAGAGTGAGACCCTGTCTCAAAAAAAACAAGTCTCAAAAGAAAGGAAAAAAAAAGGCAAGGTATAAAATTATGCCTTTTGTGTATTTCCACTAGTATCAAAAAGTCGAACCAGGCCTGGTAGTACAGGCCCATTATCCTAGTACTCTGAGGATGCTGAGGCAGGAGGATTGTACATTCAAGCCCAGCCTAAGCAATTTAATGACTTAAGAGGTCCTGTCTCAAAACAAAAATGAGCTGGAGATGTAACTCAGTGTGAAGGCCCTGGGCTCAATCCTGGTAACACACACACACACACACACACACACACACACACACACACACAGAGAGAGAGAGAGAGAGAGAGAGAGAGAGAGGAGGGAGGGAGGGAGAGAGAATGCTTCCCTTCCATTGTTAAGTCCCAGTCACTCAGTTATCCTTCCACAGGCAATCCTGGTCAGTAATTTCACTATTAGTTCTTCACACGCACCGTTTTTTTGTTTGTTTGTTTGTTTTGGTGGCGGTGGTGCTAGAGATAGAGCCCAGGTCCTTCACACTGAGCTACATCCTCAGCCTACTTTTCTTATTTTGAGACAGGGTCTCAAAATAGTTGTTCAGGCTGGGTTAGACCTTGTGATCCTCTTGCCTCAGCCTCCCAGAGTACTCTAAGGTTACTTTTCAATAAATGTGGTTTAGTGCTGTAGGAATGGCACTGCGGTTAAGGTGCTTGCTTTGCAAGTATGGAGGCCCTGAGTTCAATTCTCCAACACCACATAAGCTGGGTGTGGTGGTGTACGCCTGTAATCCCAGCACTCAGGGGGCTGAGGCAGGAGGATTGCCATGAGTCCAAGGCCAGCCTGGGCTCCACAGTGAGTTCAGGACCAGCCAGTGCTACAGAGCAAGACCCTGGCTCAAAAAGGGGGGGGGATGGGAAAAAGGATATCTTTTATATTTACATTAAGCTCTGCGAATGCATTGCCTATGTAAGATACGTAAGGGATTTAGAAGTTGGAAAGCATGCTGTGCTCTCCTTTTGTTGGCTCCAGGAAGATCTATGGTTCTCCAATCATAAGGGACAGATGGTCAAGTGATAACAGAATGAACTTCATGATGTTGCAAGTTTGTAGCAAAACCTCATCTGAAAACTTAAGCTTCACAGTTCATGGATCCCACTACAAAATATCACAGAAATCTGGTCAAGCTGATTATGAGGCACCAGCGAGTCCACATAGGATTTGAGGACATACTGGCTCCAACCAGTGGGTCTCTTCTGCCTGGTCCTGAGGATGAATCTGATTGAAGTAGTGGTCTGAGCATGGACCGACTTTCTCCCGCACTGCTCTGTAGCCCCAGGAAAGCTCTTCTTAGGTTGAGGGGACAATCTCAGAGATAACTGTAGCCATAACCCCTGCACCAAACTTGCAGGAGAGTTTCATAATCCCCAGGCAGACCCACTTTGACCTTGTTCGGACTGCATGCTATAGCAACCATCCCAAAACTGTGGGAACTCCACCAAATGACTAGTTATAACATGAGATCAGGGACGAGCAACTCACCAGGTGGGAAGCTGGGGGTGACTATTAAACCAGAGGCACTACAGGAGCCGCTCTGACTTACAGCTGGTGACAGTCTTACAGGCCGACACGCTTTGAGTAACCCATCCGACGTGGCAGACCTTTCTGATTCCGAGCCCTAAGAGCCTGGGTAGGTCCTGTGCTTCTACCAGCAAAACAGATGACTGCATATGATTTCAGACTCATATTTCTACACTTTGACTAACAGCTACCAGGTCAAGAGGCAACTGAAGTTTGTACATTTAGGAAGCAGCACCTGAGGTGGTTCATGCCATCAGGTAAGGATGATTAGTGTTTTGTGCATGTATACATGGATGCATGAGGGACTGGGGCCTGAACTCTAGGCCTTTGCACTGAGCTATACCCTCAGCCTTTAAAATTTTTTACTTTTTGAGACAGGGTCTTAATCGCCCAGGCTGAGCTCAAATTATATGATCCTCCTACCTCAAGTTTCCAGAGTGCAGGGATTACAGGCACGACACCAAGCTTAAAGGTGTTGGTTTCCACTGCAGTTAGATTTGTATCTGTTTTCCCCTCACACAACAGAATAAAATTTCCCCATTGTATTAAGCAGTGGATGCTGATTACATTGACTATTCTAATCTAATTTTGCATATCACATATCAATTAGAACAGACTGCATCTTGTATTTTTGTTTACCTGTTCAGAGACCTTCCTCACATCTGAGGTTTTATTTTCCAAGGTTCTAGTAGTCACCCACAGTTAACCAGTCTGGAAATATTAAATGAGAAATTTCAGAAATCAACAATTCATAAATCTTAAATTGGATACCACTGTGAATACTGTGGTGGAATCTTATACTGCCCTGCTCCATCCACCTAGGACTTGGACCATCCCCTTGGTCCAGAGTATCCCACTGCATGTGGATATACTACTTTCCCGTGAGTCACTCAGGACATGCCTCGGTTATCAGATCAACTGCCATGGTACTACCGTGCCTGTGTTTAAGTAATCCTTATTCTATTCAATGGCCCCAAAGCCTAAGAGTAATTAATGCAATTCAAATATGCCAAAGCAATAAAATGCTTTCTTTGCCAGGCCATGTGATGCCAGTCTAAAATCCCAGCACTCTGGAGGATGGGGCAGGAGGATCACAAGTTCAAGCCCAGCCTGCGCAATTTAGTGACTTAGTGAGACTGTCTCAAAATAAAAAATAAAAAGGACTGGGGATATAGCATAGTGTAAAGACCCTGGACTCAATTCTCAGGACTGGGGTAAATTAAGTGAAAAGTTAAAAGTTCTCAGTAAGAAAAAAAATTTTATGTTGAAGTTGCTAAGATCTGTGGTAAGAATGAATTTTTCCACCCGTGATGTGTGAAGGAGAAAAAAATTCATGCTAGTTTTGCTGTGGCATTTCAGACTGCAAAAGTTATGGCCACAGTATGTGATAAGTATTTAGTTAAGAAGGTAAAGGTATGTGGGGCATGATGGTGCACGCCTGTAATTCCAGCACTCAGGAGGCTGAGACAGGAGGAATGCTGTGAGTTTGAGGCCAGCATTGGGATACACAATGAGTTCAGGACCATCCTGGACTATACAGTGAGACCCTAGCCAAAAAAAAAAAAAAAAAAAAAAAAAAAAAAAAAAAAAAAAAAAAAAAAAAAAAAAAAAAAAGAAGAAGGAAAAGGTATTAAACTTGTGTATGTATGAACAGGAAAAAAACCCCAGTATATTACAGAGTTTGGTGCTTGCCACAGTTTCAGGTATCCACTGGTGATCTGAGACCAGATCCCCATGAATAAGGGGGCCCTACTGTGTAAGTAAGCATCAACATCTAAGCGGCACCAGGTTAAGAAAAATCAGCTTCCTAATGCAGCTAGGGATCATGTTGCAGGCATGTGTTTTCCTTAACTCTTGACTCTTTTGAGGAAAATAACGCAATAGTACTTTCCATCCAATTCAAGCTTCCAGAGAGCATGCCTTTTGGTTTAATTAGCACCTAAATCAGACTGTATCCACAAATTCTAAAGGACCAATACCATTAGGTTACATAGATGAATTCCCCCCACCCAACCCTCATGAAACTGGAAAATCTAGAGAGCTCTGAAGCTACATACCTAGCCTTTTAAAGATGTTTTCATTTTAGCCAGGCTCAGTGGCACAGGGCTGTAATGCCAGTACTCCGGGGGCTGAGACAGGAGAATCACAAGACAAGACTACAAGACTGTTTCAAATAACAATACAGAGCGGCTGGTGATGTAGCTCAGAGATAATCCTAAGTACTGGAAAAAAAATTTTTTTTAGATCTCAATGAGATAGGATCTTGCTAAACTGCCCAGGCTGGCCTTAAACTTACGATCCTCCTGCCTCAGCCTCAATAGCTGGCATTAGAGGGGTGCACCAGTGTGCCTGGTACTAACTGAGCTCTTCAGTTGAGATCTTAACTCCTAGCTCAGTTCCACTTTTTGTGAACTAGACCTAACTAAAACTTCTGAGACCACAGTTCATCTATTATAAAACTAAGACCTTAAAAGAAGCTCCTAAAAAAAGAAGTAAGCATTGAGCAAAAGAATGAAGGGGAAAGGGACCACCAGTGCAGCCCTTGCCAGCTGCATCACACTATCTCACCACTGTCAGCACAACCAGTGCCAGCGGGGCTGACGACCTCTGCTCGCTTCTGCTGATCTTGCCTCATCTATGACATCCACCCAGGTCAAGAACAGGCTTTCCCTGGACAGCGTCACACCAGACAGACTGCAGCTCTCCGCGTTCTCTGCACCTAACAGTGGACCCACACCACTGGGCCCACGGGTAGCGAGCAGTGCACGATTCACATTCTCCATCACTGTAGCTTCAAGTGGTACAGCATGCAGGTGGGGCAGGCACTCCCTGAGTTTTATTTTGAAGAATAAAGGAAGGATTTTTTAAATTTTTTTATTTCTTTTGGTACTGAGGATTGAGCCCTGGGCCTTTCCACTGAGCTACATACATCCCCAGACCATTTTTAGTTTTGATTTTGAGAAAGGGTCTCACTAAGTCACTAAATTGCCTGTGCTGGGCTTGAAATTGTAATCCTCTTGCCTCAGTCTTCCCAGAGTGCTGAGATCCCAGGTCTGCGCCACCAGGCCTGACTAAGGAAGGAATTTTACCATTAATTTCAGTTAGACCTCAGCCTCAGTACACAGAAAGATTATCATTTTTTATTATTTTTTTTTAAAAAACAATAAGCACCTAATTCATTAACTCTTGCAGTGAGAAGGGCAGGGCATAGTTCACTTCTAGTCTACAGAGGTCATTTTGCTAAGTCACAGCTGGAGGAGACCCACAGGGTCACTTGGCTAACCAGCCACAGAGCACATTCTGAAAGGAGCCCATCAGTATTCTCCCCATCACTCTCCTCTTGACAGGTACTTCGACAACGGATACTTTCCAGGGCCCAACACACTTGTATATTCAGATGCTTGTAACAACTCTATTCGGATGCCCATGAGGCATTTCACACGAGCCATGTCCAAAAGTGAATTCCTATCCTCCTTCTCATAGCCTGCCTTTGCAAGCCCCCCATTTCAGTAAATGGGAATTCCATCCTTTAGTAGCTCAGGCCAAAAATCGAAGCGTCAGCCTCAACAGCTCCTCGCTTGCCACATCCAACCCTCAGCAAATTCTGCTGGCTCCTCTTACAGTCAGCCCAGAACCCACCTACTTCTCACTCTTCTGTCACCTCGCACTGACTGGCTCCATACCACCAACTTGTTTTGTCTGGACGCCTGCAGTAGCCTCCTAACCAGTTTCCCTCCTTCTGCTCTTGCCCCATTACAGCTTATTCTCAACACAACAGACAGAAAGATCTTTTCTCATCACCTCACTTACCTGCCCAGAATCCTGCAGTGACTCCCCCATCCCTCACAATTCACAGTGAAAGCCAGTGGCCTGTAAGACTCAACACTGAGCCCCCAATGCACCCCCATCCCAACATCTCTGTTCCGCACTCTTACTGTACAATAACCACACTGGATGGCTTCCTTGGGGATTTCAAATATTACCAGGCACAATCCTCAGGGCGACTGAGTTTGCAGTGTACCCCAACTGGAATAAACTTCACCCATATATACTCAATTCACCCCTACTTCTCTTGATCTTTGCTCAGACATAACCTTTCCAGTGAGATACTCATTGACCACTCTATATAACTTACAAAACCCAAATTCTTGACACTCTCTCTTCTCTGCTTGTACCTGTTCTCTTCCTGTGCACTCCCCGCTTTTTATTACAGATTTTCAACATACTCAAAGTAGAACAGCACAATGAACTTCCTAAACTCATTACTCAATGTCAATAATTCCCAACATTTTGCCACTTTGTTTTCCTCTATCCTGATCCTTTCTGATCTTTTCCTAGTGATACTAATATTTTGTATCACTATTTTCTTGGCAACTAGGTAAGACAGACCCTGACCTTGTTAATGACTGTATTTTAACAACCAATCTTTCTATTCTTACCGAGAAACATGGGGGTGGAGGAAAGCAGCACTGGCACCCATTCTCCCACCAGTACACTGATGAAGACAGAAGTGTTTAAGTTCTAGACTGTCCAAATTAAGGAACTTTCCGAATATCACGCTCGGGAGCTTCGGGAAAGAGGACTGAGGTCATAAAATGAACACATGGGCTGTTTTTGTTTCTAATGATGAAGAATTTCTGAGTGGTATTTACTGACTACCTTCTAAATATGAGCAGCTGGCTATGACAGGTCAAGAAAATTGAGACCCTGCTCGACAGGAGGTCACATGGTAGTGAACGAGGAGTCTACAAGCAACCAAAATATAAGGCAAGAACACATGTGATGCTCCAAGACAGGTGAAATGAACTCAGGTCAAGAGTTCTTTTTAAAAATCCTACCCATAGCTGGCCTAGTGGCTCAGGCACTCTGGGAGGCTAAGGCAAGGGGCTCAAGTTTGAGCCCAACCTGGGCAATATAGTGATTTGGTGAAACCTTACCTCAAAATAGAAATAAAAGGGTTATTATGGATGTAGTTCCCTGTGGAAGGCCCTGGGTTGGACACACTCAGTACCAAGGAACTCTCTCTCTCTCTCTCCCTCTCTCTCTCCCTCTCTCTCTCTCTCTCTCTCTCTATATATATATATATATTTATATATATAAACACCCACAGTATTTGTAGGTCCTAGGGTATACCCCCTCCCTAAGTATAGCTTTGCCTCCTGCTGCATTTTGGCTGTATAGATAACAAGTATGACTTAGGAAACCTGGGAATTTGGTGACCACAGAAATATCTTTGGATGGGGATTTTTAATGTCACATTTGCTACTCACTGCCCAGCTTCCGGAGGAAGGGTGTAGAATCTTGCCAAGGGCTCGGAAAACAAAGGGGCTAATTCAATGCCCAGAGAAGCTGACACTTAAAGCATTCTAGTCTGAGGGCATAGACAGCAAGCAGCTCCACAAATAAGACCAGACAGTGGGAGTGTGTCCAGGACACATGACCTGATCAATTCTGGTGGATTTCCAAGTGCTCTCTTCTTGCTGCTACTTAAAGAACCAAGATTTTAGCTAGGGTCCTGTGGTGGTCATGTAACCCAGCACTTTCAATAGGCTGAGGCAGGAGAATTGCAAGTCTGGGCCCACCCTGGGCAATTTGGCAACTTGGTGAGACTGTCTCCAATAAACAATAAAATGAGATTGAGAGTCAAATGAAGGCCCTGTGTTCAACTGCCAGTACTGGGGGGAAAAAGATTTTGGTGATCTTTCAAGAGCCATCAGAGCCAGATAAGACCATATTTATTCGGACAAACCAAACAGGCTCATGAGGTCTGATGCCAAGAAAACAGGACATCCAGATTGGCGAGGTAGCCAGGACTGGTGACACACCCCTGTAACCCTAGCACTCTGGGAGGCTGAGGCAGGAGGATCACAAACTCCAGCCCAGCTTGGGCAATTTAGCAACTTAGTGAGACTCTGTCTTCAAATAAAAAAGGGGCTGGTGTCAGTCAATGCAAAGGCCCTGGGTTCAATCCCTAGTACCATTCCCCCAGCCCCACCATAAAAATGGTTGATGAGGTAAAGATGGTTAGAAACAAAGGAGAGGAAAGGAGGAAAGAGAGGACACTGAGAAAGACAGGGAGAGGGGAAGGAAGGGGAAAGGAATTTTGGGTTTGAAAATACAGAAAGATTGGCATGTTAACAAGGGTGTGAAGAAGAGGAATTTTAGAAGGGAGGAGTCCAGGTTATGAAGGATGGGTTCATGTTGGGCAGAAGGGGCTCATCTCACTGAAGCTGGGCACATCTGGTCACTAGATGAAGGCTCTTAAGATGACAGTTTCAGGGAACAGGATGCAGCCAAGGATGGCAGAAGTCGGGGTGAAACTAGAGTGCTATGATCGAAATAAGGAAGAAATCACAAGACACACTCGGATCAATCTTAGAGTATATGGACACATGAAACCCTGGGGATAGGGGACCTGCCAGGATTTAAGGGCTACAGGTAAAGTGCTAGTGGGCTAGAAGATTCAGGAGTGAGATCCTGGAAAAAGGCCTGGGAAGTCCAAGAACTTGTATATTCTGGACAAAGGATGTAGAGAGACAGTAGAGCCCACTGGGTTCAAGACATGCTACTTTCAAACAGAATCCAAGAAAATGACAACAGCAGGAAAATCACTGCTGCCCGCTCTGTCCTTTCTCCTCTGTAGCAGGTCCTAACAACTCCAGTGACAGGTGCCCTACAGGCAAAGGAGTAGGAGTGTCCTTATTTCTGAAGACACAGGGTTACACAGAAGAACCTGAACATACAGGCTAACTTTCCCCTAGTTTATTACCATTAGATTACACCCTTTCCAACTGACTGTATTTCTCCATAACCATCCACTCTTCACCAAACCTAGCATAAAAATGCACAGGTTTAACATTTTGTGTCTGTGTGTGTGTGTGTGTGTGTGTGTGTGTGTGTGTGTGTGTGTGCCGGATTTCGCGTCTTATTTCATTATTCAACGCTCATGCGTCACATAAATTTTGTTAAATACATTTGTACGTTTTCTCTTCTTAATCTATCTTTTGTTAGAGACCTTAGTTTTAAATTAAAAATTTCCCCTCATCCATATAGGGGTCTCTGACAATCAGGAGTCAAACAACAGGATGAGGAAGTCACCAAGCCATAGGGCAAAAGGTATTAGAAATCTCAGGAGTAACAAAATCAGCTGATGTTGAGTTTAAGAATTACCAGAAAAAAAGAAACATGAAGCTCAGGCTGACGTGGAAAATCAGGTAGAACTGGGGGTGAAGAAAGACAATGTAGCAAGGTGGGGTGAAGACTGTGGGTTCAAATGCCAGCTCAGCTACTTGCTGTGTGAGTTTCAGGTTTATTTTATTTAAAACTAAACCAAAAAGGGGTAGGGGAAGGGAATGGTGGTAGATACAAAAATTACCTCTTGGGCTTGTTGAAAGGTAAACTTATATTTACAAACCCTGGGGTATATAGCGAGAGCTCAGTAAACCAATCATTAAGACAGTATCAAGGTAAAAAACTCAGAAAATGGCACAGGGCTGTAATCCCAGCATTCTGGGAGGCTGAGGCTGGAGGATACCAACTTAGAGTCCAGCCTGGGCAACTTGGTGAGCCCGTCAAGAAAAAAGGGGGGGGGGGGCGTGTAGCTCAGTGAGAAATCTCTGGGTTCAATCCCCTATGTTAAAAAAGAAAAAGAAAAAAAAGGTTCAGCAGAGGTAAGGATGGAGATTTCAAGACATCAGTACTAGTGCAAGGTATGGGGCACCTGTCATTGTTGAACCTCTAGCATCTGGGACGGAGTAAAACCTCCAGGAGCTCCTAGGTAAAAACAACTCCCCCCATGCCAGGCACCGAGCCAAGTGCTCTACTTGTGTTATCTCAGGCACCACTATCATCTTCCCTCTGAAGACGTGGAGACTGAGGTTCGGCCAGGCTACACGGTATGCCAAAAGTCCCTTGGACAGAGGGCTAGAGTTTGACTGGAACCTAAGTTTATGACACCTATACCCTAGGCTGAATGAAGCTCTTTGCAAACACATCAACCAATGCAACCTGATCAAGGGTAACCAACAGGGAGAACTAAGAGTGTGTGTATTGGGCGTGAGGGTCATGGGAATGAGAGAAAAAGATTTCATGAAGCAATTGGACCCCATGATGAAGTAACAAGACTAAATTTCAAGGGTGGGATACAAAAATGATTTCAAAACAATTATTGAAAATAGCAGAATTTCCCTTTCCACAGACGATCTCAGGGAGACTCTTGAGATCACTCAACTCAACTTCTTGACAACACTTGTGAGAAACTGAGTCCCAGAGTGAGGAAGAGAATTCTCCCAGGTTCTTTAAACAGAGTGAGGATTTGGCTTAACCAGACCTGGGGCCACACACTCAATCCAGAATTCCCTGTCGTCTCCAACTACTGCTACTACTGGTTCATATTCCTCCCTAGTCTAACTCAGCACCAGAATGGGGCTGACACTTCTAAGTCACGTGCTAGCTGACACTCCGGACTAAGGATGCCAGTGGGGTGATTTCAGGATGCAAGGAGACCACCGGACTGAAGACCACAGGGCTACAGGGCAGATACTGAGTGTTATGTAGATGAGTGGGTGGGAAACTACTGACATGTGGCTGACCAAGTGGACAGGAACCGTTTGAGGGGAATCACTGAGTTTGTGGGAACACAGGGTACGGTAAGGGGGGGGTCACAAAAGAGGAATACAGTGATCCCGGGGCGTTGTGAGTCACTGGATTAAAACAGATAGAGTCACTGAGTTGTTGGGTTGCTTCCAAGTGTTAAGGTTAGTCATCGATGTATAAGAATTAAGGGGGTACCTGTGAGGTCTGGGGTCAGCCGGTAAGGGTGTGGGGTTACAGAGGTGGAGACCGGCGCGGTCGGGGGGGTGGGGTCTGGGAATCGCCGGGGAGGGGCTGCTGGCTGTAATGGAGGGACAGGGACCCTGGGTGGGGTAGGAGCCAGGCCGCGGTCCGGTGGCCCATTCACGGGGCTGGGGCCGGAGAAGGGTGGGCACGACGGGCTCGGGACCTTCCCGGGGCTCTGCGCCCGCCCGGCCTCCCGCCTTGGGCACGGTGGACCCACTCTTCCCGCAGCCACCAACCTGACAGCCCCCGAGGGCGACTCCGCCGACAGACCGCCATGCACCGGGCCCCGCCACCAGCGCCGGCCCCGCAACCCGCCTGCGCCATAGCCCGCCCGCCCGCGCGCAGCTTGCCTAGCGCGGTATCCAGGTTCCAGGGCGGCTGCGCTTCCCTCGGCTCCCGGCGCGCCTCCGCCGGGCCCCGGAACCGGCGTAGGAAATACAGGGCACGCTCCACCCCGCACCCCCCGCGCCGCGGCGCTGTCCCACTTATCCCGGTTCCAGGGCCTTGAGCCCCGGCCGCCCGGCTCCCAACCGAGCCCCTCAGAGCCCCGCCCCTCCCCCCTGCGCCGCGGTGACGCAGGCCCGCGAGGCCGAGCGCCCGAGGAGGCGTGATGACGTCACGAGGGCGCCGGGTCGGGGCGCGACTCCGCGCCCGCAGTCGCTATGACAACCAGCACAGCCGGGCTCCCCGGGACTCGGCGCACCTGAGGCGGTAGTCGAGCGGTACGGAGGCCCCATGGCTGCGTCGCGTCGCGGAGAAGGTGCGCTGCGAGCGGGTAGAGGACAGCGGGGACCGGATGTGAGAGCCGCTGCGCGCTCCGGGGCAGCCGGCTCGCGCGCTCGGCTCACCTTGCAGCCCACCTGTGAGGGAAGCCATTGCGGGAGTCAGGAGGGGCTCCTTGAGGTGCGGTGAGGGGCTAGTTCTTAAGGACGGCGCCCTGAAATCCTCCCGGCTTCTCTCCCTCCCCGCCCCCAGCGCCGCCCCGCTCCCCGCCCCGCGCCAGCTGCGCCTTGGGCAGGTCCGCCACGGGGCGGGCAAAACCGAGCCCTCAAGTCATCATTTCTCGCTGCGTGCCGCGCGGCCGGGAGGGCGGCGTTTCCAGAAATCTGCGGGGAGGTGCAGCGGCGGTTTCAGTAAATAAATGCGAACTGGTAACGATCGCTCTCGAAAGGAGAGCTGTGACCAGGTGCGGTGGCGCAAGGCAGCACGCAGGTGAGGATGAGGCAGTAGAATCCCAAGTCGAGGACCGCTTCAAGACTTAAAAAAGGCTGGAATTTAGCTCAGGAATGAGAGTGCTCCTGGGTTCTGACCCTCATCACGGCAAAGCAGATCAACAAACACACAATATTTCTCTCTACCCCGCCCCCTCCACAGGAATGCGCTGAGAAACTTTTTTTTTTGTATCCTTTATTCCTCTACCCTACAAAAAACCCAAAACCAGACAGAAAGAATATTAACTTAATTTTTTTTTTCAATACTTAAAATTGAACCCAGGGTCTTTGCCTTGAGCTACATCCCCAACACTTTCTTTTAAAATTTATTTTTTGAGACAAGGTCTTGCTAAGTTGCCCAGGTTGGTGGTGATAATCCTGCTTCAGCCTCCTTAGGGTGCTGGGACTACAAGCACGCGCCACCCAACATCTGGCTGAACATTTTTAAAGGAAGTAAATTTGAAACCAAATTACTGGGCTTGGGGCCTGTTGGGTCTAATACATCTTTTGGGTCAGATCGGTTCCATCCTTTGTCTGAAGAGGTTAGTGAGGAATCCCTCTCAATATTAGACATCCCCATTCCCCTTTTTCTTGTGTGTGTGTGTGTTGGGGGGTGGGTGTTTGGCGTAGCAGTTCTGAAGCTGTACTGGAACCAAAGTTCTCACCAGTTCCTCAGTTTACACAGGCAGTGAGTGACAATCGATGGCCTATCCCCTTGGTTAATAATCTTAATCTTTTATATACTTCCTGATGTATAAAGAAATAAACAGCCTGGCTGCTATTGTTCCTTCTTTCTGTTTTTTTTTTTTGGGTGGAGTTTTTGAACTGTTTTATTTTTATATATATGTAATATATAATGTTTACAATGAACTTGAGTATTTTGTGCACATATATATCAATATTAGGATCCCTTCCGCTCCCCATTTTTGGCCTTTCCATTCCCCCGCAACTCCCTCTATCACACCCATTTGGTTCTATAGAATGCCTGTGTTCAGGGTTTCCCAAATCAGAGAAACCATGCGATATTTAACATACTTAATTTTCTGCATCTGACTCACTTCACCACTCAAGTCACCACTTATTAGCTCAGTTTCCCACATCCTAGAATGGGCTGCATTGGCCATCTCTTGAGGCCTTTGTTCTGGGTCTAGCAGAGCCTTTTATTGGCGTAATTTGCCAAAAGTTCTTTTTTTCTGTTGAGATTCTTTAATATGACTTCACCTATTTTGGTGGAATTTTTTTTTTTCTCTGCTGTCCAGGCTGGTCTTGAACTCAAGGTAATCCTCCTGCCTCAGTCTCTGTACTACTGGGATTATAGGCATGTGCTAGCATGCCTGGCTTATGTGGTGCTAGGGAATCGAACCCCAGTCTTGTACTTGCTAGGCAGGTGCTCTGACTGCTGAGTATGCCCCCCAGCTCCTTTGGTGGAAGTTTAACAGTTTTTTCTTAGCTACAGAGAGAGGATACTAGCTTGTTTTACAGCATATATTAATGCTTAGATATACAGTAGGGAGCCTCTTGTGGCAGTGTACTCCTGTAATCCCTGGTACTTGGAAGGCTGAAAGATTCCACGTTCCAGCTAGCCTGGGTATTTAGAGAAACCCTGAATCAAAATAAAAAGGACTGGGGATGTAGTTCAGTGCTCCTTGGGTTCTGTTCTTGATAGTGGGGAATAAAGAAAGAAAAGAAAAAATATAAAGGGAGTAGAACTCAGAATATATCCGAATTTATCTCCAATCTCCCCCATACCCTTTTTCATAGTAAAAAACAAAATACAAAAAAGCTTGTCTTTTATCTCAGTCTGTTCATATCCTAATCTATTGGCTAGTCACCTCTATGCATTTAACAGAAACTGAGACCACTGTCTGAAAGAATGATTTTAATAGTGAAAAATTTCAGGTCCTGGGGAGAATTGATGAAGAAGATTTCTTTGCTAGTGAAATATTGAAAGTAATTTCTAGCAGCATCTGTCCTGTTCCTCACCACCTATAACATATTGCAGGCTAATGATCTGCAGGCATTAAAAAAAAATTGACTGCATGAAAGAATCCTGAAGAGCTGTGTATCTTTTATTGGTTTTTTTATGGGTAACTATATTTATTTCCAGTGAGTTCCCCCCCCCCCCAGTTTATTGATATGTATAATTGCAAAATTTAAGGTTTACATTGGTTTTGGGCATTTTGTGCACATACATATCTAGTCGAGGTAACAAGACCTTCCCCTCTTTCCTTTCAGCCTACCCCCTACCCACTCCCACAACCCACCCCCACCCCCCTGTTCCGTTTATTTTTCACTTTGAGTTCTCTGAAATAATTGTGATCTGGGATCTCTCATATGAGAAACCATTCGATATTTCCCCTTCTGCTTCTGACTCACTTCACTAAGCATGATGGTTTCAAGTTTCCTACATTTGCTTCCACATGCCTTCAAGCTGTCAGGCTTTATAGATGCATAGTATTCCATTGTGTATAAATACCACAGTTTGTGTATCCATTGGTCTGTTGATGGGTTTTTGGTGTCTTCCATATTTTAGCTACAGTTAGTTGTGCTGCAGTGAACATGGGTGTACATGTATCTCTGTTATGTGTTGTTTTTAACTTATTCCCAGGAGAGGTATTGCTGGATCAAAGGGGATATTTATTTCCAATATTTTGAGAAATCTCCATACTGCTTTCCATAGCGGTTGTGCCAATTTACTTTCCCACCAGCAGTGCAGGAGGGTTCCTTTCTCCCCACAGCCTCGCCAGCACTGATTGCCGTTTGACTTGTTGATATAGGCCAATCTCTCTGGAGTTAGATGGTATCTTAGCGATGATTTGATTTGCATTTCTTATAGCTAGGGATGTTGAACATCTTTTCATATATTTATTGGCCATTTGAACTTCTTCCTGAGTGAACTGCCTCTTCATTTCTTTTGCCCATTTTTCAGTAGGGTCCTTGATTTTAGGGGGCTTAGTTTTCTTCAGTTCCCTGTATATTCTGGTTATGAGCCCCCTACCTAAGGTGTTGGTGGTGAATATTTTTTCCCAGTCTGTTGGTTCTCTTTACAATGTTGATAATTTTCGTTGCTGTGCAGAAACTTTAATTTGACATAGTCCCATTTGTTAATAATGGGGACAATTTCTTTTGCTTTTGGTATCTTATAAAGAAAGTCTTTGCCTACACCTATGTCTTAGATATTTGCCTAATTTGTCTTTTAGAAGGTTCAGTGTTTCACTTTTAATGTCTAGGTCTTTGATCCACTTTGATTTGGTTTTGGTGCATGGTGACAGGTGTGTGACTAGATTCATTCTTTTGCATGTGGATATCCAGTTTTCCCAGCACCATTTGTTGAACAGGCTGTCCTTTTTCCAGTGTATGTTTTTGGCTCCTTTATCGAAGATTAAGTATTTGCAGGTATTTGGGTTTGTCTCTGAATCCTCACTTCTGTTCCACTGGTCTGTCTGTTTTTGTGCCAGTACCAATTGTTTTTACGACTATTGCTTTATAGTAGAGCCTTATGTCTGGTATTGTAATGTGTCCTGCCTTGGTCTTGTTGCTCAGGATTACTTTGGCTCTTTTATTGTTTTCTAAGGTGATACCTAATTTTTTTTTTTTTTTTTTTTGAGACAGGGTTTTGCGATCAAGCCCAGGCTGGCCGTGGACTCAGGACAGTCCACCTGCCTAAGCCTCCCGAGTACTGGGATACAGGCGTGTGCCACCACGCCCAGCTCTATGTGGTACTGGGGAATCAAACTCAGAGCCCTTTAATTGCTGTGCCATTCCTCTAGCCCAGTACCTAAACTTTCTTTTTTGCCATTTTATTTTTTTATTTACATATACATCCTGATCGTTTGTACTTCCCTTTCTCCTTCCCACCCCCTCAGCCCTCCTACGTGCCCTTTCCCTTGCCACAAAGTCTGTCTTACTTTCTTCCATCTTTTACCTTTTTATGATACCTAAATTTTCATCATGAATTTAAGTGCTTGTAGAGGTTATAATTTCTGATGTAGATTTTGATATTTTATTTCATTTTTGCTGTGTAGTCCAGGCTGGTCCTGAATTCATGGCAGTCCTCCTGCCTCAGTCAGGAGGGCTGAGGGCGTTGATGTGCTGAGGAATCAACTCAGGGCCTTGAACTTGCTAAGCAAGCAATCTAACTGCTGTGTTATTCCTAAAGCCCCAATTTTATTCATTTATTTATTTATTTTGAGAGAAGGTCTTGCTCTGTAGTCCAGGCTGGTCCTGAATTCACTGGCCTAGCCCAGGCTAACCTTGGAGTCAGAACAATATGCCTGCCTCAGCTCGTGGAGGGCTGGGATTACAGGCATGTACCACCATGCCCAGCTTTATATAGTACTGGGAAATTGAACTCAGGGCCTTGTGTTTGCAAGGTGAGCACTTTAACCACTGTGCCATTCCTTCAGCTCCTATTTATTTAGAAACAGGGTCTCACTCTGTAGACTAGGCTGGTCCTGAACTTATGTGTTCCGTTCCAGGCTGGCCTCGAAAACCCAGCAATCCTCCTGCTTCAGCTTCCTGGGTGCTGGGATTACAAGCATGTGCCACTAAGCTCAGTTTATGTGGTGGTAGGATATTGAACCCAGGGCCTTCCATTTGATTGGCAATTGCTTTACATGCTGAGCTACACCCCAGTCCCTAAACTACTACATTGTGTGTATGTATGTGTTTATTTATGGAGACAGGGTCTTGCTCTGTAGTCCAGGCTGGTCTTGAACTTACTATATAGCTCCAGCCTGGCCTCAAACTCAGGCAATCCTCCTGCCTCAGCCTCCTGAATGCTGAAATACAGGCATGTGCCACCATGACCGGCTCCATGTGGTGCTGGGGAATCAAACTCAGAGCTTTCAGCTTGCCAGGCAAATGCTTTAACCACTGAGCTGTTCCTTCAGCACCCCCCCTTTTTTTTTTTAATAGTGCCTTGCTCTGTTGCCTAGACTGTTCTGTAACTCATCTGATAGGCTTGATTGGTCTTCCTACCTCAGCCTATGCATGGGTGACTAGGGCTGAAGACCTGTGTCATGCCCACCTCGTTTTTTTTTTTTAAATGTTATATCATTCTTAAACCATACTACTACCAATATCCTAAAAATTTGATGCCTACACAATTCATTTAAAAGTATACGAACAAATCCTCCTCCTCCTCCCTACCCCAAGTACTAGGGATTGAACCCAGGGGCATTCTACCACTAAGCTATATTCACAGACCTTTTTATTTTATTTTGAGACCGTGTCTCACTAAGTTGCCCAAGCTGGCCTGGAACTTATCATCTTCCTCCTTCAGTATCTTGAGTAGCTAGGATTACAAGAGTTTGCTGCCATGTGAGCAAACTCTAATAGAAATTTTACAGGTTCCTTTTCTTCAAATTCCTACCTACTTTCTGTAATTAATAGTATACACTTTACTAAACAAAAATATATTACACATTTTCATAACTTATCAATCCTAATATAAAAAGTATAATTTTTATGCAACTTTTAATGAGAAATATGGTGTTTCTCCCCATTTGGTTCAGAAATTCATAGATATTACCTAATGGTAGAAGGAGATAAAGTACAATACCAATTCTCTACATTTTTTATTTTTGTAGACCTAATTGTTGAGAAAACTTCGTCACATAATTAGGAAAGATATTTGTTAAAATGATAGTCCTTACATCTTTGATTTTAAATTATATGTGAGTAGTCACAATATGATCAGTTATCAGATACTATCAAATATGATTCTTTGATTTGTTAAAAGCAGAGGATTGGAAATTGCTCAATTTACAGAAGGATTTATCTGGTTATTAGAATATATGTCTTCTTAAAAATGATTTTACCAGTTTTCAGAAAGATGCATCATACTGATTTTTATACTCATTTGCCCATATAACCCTTTTTTCTTTCTGGTACTGGGGATTGCTATGCTTTGGATCTGGCATGTCCCTCAAAAGCCTCAGGTAGTTGGATGTAGTGGGATAACTGTGGAACCATATGTTATTAGAAAGTAGGACCTGGCTGAAAGGGGTGATTAGATGCTTGGGGCATCAACTGCAGTGCAGGTATCATGTCAATTTGCTGAGATTGTGCGTTGTGGAGGACAGAGCTTCTCAGGTGTGTGTTTTTGACTTGAAGGCCAGGAAGTAAGAGAGAGGTACCCATCCTAGATGTTGGGGGCCCAACTGACAGCTTCAAATATGTAAAGGAAGGAAGAAGAAACATTGTTGCACTTCCTTCCTAAGAAAGCTCTAGCCTTGCCTGTCTCTAGATATGGACTGGTTCCTGCTTCACTTGGGTTCTGTCTGCAGTGCCATGATCAGCTCTCCAGCCTCTGTGATGTGCTTCCACCGTTGCTTGCTGCCCATGAACAGACTGTGTGAGACCTTCTGGAACTGTGAGCTGAATAAATCTTTTGTCCCTTAAGTTGTGGATGTGTTGGCTATTCTTTCACAGCAAGGAGAAAGTAACTAAGACAATTTGGTACCAAGAGTGGGGTTGTTACTTGACTACATCTGATATGGTTTGGATGCCCGTGGAACTGGTTTGCAGGAGGAGTTTGGAAAGGTTTGCGGATACAGGCTGGAGAAACCCTGGAGAGCTGTGAACTGAGCTTGATGAGAGATTTTGGTCAGCGCTTGTGAGATCAGAATGCAGATAGGAGTGTGGATTGTAAAGGTGAGGCTCAAGAAGTTTCATATGGGAAAGAGGACAATATTGGCAGTTGGTCTAGAATGTATGCATGCTAAACTCTGGCAAAAAGTGTATTGGCATTTTGCTTTTGCCTAGAGATTTTGACTGAGATTAAGGGCAGAGGACTACTTAATCTGATGGAGAAAAATATCAAGGCAGCCCAATGTCCAGGCTGTTAAATGGGTACTGCTGTGGCTTTTAGTCAACTCTACACTGAAAACCAGGAAAAAATGACAGAGAAAAACGATGTAAAAAGCTTGTAGCTTTGTAAGACTGGAAGCAGCTGCCAAAGCAAGGGCAAAGAGCATAGGGATATTAAAGAAATTAGCACTAAAAAGAAGCCAGGTACTTGGAATCATTACTGTAAAAAAGATGCTTTGAGGGTGTCTCAGGAATCAGTGATATCTCACCTTTCTGGTTTAAAGGATGCAAAGGCAAAAGACCTTGCTCTGAGGAGAGTACCCAAGGGCATCCTGTAGGGCCACAAAGGGAAGTGTTTGCAAGAGCCCAGCTACCCGGAGTTCACCTGTCCAGGCACTTGCAGGCTGCTATGGCCAAAGTCCAGGTGGGCCAGACTGTTGTTACAGCCAGTGATAGACCTTGGTGTCATCCACATGAAGCTGGCTTCACAGGCATGCAGAGTGCAAGAGTTGTGGTGTCATGGAGGCTTCCACCTAGATTTCAGAAGAAGGCCTTGGAGTCCAGGCAGTGTGTCCCTGGGAGGGCAGCACGTGAGGTTTTGAAGGAGAAGCCTAAGGTGCAGTGGAGACCCTGGAAGTTGGAGATGCCAGAAATGTGGATTGTCAGCTGTGAGAGCCACAGGTTGTGAGCATAGCCACCCCAAAAGAAAGAAGATGGAGGCTGCAGCCAGTGACAGTGCTGTAGGGGTGTGGGCACCTGAGGTCTTTGGAGTTTCCTCCATGTTGGAATGGGAATGTCTTAGTTACTTTTTCGTTGCTGTGACTCAATACCTGATACCCACAAATTTAGGAAAGGAAAGGTTTATTTTAGCTCACGGTTTCAGAAGGTCAAAGTCCATTCAGGGGCAGCCGGCAGCAATGGAAGTACATGGCAGAGACAGAGGTGGAGGCAGCTTCTCAGGACATCACACACAGGAAGGCAGGCTGAGACCAGTTGAGACCAGTCCTAGTCCCAGTCTTAGTCCTCCAAGGAAGGCAGGAAGCAGCTTATATATCCTTCCAGCATATATTAATGCTTAGATATACAGTAGGGAGCCTCTTGTGGCAGTGTACTCCTGTAATCCCTGGTACTTGGAAGGCTGAAAGATTCCACGTTCCAGCTAGCCTGGGTATTTAGAGAAACCCTGAATCAAAATAAAAAGGATTGGGGATGTAGTTCAGTGCTCCTTGGGTTCTGTTCTTGATAGTGGGGAATAAAGAAAGAAAAGAAAAAATATAAAGGGAGTAGAACTCAGAATATATCCGAATTTATCTCCAATCTCCCCCATACCCTTTTTCATAGTAAAAAACAAAATACGCCCAGCAATTAGCCCCTCCTGCACCCAGGTGTGGAAGGTGTGGCCACCTACACACCATTAATACTAACACGCCTTTAATCCTAACTCACACACCTTTAATCCTAACTTAAATGTAATCCACCAGCAGCATATGGTTCCATAGACAATCCATAAGATTAAAATACATGAGACTTTTGGAGGACATTCCAGAGCCAAACCACAATAGGGAATATTTACTCTGTGCCATTGTAGGTTACAAGTGCTTAATTTTTTTCATTTTCAGAGGAGCTTGACTCTAAGGGTTTGCCTTGAGCCTCAGAAAAGGCTCTGGACTTGAACTTTTGAACTGTTTTTGTGACAGGATCTCATTGTATAGCCAAGGCTAGTCCTGAACTCATGATGGAGCCCAGGCTGGCCTTGGACTCACAGCAGTCCTCCTGTCTCAGCCTCTCAAGTGCTGGAATTACAGGCATGCGCCGACATATCCAGTTTATATGTCCTTAGGTAATTGAACTCAGGTGCTTAGCACTTGCTAGGCAGGTGCTTTAACCTCTGAGCCATTCCTCCAGCCTCTCCCCCACCCCCCCACTCCGCTTTTTGGAGACAAAGTCTTGCTCTGAGTCCAGGCTAGCTAGTCCTGTACTCACTATGTAGCCCAGATTGGCCTCAAACTCCGGCAGTTCTCCTGCCTTAACCTCCTGCATGCTGGAATTACAGGGGTACATCACTACACGCCCCCTCTCATTTTTTAGTTTTGATTTTGAGACAGGGTTTTACTAAGTCACTAAATTGCCTGCACTAGATTACAACCTATGCTACTGAGCTTGCTTATAAAATTCTTTTTTTTTATTTTTTTGAGACAGGATCTTGCTCTGCATGTAGCCCAGGTTGGCCCTGAACTCACTGGAGTAACCCAGGTTGGCCCTGGATTCAGGACAATTCACCTGCCTCAGCCTCGTGTTTACACCCAGCTTTATGTGGTGCTGGGGAATAGAACTCAGGGTCTTGTGCTTGTGAGGCAAGCACTTTAACTGCTGTGCCATTTCTCCAGCCTGCTTATAAAATTCTTTTATCATTACATACTCTTCAGAAACTTTTATGTTGAAAGTTTGAAGCATATACTCATCCTATTCACTATATAGAAAGCATCTGTCATTTCTGGAATTAGCAAAAGCAATTTTAAACCAAAATACTGCCAAGAAAATGTCTGATTTTATTCTTTGAGTAAATGTGTTCGTATTTATCTGGGATTGGGGGCATAGCTCGTGGTTAAAGGGCTTGCATAGCATTACAAGGCCCTGGTTTTGATTCCCTAGCACTACTTAAAAATTAGCTGAGCGTGATGGCACATGCATGTAATCCCAGCACTTGGAGGCTGAGGCAGGAGGAGTGCTGTGAGTTCCAGGCCATTCTGAGCTACATAGTGAATTCAGGACCACCTCTGCACTACAGAGCAAGACTTTGTCTCAAAAAAATTATCTTGAAGAATATCATAAAAAATCACTGGGAAATTATTGACTGTAACATAAAATAGATTACTAAAATCAAATTGAAATTATACAGTGCTAGCATTTGCTAATAAATAATAAACACACTAGTACTGTTTCTCATATGATTTGGAATAATGCCTTGTAATGTACAGCTGAATCCAGCAGATAGAGATGGAAGGCATGTTACCCCCTTGCAAGCATATGGGCCTGCTTATGTCAGACTCTGATATTCAACTTTTGGGAATAATGAAATATGACTCTTGTCGAAATAATTAGAAGTAACGCCAGTAAATTTGTTAGACTTGATCACTTTTTGCTTTAAAAAAAATCTTGCTCTTAATGTGTTTTTTAAAGGCAATTTGTTAAGAAATAATAGGCTGAGCATCTAGCAGGTAATTTCATTCTTTGCTAGGAGCAGGTAGAATTATTAAACGTTTTATTTTTTATTTTTACTTATTTATTTTTGAGACAGGTTCTCATTCGGTATAGTCCAGGTTGGTCCTGAACTCACTGTATAGCCCAGGATGGCCTGAACACATGGTAATCCTCTTGCTTCAGCTTCCCAAGTGCTGAGATTACAGGTATAATCCTGTAATCCACCACTCCTGGTTTATGTGGTGCTGAATCAGAACCCAGGACCTTCCACTTGCTAGGCAAGCACTGTGATCACTCAGATATATTCCCAGCCCTATTAAACTTTTTTCAAGACAAGGTTTCACTTTGTAGTGTAGGCTGGTCTAGGACTCAGCAATAGTCCAGGCTGGCCTCAAATACACACTACTCCTTCTGCCTCAGCCTCCTGAGCACTGGGATTACAGGCTTGCACCACTATGCTCAGTTTATGTGGTGCTGGGGAATTGAATCCAGGGCCTTGCTATTACTAAGCAAGTGCTTTAATTGCTGAGTTATACCCACAGCTCCCTTTTAAACATTGTAAAAGATGAAATAAGATGGCAGGGCTCTGTTTTCTCCCCTACTGGGAAATCTATGTGGGAACATCAGTTACAACCTGAAAGTTAAATGGGTATGGACCTATAACACAGCTATTGTCATTAAACTAGGGCAGCCATATGCTAGTGCCTGGCATATAATAGGAATTTAATAACTGTGGGATGGATGTTTCTGCCTTCATTATAGATGGGAAAAAGTTCAAGATTCAAGTAGCCAACCTAACACATTTTTTGATATATTTTTCAGTGTTCAAGTGATAATATAGACATTAAATCCAATCAGATTTCACATCAAGGATTTACATATTTGCATTAAGTTGCCTGTTACCCCTGAGCCTAGAAATTGAGACTTTTTTTGAGTCAGGCTCTTGCTCTATAGTCCAGGCTGGTCCTGAGCTCACTATATAGCCTGCACGAGCTGGCTCCGAACACATGGTAATCTTTCTGCCTCAGCCTCCTTATTTAAGACTGATCATTCATAAAGATTTAGGGGCTGCACGAATAGCACCGCAGTTAAAATGCTTGCCTCACAAGCACAAGACCCTGAGTTCTATTCCCCAGAACTGCATAAACCAGGCATGGTGGTTCATGCCTGTGATCCCAGCATTCGGGAGGCTAAGGCAGGAGGACTGCTGTGAGTCTGAAGTCAGCCTGGACTGCAGGGTGAGATCCCATCTCAAAAAGAAAAAAAGAAAAAAAGAAAAAAAAAAGGAAAAGACTGAACACTGCTTTCCCATGCCCTGCAGGAGCAATGATGATGGTGATGGCTCAGTGATCTGATTTCAGAATTCTTTTTGGTGACCAAGAGTGTATCACATCAATGAACACTGCTGAGTGATGCTCAGTGCTACAGGAGGGACATTTTAACCAGGGAAGTGTCTGGGCTGATGGCGGCCTGACCAGCTTTTGGAGACTGTACGATGGTGGGGAAAATGATACTCTAATTTTCCCCCACTCTCTAGACCCCTTCAGGAGAGATTTTTTTTTTTTTTGAGACAGGATCTCACTCTGTAGTCCAGGCTGGTCCTGAACTACACGATGGAGCCCAGGTTGACCTCAAACTCATGGCAATCCTGCCTCAGCCTCCCGAGTTCTGGGATTACAGGTGTGCACCACCACACCCAGTTTAAGTGGTGCTGGGGAATCCAGCCCAGGGTCCTAAGTTTGTTGGGCAGGTGCTTTAACTGCTGAGCTATTCTTCCAGCCTGAGAATTCTTGATACTGCCTTTCAAAGCTGGACAGAGACAAGCCTTTTCAAGTTCTAAGATCATTAGAAATAAGATAAAGCACCAAAACATTTGGGTCACTTTTATCTGGAATCCAGTAGACACTGACATCTGGGCTTTTGGATAAGCTGTGAGAGACAGAAAAAAGATGCCAGCCTGAGGCATTTCATTTAGTATTTTAATAATAATAATAATAAAAAAGACAATACAAAATCCAAACATTTCTTTTTACAAGTTCAGATACATATTTTTCCCCAAGTGCAAAATACTCTATGAACTGCATCATTTTCTGTTTACTGTTCATTATGTAGGAGACCTTACTCTATTGGCAACAGTGGAAGGCAGATATAGATACAGTATTTTGAGATTCTTCTGTGTTTTTTTAAAAAACCCTCCCATATGGTGATAATTATTCTCTGAAACTTCTGTTCAACTCACAGAGAAGTTGAAAGTTTGTCACACAGGTCGCAGTTTATCCAAACTGCTACAATCTGTGTTGTCTAGATAAGTTGATGATAGTACTGGGGGCTCTCTTCCCTTTAATCATGTATTTTCTTCAGTAATTTCTAGTCTAAATAATGGCCTAAGGATAGAGACAAAATTTTCAGATAGGTCAAATTTAAAGATAATTCTTGTCATTTTTTCCTTTAACTTTGATCTGTGCTTAAGAAAGAAACCAGGCAGGTTAACATTTTCTGCTTATGGTCAGTTAGACTGTCATTGTCCACTAGTTTGAGGTTGTTACATTGAGGCAAAGCAACAAATACAAATATCTAAATGGTTATCATGTTTTCTGACATAGTGAGCTATGACTTCCTCATCCATTCCAGAGTCACCTGAAACATACATATGAAGAGCACACCTCAGGCATAAAGTTTCATTTGGGCCGAAGACCAGGATTGTATTACTGAGTCTGATACTCTACATCTTCAAATTGACCAAATCCTGGGGGAAGTCAGAAGAGTCACAGCTCAATGTCAAGCCTTTGGGGACTTCCAGGCTTGCAGAGTACAGCTCTCATCCAGACTCTGGCCAGTTTTCTCCCATCTCTGAGAGGTCCCTCAGGTTTAGGGATGGTTCTGGTCTGACAGTGCAGAAACAGGCAGAGAAGTAAAGAGGAGTTGCAGGGCTGCTGGGGATATAAGTGCCTTTTTCATGGGCATCACTTGGTGCTTACAGCCCTCATGCATATGGTTTCCCATTTGCAGGCTCAGATTGGGTGGGTTTGGTACTAAGATGAATGGGGCATCACAGTTTGGTAGCCCCGCAAACATCCCATCCTGTAGGGAGGCTTCCGGTCAGCATGTAAGGGATTCCTGTATACAAACTTCCCACTTCACTAGTAAGGCCCTGGGGAGCCCCTGAGTGTTCACTCTCTTCTACCCACTGATGCCCCAGGGCCGGCTTTCTGGGCAGGGCTGGCAGCAGCTTTGCCTGGATTGTCACCTGTTCACCCAGGTCTGACTTGAGGTCAGTTAAGATGCCTATTAAGTAGTTTGTATGTTCCATACTGTGTAATTCCTATAAATCATGGAGTGACTGGAGGAAGTATATTTATGTATATTTGTGGTGTGACAGGAAAGGGAGGGAGCAAGGAGAAGCCAGATCCCGAAGGCACCAATTGGAAGGGCCCTAACTGTTTGGCTTTCCAGGAAAGACACAAAATGGCAGAGAGGAGCCGGAGTTGTCCTTCTTTCTGGTAAAGGGTTAGAATGGTTGAATTGATTCAAGCAGTTTTCCTGGGATGTGCAGATATTCCTACTGAGTGGCCATTTTCCTCACTTGGATGTAACCATGTAACACTGATTGTTTGTGGCCTTCTTTGGCCCAGAGGGACAAAGGCAGCAGTCCCTGTCCCCAAGGGCCAATGATGGTGGAGGCTAACAGATGTGAAGGGGGGACCCAGCTGTGTCACTGACTACTCCACTGCTAAGGCTTATCTTGCTTGGCAAATGCTGCTGATCGGGGAAGTGGGGTCCAGGCTCCTTTAATGTTGAGTCTCAGAGGAGCAGTAGCCTGGGAGTCATCTAGAACTGTACTAGTTAAAGAGTGATTGGTAGCCTTTGACTTACTAGAAGTTTGGAGGAACTAGAAGCAAATAGGAAGGAATTTTACATGCAGCAGTTGGGTTAGGGTGGAGTGTGTGCAGGATTTAGGCTTAGACATGAATTTGATTCCTCCTTTTGAAAAACAGTAACTGAGATAGGGTTAAAATCAACTCTGAGAGGGAAATGGCCATGGCCAGACAACTCTCTGGTCTCTTTATCAGCTTCATGCCTGGGTAAATGTCCTATTGGCTCCTGCAGCCTTTCTCTGGCCTTAGGAATCTGAGGCAGTCCATCCCCAGGGGTTTGGCCCAGTCTTCTTCCATGTGCATACCAGGGGAAAACATGATGAAGACAGGAAAAATGAAGGTTTCCTCACTTGGGGTAGAGATTCACTGACTGATTCCATTGGCCTCTATAATCATGAGCTCCATGCTGAATCCATGGAAAGGCATAGGGACAGCAGGATTGGTTTAGCAAAATGGACCCTTTCCTTCCAGCTCCATCAAGCCCCAGAATGGCTGCCCTCCACATCAGTGCCTCTGTGCCATAGCCCTTCTAGAGGGCCACTGATGGGTGAGAGACGTATCAGATGTTCCAGCACTCAAGGTTCATGAGATTCAAAACTGTTATTTTCCACTCTAAACATATACTTTTGTCTCTTGGGCAGCTATAAATAGGGTTGTTCTAATCGAAAAAAGGAAACAAAAAACAAAAAACCAGAAAACAAAAACCCCTCCCTCTAGACAACATAGACTCAAAATGATTGCACTTATTAGATGTGGACAGGTGGCAGGAGGCTTGCCAAGGGCACACACATTCCTCTTGCTGCCCACAGTCTGAGGCCAGAGGTAGGTGGCTCCAGGCTGGCTGCAGAGCAGGGTCCTCTTTGGTGGAGTCCACAAGCCACCTGGGGCTACAAGGGAAAGACAGCTGTGGGCTGAGGCCCGGGCTAGCTCTTGTCAATAGCCAGGTTTCTTCAAGGGCAACAGACACTTAGCACACGGGGTAGGGCTCTCCCAGGGAGCGCGTGGAAGGGTCCAGGGCATGGCTGGGCCAGGGCGAGCAAGTGAGAAAATGGATTAGGGTCTGAGGCTGGCTTCCAGTTGTTCTGTAGTTTAGTCCTTTCCATAATACCTTTTCCCTTTGCTTGGCAATGCTTTAAAACCTGCTTTCTGTCCTGCAGTGCTATCGTCTTTCCCAGGAGCCACAGCAGTGCGATGGCGTACATGGTGACACTTGCTGCTTTTCCTTGTTCGTTGGTGTCCACTAGCAACCAGTGCGGGCCATCTGTAAACCCTTACGGAGTCAACCCCAGGCAGACATGGAAGGGAAGAAAGAGAGGAGCCGTGTAGACAAGAAAGCCAGCTGTGTGGGTGGCCCAGGGCCCAGCTGTGCGCCCGAGCAGACCAGTGCTGGCAGTAAGCCGGTAAGTCAAAAGGCTTCTTTGACAGGACCCTGGATTATTTAAGTCACCCTGGGGAGCAGAGCCAGGGAACACTTTGGCTCCTGACTAGGAAGGCACAATCCTACAATGGCAGAAGTCCCTCTTCCTGCCCCCTTTCCA
This sequence comes from Ctenodactylus gundi, assembly GCA_004027205.1. Taxonomy (NCBI): domain Eukaryota; kingdom Metazoa; phylum Chordata; class Mammalia; order Rodentia; family Ctenodactylidae; genus Ctenodactylus; species Ctenodactylus gundi. The sequence goes on along the minus strand of PVKB01001281.1, from coordinate 319,914 downwards.
TGTAGACCCACCTGCTATGTGGGCCTTGAGCACACTTTATGCTGATGGTGCAGAGATGCGAGCTGGTGCGATGGGCAGGGAGGGGCAACGCTCTTCCCTCACCCCTCAGGGGGAGAACAGCCAGCACAGAGTGGCTTTTCTGGAAAGCATATAGGAAACCGGGAGAGTAAGAGAGTCAGAGACAGACCGAGAGACAAGGACACTAGAAAGAAAGGAAGAGTGCCTGGCCTGTGTACTGATATTTTTCCTCCAAAAAAAGAGAGGAGAGTTCCTTGTCTGAGGGCAGGGGCTGCCAGCTCTGAGGGCTGAGGAGTCTGGGGGCTCCAGAACCTGGGTCTCAGAGCCCATGGGTATTATTTGTAGGGCCTCAAGAAGCTGGAAACTTTGGAGCGGAGCAACTTGATGAAGGATTTTGGTAGCATTTCCTTGTGTTTCTCTGTGTACTTGAAGTAGTTCTGAGGGTGGGCCAGCACCTCAAAGAAGGCCTTGATGAGCTTCTTGTCCTGCAGGAGATGGCGGGTGGCAGTGTCAGCCTCAGGGTCACATGTGGGATGGAGGAACATTAACCTCGACTCAGTTGCCCCTCCTGATGTCCAGTGCATCTCACAGAAAACATGGCCAGAGGTGAACTCTGGACTCCCGTCCTCACCAGCAATCCATGCCAGCTCCAGCCTTCTGCTGCTCACCCCCTATCTGTGCAGCCGTCTTGCCAAGCCACTGCATCCCTCCCTTGCAACAGCCTGCTACCTTTGACCCCACCGCAGCCAGGGACTTCTTGGGGTGTTTAATTAGCCACTATGTTTTTCTGAGATGAGGTCTCACTATGTTGCCTAGGCTGGTCATGAACCCCTGGGCTGAAACAGTCCTGTAGCTGCTGCTCTAGGAGCTGGGCCATTCTACCTGGATGAAAATGTTTCCTTTCCTTTGTAGTGCTGGGCATTGAAGCTACGGTGCACCATTTGCTGAACCACTGAGCCTCACCCTAAGCCTTTCTGGTATCTTTTATCTCAGAGGAAGTACTACATTCCTCACATGGCACCTTGGCTGCATGTGGTCTGTGCCCTATTACCTGCTCTGCTCTCCCTTGCCCTGTGGGCCACCGTGGCCTTCTCGAGGTTCTTAAAAATGCCAAACTGCCCTCATGCTCCTCAGCTTGCTTGGAATATTCAGCCCCGACCTTCTAATGCACAGTCACCTGACATCAGTCAGGTTCTCTACTCGGGGCCTTTCTAAATCCCTTTCTGTGAAAACAGCCTGGTGTACTGGGTACCCAGTGCCATGTGAAAACTCAGAGCTCCTGGCTCCCAGGCTGGTGCTCTTTTTACTATATTTGTGGGGTTTCTAAAATAGGAGGTGGAGTTTCCAGCCTCTCATCCTAATTTCTATTGGAACAGTGCATTACTCTTTGGGGGGTTTCCGGGCTGGTGACTGAACCTTTGCCTTTGCACTGAGCTATATCCCGGTATCCTTTATTTTCTTTTCACGTCCATCCGTCCGTCCATCCGTCCGTCCGTCCGTCTGTCCTTCCTTTCTTCCTTCTTTCCTTCCTTCCTTCCTTCCATTGTTTTTTGAGAGGGCATCTTGCTGTTAGTGCTAGGCTTAAATTTATGTGGCTCCTGTCTCAGACTTCCAAAATGCTGAGATGAGAGGCATGTGCCCCTGTAACTGGACAACTGCGTTAATTTATGCATTGGAGTTCCAGGATACATTGGCTTTGAAATAATGATTCAGATACTTAAAAATTCTTTTGAAAGTGTGGCTGCAGTTACATCGTTTGAAGTGCATTCAAGGAGATTTTTGTTACCATGGATTTTATTTTGATGATAATGTAATAGGTTTGTTACTAAATAATAAAGATTAAACTTTTTGCAGTGATAATTTATGAAAGCTAATTGTGTGAATACAAGTATAGTTTCCTAAGTAAGATCTTCTCCAATTGGAATCCACAGGCCCAGAGTGTCTGGTCTGTTGTTCAATACTGGAAATATTTCTTCTTTAAAAACTGTCCAGTGGCTGGGAATATGGCTCAGTGGTAAAGCCACTTACCTAGCATGCACAAGGCCCGGCACTGCATGCTTAAATAAATAAATAAGGGGCTAGAGTAATGGCACAATAATTAAAGTGCTTTCCTAGTAAGCACGAGGCCCTGAGTTCGAAATCCCCGACACCACTTAAAGCTGGGCATGGTTGTGCACACCTCTAATCCCAGCACTCGGGTAGCTGAGGCAAGTGGATTGTCCTGAGTCTAAGGCCAGCCTGGGCTACACCAGTGAGTTCAGGACTAGCCTGGGCTACAGAATGAGACCCTGTCCACCCCCCTCCCCCCAAAAAGAAAACAAAATTAAAAAGATGCCTGTCTAGGATTTGATCCTGAAACTGCTGTGCCAGTCTGCTGCTTTTCTGTAGTGCTGGGAGGGAGGAAAGAGCCACGCAGGCAGGAACATCTCTCTCTCCTTTATTTCCTGTATGTTCTCGGTGGATGAGGCACACCTTACTTTGCCTTCTTGTCCACCTTTTCCCCAAGGTTTTATATAATATGGGGTGGGTGACACTACTGTTGAGTGTCTGTGTGTGTCAAGTAAGAATATTCACGTTGGCACTTAGCATCCAGCCTGCACGTTGTTACGTGCTCATTAATGTTAGCTCCTGTTGTTAGTATTCACTTGCCTTTAAGATCTCCTGGTGGTTTTCAGAAGCATAGAGCCGGCCATCTCGCACAATGTCTTCTACCAGCTGCTCATAGTCCTCTGCAAAATCAACGAAGGTGGGGCGTGCTGAAGGATAGGAACTCTTCCTACTCCCCTGGCACACTCCTCCTAAGACCCATGAGCTTCCGTTTCTCACCCACTGCCCTGGCTCTCCTGCCCTTGCTCACCATCATAGGTGACATAAGGAATCTGGAAGCCTCGGGCACTGTTGGCTTCGCTCGTCTTGAAGTTGATCCAGAGCTTCCTGGACCGGGCAGTGAAAGCTATTGGGCGCTCGTAGGTCTGGCAGGTCTCATAAGTGGTAATGGAGGACGGGGAGGCTGGTGAGGCAAGCAGCAGGTCAGGAAGGCAGCAGGGCAGGCTGCCTGAGCCCTGCTGGAAGGAGGGCTGTGGCGTGGGGGTGGGGGGAATCACTCTGACAGAGCCTCCTCCCCGCAAGCACACGTGGTACTCCCCAACACCACCTCCCATTGCCCCACTGGGTTCTTCCACAAGTCCTCTTTGATACCTGGGCACTCACATTATATATGAAAATTTGAGTGAAATGGCAGAAATGCTAGCATTAGAAAGGGATACAGCTAGCAACACTGGATACTAGCCTTAGTGCTGGCTCTTATGACTCTGGTCTCCACCAAATCTGCACCATGTGTGTTGTTTCCTTTGTTAGCAGCTCTCCTCCTAAGCTTCTCTCATTAATGGCCTTTGCTGGGTCCTTACTTCACTGCCCTAATTCTTCCTGTACCAAACTCCCTCCCAGCCAGATTCATACTGCCCTTCCCTGGCCCAGCTCTGCAGCCACCCACAGTTCTTTCTCATGACGAGGACGTCCCCACACTCGTCCTCAGATGGCAGGAAGATCTCAGGTACCACGATAAGGATCTTGCGCTTGGGTGGGGGGTTGATGTTCCAGATGCACTCCACTCCGGCTGGGTAGTTGCCCGGGTAGTTGGGGGACTCGATATAGCCAGTGAACTCACCTAGCTCCCCACCGCACTGACGATCTGCAGCCAAGCCCCAGGGACAGAGCAAGAAAGAGAAAAGTCAGTGGGAAGCCGGCTTGCAGATGCCGACGAGTTCTGAACTGGTGGTCAGACACGTATGTAGCCACCGTCCTACGTCATCATCTACTCTCCAAGTCCTGGGTCCACCTTCCTTCCTGCCCTTAGTGCCTTTTCTTCTCCCTTCACCTATCTCTTCCCCATTACTTGTCGCCAGGAAAAGGAAAAGGATGCTACAGGGCTTATTCTAGCAGCTGGCTTGGAGACTGAATGAAGTAGGGGGAGGTGGAGGGTGGGCCTTTCCTCCCCATCTACCTGCCAGCCCTTCTTCCCATGGGCTTATCACTTCCCCTTTTTGTCCATGCCCACTGTTCTCTGGCCCCTACCCACTTTCTCAGGGCTTGGCTTGTCACATACTCTTGCACTGGGCCACACTGGTAGAGCCATCAAAGTCAGTGCTTGTGTTTCCTGGACAGCGAGTACAGAAGTTCTGTCGGAAGTCAGGCTGATAGGAGCCCATGGCACAGCGGATACAGCGATGGATGCTGGTGTTGTAGTAATGCCCTGGGGAGCACTGGACTGCAGACAAAGGGAAGAGACAGAAGTCAGATGGCTGGCAGGTGGGCATTCTAGAGTGTGGGATGGGAAGGACATATTCATCATGGTGACTCCTTCCAGGGGGCTCAACCTTTCCCTCACTGGCTGGGCAGCTGCCAAAATTTAAGCCTAGGAAGGACAAACTTTACAGAGTGGTTGGCTGCAGTGCCAGTCCTTTTCTCCCATGCACTGAACACAGTGCTGACCTGATGTAGAAACTCCCCTGGGGTGTGGAGGGCAATGTGCTGCCAGTTCTCCAAAGCAGGGGAAAGGTAGGACTGTAAGTTACTTTGTGATCTCACATGTGGGCCGGGATGTCCAGGACGGTACTGGGAGCAGGATGGTGTGGTTGGTCAGCTGGGCCTTTTCCATTTTGGAGAAGAAGGTAAGACCACATATTCTGTCTCCTCTGGAGACTTGGAGAGATTTATTTTTTTAGGGCATTTGGTGTCAAGGAGTTCACTAATTGGGTAATGGTTCACTCACCTTTGGTGTCACAATCTTGGAAGGAGATGGCCCCTTCATGCTTGGTAGTGAGGCCCCCACCGCATGGGAAACACAGGGTCCGTCCTGCTTCGGGCTGGTAGGTGCCACGTGGACATGGCTGGCAGGGCTTAAACCCATCTACAGAGTGTTGGCCAGGTGGGCACTGACCTGCAATGAACCAAGGACCCAACTCTGATGGGGATGGTCCCAAGTCACCCCCATGGGGTCTCCCAGTCTCAGGGGACAGAAAAGCACACAATAGGATGTCAACTAGAAGAGTGGCCTGGAGCCTGGGCCTGCCTTTTGGGAAATCCCATGCCCATGGGCATCCCAGTGCCCACCCTAGCCCACTCTGTGTTGTTTATTCCCCTGGCACCTGCACATGTGGTGACGTTGGTGGCTCCAAGAGGCCCGTGGGCATCACTCCCAGGGCAAAGGTCGCAGGAGAGCTGCCCTTCTCTCTCCTGGAAGGTGCCTGCTGGGCATGGCACACACTGCTCCGTCTGGCCGTGGTAATACGTTCCCTGCGGGCAGCTGACTGAGGGAGAGTCGGCCGTGCTAGCCACCCACCCGCCCCCTCCCCACCACCCCGGTCTAGGACTTCCCACTCCCCCAGATTCAGGGAGAATCTCTGTCAGTGAATAAACTGAATCTTGCTTAGAGGGGTGGGGAGATCAAAGTCTCTGTGCAGGAGGATTGCTAGCCCTGTCTGGTATCCTTCTAGATTTCACCCTGGGAAGAGAGGACAGCAGGGAGGAGGATATTGGCTGCCTCAGAATTTGAGAGATGCACTAATGTCACAAAGGGTCCTGCTCTGAGCCAGGTCCAAGCTGGGCCTTCCCCGCTCCCTGCTTCCCAGCAAGCTCTCTTACCACACTTAGTCCCGGCACGGTGCTGCCCTGGCCTGCAGACCTCTACCAGTTCTGCTCGCTCCCCAGCTGCCGGGCTTGGCTTGTGGGCCAGCTCATAATCAAGGCCTGCGAGGCGCAGCAGGAAACGGTCTTGGTTGATGGACTTTCTGAGCATCTTCAGGGAGCCTTTGAGTCGCCGTTCCATCCGCTGTCGGAGGCATGGCAGCCCACAACCGGCTGGTGGGATGAGTCAGAGGGAGGTCAGAGAGTGAGAGGGAGGCAGAGATATTGACATCAGCGAGAGGTGATGGTGGGAAGTGGGAGGGACTTCTGCTTGCCACTGTGCAGATCTGCCTTTGTACAGACTCTGTCCCTTTGCTGGGCCGTGGAGACATGTGGGTTCCCTACCTCTGCCCTCCCTTTTGGCCCTCTACCCAATGCTGTCCCCATTCCCACCTGTGGTTTCTTCAGCTCTGACCTCTGCCTCCAGTTCCAGGGTAAGCCGAGTGACCTCCTTGCCTGGAGGGGTCCGGGCTCGCCGGCCCTTGCCCTTCCGAGAGGAGTCACACTTGAGGTGGATGAAGGTGACCTGGCAGTCAGAGCAGGGGGCGCCACCTGGGAGAGAGAACTCATCAATACCTGTGCTGCCTGCTGGAGACAGGGGATGTTCTCACCCCCAGCTCTGCTTCTCCACCCCACGCAGACAGCTTTACCCCATCTCTAATTACAACTCTCTTCCAATCCTCTAATGCTAGAAAGCTAATGGAGGGGACCAACCTGGGCCTCCCTGGGCCCTGCTTCTACTGCTGCTTTCCCCTCCTCTGTCTAGAGGAGGCAGGTTTCTGGAAGGGCTCTCACTATGTGAGCTGCTGGGGGACGTGAGGGTTGGTGGCCAGATAACCCGCTGGATGAGGACCCCAGTCCAACCTGGCGCTGGGACTCTGCTGGCCTCTTCGGTTTTGCCTTTGTTTCTCAGGTGCAAGCGGCATTTGGCGTCCTTGATCTTGAAGGAGGCCCGCTGCTTAACTGACAGCACTGCAGCCTCTAGAGGGATGGCAGAAGCTCAGCACAGCGCAGGCCCCTGGGGGGGAGGGTTGCTGTGAAGCTGGCCTGCAAGCCAGGGACTGCAAAGTGGATTGTGAAAGCCAGGGGGTTGGATGGTAAGGGCAGAGGTCCGGGCAGTAGGGCCAGAGAGATACAGAGCGATGACAGAGATTTGGGGCAATCAATGAGGTAGAGAAATAAGGGCTCATGTGGGAGAACAGGGCAGGGGCAGGGTTTCCGGGTGGTGCTCACCATGGCAGTGGCTGGAGCCTGTGCTGTTCCCGGGATGGCTGCCTCGAGCCGGAGCAGCTCTAGGGCTGGGGGTGCCACAGCTCACCGTGAAGCCATTTTCAGACTCTGAGAAAAGGGGCCTGTCATTGCTCTGACTTGCTCCCAGACCCCATAGGCTAGAGGAATCCCAGGGAATCGGAGTTGCTGCTGAGCAGCCAGCCTTTATTCCCTTTTCTCCCAAGCCCTTCAGCACCTTCCTCCCCTGTACCTGGCAAAAACCGGGCCCGGGAGGGGCAGGTCAGCGCACAGGTGTCCTTCTTGCCAGACCGGTTGCAGCTGAGCATGGCTTTCAAGGCCCCAGGACTGCCCTGACACTTCACTGGCTCTAGGAAGGGGAGAGAGGCCTGAGGGGACAGGTGTCATCCTCTCCCACCCACTCCCAGGACTGGTTAGTGTGGAGGAAGAGAATCAGCTACAGGCAGAACTACTGTTGTGCCTGTGGAGACTGATGAAGGGAATACTTATCAGGAACATTGTGTCTCTAACCCAGCTGGCTGTGTTCCCACCCGTTTCCCCTTGACACCCCGCTCTTCAGGACCCTGATGCTCCCCTGAAGCTGCAATGCCAGACTGGCCAGCAGGGGGTGCTGCGCACCTGTGCAATCCTTGCCGTTCCAGTGCAGCCGGCCCTGGCCAGCTGGGCAGGTACACTGGTAGCTGCCAGGAGTATTGATGCAGCCGAAACGGCAGCCTCCACGGTTGATACTGCATTCATCTATATCTGAAGGAAGGAAGAGGAAGACAGTCGAGGGAGGGCGGGAGTGGGAGCCAGGGAGTGATCAATGACTGAGGGGTTTGGGTGGAGTTTGAGGCACCAGGCACCCTGAGGTAGGCAGGATGAGTGAGGGAGGTCTTACGTACAACATTGTGCTGATAATTAACAGTGCCACATAGTGTACATTTTAAAATTTGTTAAGAGGGTAGACTTAATGATGAATAATCATATGCAACAAAGAAAAGTTTTAAAAGGGCTCCCTGGCCTGAGAAGATCTCAAATCTTCCATTCTTATCTCTGCCCCCAGTTAGAAGAACCATCGAGAAGAGGCTGAGCTGTGCAGCTTCTTTTAGCCTTCCACTCCAGGCTACCAGTGAGGACGGGGTCCCCAGGGGCAGCTGAGATAGGAGATAGGAATTTTGGAGGCAGGATGCCCTACCTCCAAGGTGACCTTCAGAAGCTATCCTGATCCTTCCCACTCTGTCACAGTGGGTGCTGACATGGCATTTGCACCCAGGAGTTGCCCGGCACAGGGACTCACCCAGTTGGTGTGAGCAGATGCAAGGGGCCAGGATAACTAGAGAGTGCATGCACACTGGCTTACCTCCACAGTGGGTGACACCATATAGCAAGTAGCCACGATGGCAGAGGCACTGGAAGCTCCCTGGCGTGTTGACACATGTGTGGTCACAGGTTCGATCAAAAGAGCACTCGTCTATATCTGGAAGAGCAAGGATTTAAGCAGCCAAATCTGTCTTGGGGCACTTGACCCCTGCTCAGGAGAAAGACCCAAAGTAAGGGACCTTGGCTCTTCCCCTTGACTTCAGAGAGACCCTGTTCATGTCCTGACCGAGAAACACCAGCCCACCCTCCTTGCCCCTTTTACTTAGAGTTTTTGGAGTCAGGAACTACACGATTTGGTGCCTGTGGAACAGGGTGCCACATGTGGCCAGGCAGGCTGTACTCTGCCAAGGATACTCACTGGGGGAGATCCATCCCTCCCTCCTTGCCAAGCTGTGCACCCCAGTGTGGAGCTGCTCTGCCCAAAGAAGGGGTGACTTGCCATTCCCAGCACAACACTGTGTGCAGACTCTCTGCAGTGTCTCCTAAATTCCTCAGACTCTGGTCTCTGGTGTTCTTGAAGCTCTGAGAAACTCTGCTCAGGCTTTCCTCCTGGCCCAGTGTGCTCACCCTGGCAGTTCCTCTCATTGATGAGCAGCTTGTAGCCTTTCTTGCAGCTGCACTCGAAGCTGCCCACTGTGTTGCGGCAAATGTGGTCACAGCCCCCATTGTTCAAGCGGCACTCATCTATGTCTGGGAAGTAGGATGGAGTAAAGGATGATATTGAACAGGAACAAAGAAGGACACAAGATCCCTTCCTCACAGAGACAAGGAAAATCAATAAGGGCCCTGGGCCTGCCCCTTGGGACTCTTCTGCCACTCTCTGGTCTCCATTTCTTCCTTGTTCAGGGGATCTCTGGCCACTTGTAACACCCTCTCTCTGGGACTGGATCCCAGGAACCAGACTCAGATCATTAGGGGATTGCCTGTAGCAGGAGTAGGTGGGCATTTAATGTACAGACTAGTCCCTGCGCCTTATCCTCCAGCTAATGGCATTCCCAAGAAGGCTGGGGGGTAGAGTTGTCCCTTCCTTGTCCCCAAGCCCTGTCACAGGGCTGGTCAAGAATGCTGAGCAGGGTCAGGGAGAGGTGGAAAGTCAAAAGTGACTCAGTGGAGAGGGACAGCTTTCAGGAATGAGGAGCTGGGAAGGAGGCCAGACAGGGAGGACTTCCAGAAGAGCCAGTAAGGCTGGGTAGCTAGCTGATGGGGGAGGACGGGGCCAGGCAGGGGGTTGGACTGGGAGAGGTCTGGAGAGACTCAGGCCTGAGGCAGCTTTCAGCACTGGAGAACGAGAAGGGGGTGGGTAAGCAGCTTCCTTCCTGAGGTCAAGTTCCCCAAGCTGGTGGCAGACAGGACCCAGGCTACTCACCCCTCCTTGCTGGAAGGGGGCAGGGAGGGCAGCCTTCCACTTCACTTTCAGCATACCTGTCAACAGCCCTTCCCAGCAGGAAACCTCTCAACTCCCTGGCTGACCTGCTGCCCCAGCCCTTCCCCCTCCTCCAGCAGCTGCTGGGCCAAAAGACACAAAGGAAGAGCCCAGTGCTCCTTCCAGTCCCTGCTCCTTGTCACGGGGCCAGAGACCTGATAAGTCCTCATTTTCAATATGGCTTCCCTCCCTTTTCCTCCTTTTTCCCATCCTCCCCCAAACCTGACTAATCAAGGAAGGGGAGGTAGGATGGGCAGTATGGGAAATGACAGCTGACACAAGGTACATACTGTGTATGTAACAGATCATGTTATTCTTGCAGTACACCTGTGAAGTAAGTGTTGTGGGGAAACCAAGGCATGGTGCCATAAAGTACTTCTTGCCCAGGACCACAGACCTAGGAAGAGGCACAGCTAGGATCTGAACCCAGTAGCCAGGCACGGGCATTCATGTTCCTAACTGCCGTCCTGTCCTCCCCTTGGGCAGTCTTTCCAAGGGGGAGAGTTTGGTGAGGCCCGCTGGGAAGGTCTGAGGAATGCGGGTTAAGGAGGTTATGGAACACACCTGTGACCTCATGCCCACACGAAGTCAGGGCTCAAATATCTTTCCAGCCCACGGGCACATGTGAATGGCAGGTTCATTAGCTAAAAAGGTTGGGACCTATAGTAGGATAGGGATAAGAGCAGGGAAACAAGGGAGGGCTGTGGGAAGGGCACTAGAGGACTGGCTGGACTTGTGTCTTGAATTGGGATGGGAATGGTTTACAGGATAATACCCTTAGTCTTGTCCTGGGCTCATAAGAAAAAGGTTGATGCAATGTGGTCTCATAATAGCTACCCCCGTGTCTGGTCTTAATCTCAGTTTTTTCTTTTTCTTTTCTTGTTTTTCTTTTGAGACAGGGTCTCATTCTGTAGCCCAGGCTGGTCCTGAACTCAATGGTGTAGCCCAGGCTGGCCTTGGACTCAGGATAATCCACCTGCCTCAGCCTCCCAGGTGCTGTGATTACAGGCATGTGCCACCTCGCCCAGCTTTATGTGGTGCTGGGGATTCGAACTTAGGGCCTTACACTTGCAGGGCAAGTGCTTTAAATGCCTTGCCATTCCCCCAGCCCCTCAATCTCAGCTCTTTTGCAAAGGTTTCCATGTCCCGTCATCTCCAAACACTTACCTTTGCAGGTCTTCCTGTCTGGCTGCAGCATGAAGCCCACAGGGCAGCTGCAGTGGACACCGGTTGCTGCATCGTGGCACTTACTGTCACAGCCCCCGTTGTTGACAGCACAGGTCTCTGTTTAGGAGGGAGGTGGGTGGTAATGGGTTATTGGCCTAGAGGTGTCCTAAGCTCAGGCTGGTGGAGAGGCACGGAGACCAGAGGGAGGCCTCAGCTTCTCCCTGTGCTTTAGCAAGGAGCATTAGCCGAGGATCCCAGCCCCCTTCCTCCCATCACTACCAGCCCCCAGCCCCTCACAAGTGCAGCCAAGCAGTCCATCTCCCTGCCCCCTACTTGATTGAAACAAGGTGGACAGCAGTGAGGCAGGTACAAGCCAGAGCTGTCAGGCAGGAATGTGCTGGGGGTGGGGGGATAGAGGCGGTGGGGGGAGCAGAAGGGATAGGAGCCATGGGTGGGGGGAGTGGTTCTGGCCACCAGGAAACAGAAGGGACAGTCAGAAGTTTCCTCCTCTTCCCCCTGGCCATCTCTTAGGTTGTGGGTCAGTGCTACTCTATGTGGGCTGGGAAGAGTGAGCCTGGGCATGGCTCAGGCAGCTGACGCACGCCCCAGCCCACTCCCCTTGTTATCTGCCCCGCTGTATTAAGAAAGGCCCAGTCCAAGACTGCGGACGTGGTGCACAACCCCCAAGAGGAGGGCACACGCTGGGGTCACGCACCTCCACCTCCTCCCAGGCCCCTTCTATCCTCACATGAAGGCAAGCTGGCCAGCTGGCTGTTGTTTTACTTTCCTAATGGGCAATCATGCAGGGGAGAGCAGGGACAAAAAAGAGAATCCAGAGAAGGAGGTGTGGAAGGGTGGGGGCGGGGGGAGTTAGGGACCCTCCAGCCAGACAGAACCCTTCTCGCACTGCGCCTCTTCCATTGCTCCCCGTTGCGGTATTTCCCTCACTGAGAGGTCGGGGAGTGCACACAGCCCACTCTCCCTGTGTTCTGAATTCAGAGCAGGAGAAGACAAGTTTAAACAGTAGCTTATGAGAGCAAGTCCAGGAAAACCATCAGGTCAGATAGCGCAAGGGCCTGGTGCCAGGACAGGGAGGTGCTGTGGAGAATCCCCTGCACTGTCTAGTTTTCCCACGTGAGAGAAAATGCCTAGGCCTCTTCTAGGGAAGAGAGGACAGTGGTTTTCAGAATCAGGGAAAGGAAATAAGAAAAGCCAGAGAGCGCTGCTATGCTCTTGAGTCTCTGCTGACACCGAAGCCCCACCCTTGTCACCTGTGAGAGTAGCCAAGCTAGGGCTCCACCTGTGGATCCCTGGCTACGTCCTGGACCCTCACATGCCCAGGTTCAGAAGCAGCCAGAGTGGGATCTTCTCTGTCACTCCCCCCTTAGTCTCTCCTGAGGTTCCCTGGAGCATGAGGAACCTGGGGGAATCCTGAGAGCATGTGCTGAGTCCAGCTTTCCCTCCCCACCCCTACATTACCCTCCGCATAAGAGGAGGTACACTGAGCCGTGGGGCAGGAGTGGGGTCATGTTAGATGGCTTGCAAGGATCCTAGGATAGGAGGCAAAAGATGTCCACCCCTGGCTGGACCAGAAAGCTGGACAGGCCGTCCACCTCGGCAGGACAGGGCCACCCTGAGCAGGGTAGGACAGGACAGCACAGCTTCACTCTTGGCTTTCCAGGTTGTAGGATCAAAACTGTGTTACCCTATGCTACTTCTGTGACAGGCCCTTCCTAGATGCCGCACATGTCACCATGGTCGTCACGGCACCGTGAGGGAAGGCTCACATTTTCCCTGTTCTGCAGAATGAAGTAAGGATCAGACAGAAAAGCTTGCTGAGGTCATAGTTAGAAAGGAGCAGAACTAAGAGTCAATCTCTGGTGTGTCTGAACTCAAATACCATGAAACAGACATGACAGGGCAGAGAATGGCAGTTGGTCCTGGGGCTGCACAAAGCATGGGTAAGAACAAGAAAGATGCCCCAAGGAGGGGATGGCATCTGTGGTACATCTCTGGTGGCAGTGGGTGTGACAAGCAAGAGGAACTGGCTGGGTCTTTAACTGTATAGTGAAGGGTGGGAGAGGGCAGGGTGTTAGAAGGTAGATGGGTGGAGGGAACAGAACAGGCAGGAGAGGAGGAGAGTGACAGCTCTCAGGGACTCAGCCTTCCTGTCACCTGATGAGCCCAGTGCCCAGGCTGCCAGGGGAGCTCTGCCAGGCTGGGCTGAATGGGCATGCGGTTAGTGGGAGTCCCAGCAGGTTAGCCCTTCCCCTAGCAAGCCAGTGAGAGCAAGCGGAGAGAGCAGACATATTTACCATTAGAAACGGCCTGAGTGGGGAGGTGCTGCTCTAGCCGCCTTTCCCCTGTTTGACATTGTAAAAAAGCTGTTTAGATGCTGGGCAGAAGCCACTGTGACCCCCTGGGCCCCAGACCCCTTCCCACCCCCCCTCTTCCACCCTGCAAGTCCGACCCACTAGCCCCAGATGGTGGAGGAGCGTGGGATTCCTATGACAGCCTCACTCTTTTGCCTTGTCCTGCCTGCCTGAAATCCTCAAAGATGGCAAGCCCCCACCACATGACCGAGAAACTAAGTCTCAGAAAGAGGCAGCTGTGGGCCCCAACACCACACAGCAAGCCGAAGGCAAAGCTGGCATGCAGCATTAAGTCTTGTGAGTCCCAAGTCACAGAGGGTGCCCAGCCCTTTGGGCAACTATGCACTGCCCTCTCGCTCTCCCCCAAAGTCTGAAGGTCCTGGTGGCCCCCAACAATGAACTTTCCTCCTACCAAGCCTGGCAAGAAACAGGGCAGATAAAATACATTCTGCTGGAGCTGAGGAAGAGCAGCCAGGAGAGAACCTCGCTGTGAACCCCAGTACAACTTCAGTCACTCTCTTCTGCCTCACTTGGCCGTGGCCCAAGTACAGAGTGGGTCTTGGGTTAGAGAAGAGCTCAAGCTTAATAGGGGTGTTTCAAAAGCAGCCACGTTCAGGACTGTCTAAAGGGAAGGAGACTAGAGGGGGCCCAGGCTTCACGTCCACAGGCCCAGCTGTGTCCTGACGCATGCATCTTTTCTTGGGGATTGCATGCAGTTTCCTGGGGGAAACTTAGGACATGTCCAGGCAGTAGTGGGAAGGTTTGGAAAGCAGAAGAATCAGACTTATGAGGAGAAAATGAAACAAGCGGGAATAACCTAGGCTAGAGAAGACAAGAAAACCTAAATATGTTTTCAGTTCTTTGAAGAGTTAACTGGGGAGGAATGTAGTATAGAAGCACTGTAGAACTCTGCATACACGTCTCTGCAGCAGGTGCCCAAGGGAGCCCTGTAAGAGCACCATCTGCCCCCCCCCCCCCCGCCCTTATTTCTGCAGCAAAGGGGTCAGGTCTCTGTGCTGGGGTCCGAGGGAGACATGTCTCTGATCATGTGACTTCACACACAGGGAGGGACTGTGTTCACACTTCCCCTTGCCCAGGCTGTTGGACCCCACCAGAGCATGGCCTTCCATAAGCATTGTGTCCACAGAGCAAGCTCATGCCTGCTTGGCTTAAGACCTAGCTTCAACGCCCCCCCACCCCCCATCCCACCCCAGCTCCTTTCTTCCATTTCTTTCATTTCTCTAAGGGGACACCTTTCCCACTGTCTTCCTAGCACTAAAGACCTAAAGACTTAGGGAGTTAGAAATTAACTTTATTCAGGGTACCTGGAGGCATGGATGGGATGGGTGGCCTAAGGACTCTAGAAAGGGATCCAGGTGGTATGAGGGCCCACATCAGAGCAAGAGGGATGGAAAGCTGCAGTGAGTGAGGAAGTGGGAGGACTCCAGTCAGAGCTGTGAGCGAGGAAAGACCACCAGAAACAGGAAGAGGGAAGTAGGGCGAGGATTTGCAGGAATAGTAAGGAGAAAAGGGCTAAAGAAGAAGGTGGTAATGGAAGCCAGGAAACCCCATCTCAGCTCAGGGCTGGTAGTTCTAGAAAAGAGAACTCTGTCCCCCCCCCTCCTAGTTCCAGATGGGGACAATGTGGCAGTCCCCCTTTCACCACACTAGTCAACCAGAGCCTCTGGTCAGGCCTCATCAGCTCTCGTCCTCCTTGTCCACCACAGCCTTGGTCAACAAGCACCTCTGCTAAGGATTCCTAGTTTGGCCATGCTGGTATCCTGGGAGGAAGAGGATTTTGAGGCTTCTGGGATGGAGGAGGGTACGGAGCCAGTGGTTGAGGGAGGAGAATGGGGTCACGTGAACCCCGAGTTTCTCTCAGACTTGTCTCTCACTAGACTGGCATCAGCAGGGTCTTCACTCCCTCAACAGTTACTGTCCAGCACCTGGGTCCTCTGTGCTCCCCCCCACCCAGTCCCAGGGTCCCTGCTCCCACCCGTCACAGGTGGACTGAGTTCTCCCCTGCCTCACGCACCGATGCATGTCTTTCCGTCAGTATGGAGCACGAACTTGACATGGCAGCCGCATCGGGGGCCCTGCTCTGTGTCATCACACGTGTGCTGGCAGCCGCCATTGCCATAGTTGCATGTCACTGCGCGGAGAGAAGGCAGGGCCAGTCAGCCTGCTTCTTTCTCCCTGGGTACCACGGTGCTCCACCCCCCGGCAGTGGCCCTCTGTTCTCCTAGGCTCCCGTCCTCCCTTCTCTCCCAGCTCTGCATGCTTGCTGCTGAGGCCCCGCCCCCTCCCCAGGTCCCCTTCCTGCACCGCTGTCCCAACGGTCTCACATTTACAGTCCCGCTGGTTCTTGGTGAGCTCGAAGCCAGGGCGGCACTCACAGGCAATGCCCCCCTTGGGGGTCTCCCGGCAAATGTGGGCACAGCCATGGTTCTTGTTCATGCAGTTCATTCCTTCTAAAAAAGGAAAGGGATGACTGCTCTGTACACCTGGGTGCCTGGCCAGGGTGGAACTAGAAGGGGCACTGGTGGCCTGGGCAACAGAGGATTCCGCTGAGGCTGGGCACTGTCATTGTACCAGCTCTGCCGGCCACAGGCTTCCTGCCTTGCCCACCAAGCCGCTGCTAAGGAGCAGAGCTCAAAGCCCTACTGAATGGGTGTTAAAGTATTGATAGCCACCTCAAAGAACAGTCTGTTCTTCACAGTCAAGGAGTATCTAATAGTTGTCTGGCACTCTGCTATGGACCAGGGGATTTAGGAAGGACCTAGAAAAATTTAAGATACAATCTCTTCCTTCAAAGGGCTGCCACTCAAACTGGATAGAAGATAAATAGCGGATCTATAGCATGAGTGGGAAGTTAGCGGTACAGATAAGTACTGCGAACAAACATGTATCAGGCTCTCACACCACACGGGGCATTTGGTGCTTGAGATGCACAGATGACTTACGCATGGTGCCTGCCCTCGGGCTGTCACAGACAGAGGGGGAATAAAACACAGAAACGGGCACTAGCCCCCTGTTCCCGCCCACCCCTCTAGTCTAGGCCGAGGAAGGCAGCGTTGGTGAGGCCTCTCACACAGGCAGCAGCTTGGAGAAAGAAATACCTACAACTAGGAGGGGCACCCACCTCAAGTCTGGACCAGAGGTCACCCCAGAGTAGCCTCAATTCCACTGTGACGTAACCCCAAATTAATTTCTCCAGATATTCCTTTAATACAGTGTCCATGGAGCCCTTAGGGCATGACTGAATTGGAGGACAGAGAAGGAGCTGGCAGGGCTGAGGAGGAGGAGCAAGACTCTACAGTCCTGAGGGAAAGCTGGGAAGGGATGCCTGCCCTCCCGCCCCCACCCCGACCCTGGGCTGACCTTCCGGCCGCTGGATGCAGGTGTGCTGGTTGTCGCTGAGGAAGAAGCCTTCTCGGCAGTGGCACTCATAGCTCCCCATCATGTTGATGCAGCTCTGCTGACACCCACCATTGCCCTCAGCACACTCGTCCACATCTGGGCAAGACAGGGCATCATGGCCATGGTGTGTAGGCCACGGCCCAAAGTGTATCCAGGACATCAGCAGCCAGGGCCGAGGGAGACCTAAGGACCCAGCTCCATTCCTCACCTGTGTCCAGCTTTAGGCCAAGCAGTTCTTCCCCCTTGTCCCTTGCCAGCTATATGGCACTAAGTGTGAAGAGGTCGCCATGGCAGCCAGGGAACTAAGTGTGTGTGTGTGTGTGTGTGTGTGTGTGTGTGTGTGTGTGTGTGTGAGACTTGAATCCAGCTCCTGTGCCTGAAAGCTTGCTTCTCTTTCCTTCACTGTGCAAGTTGGGTCTGAGGACAGATGTCAGGAAAGGAGCCAGGACAAAAGGACCAGTGAAAACCATAGAGATAGGTCACACTGGGAGGTAACCAAGGGTGGCCATTGGTTGTGATATGCAACCAGGAAACCAAGGAAGCTAGAAATGGCCCTTCGGGGAGAGTCTCGGTCATGGTGCTGAGGTCAAGGGCAGCGTGGGTGGGGCAGTGGGCCTCGACTCCTTGTCGGGCAGATGCCATTTCTGTGGACAGGCCGCAGCCCCAGCCTTGCTCCCTCCCCCAAGGCCTGGGCTTGCTGCCATCTTCCCTAGCCTTTCTCCTATTTTGGTTTAACAAAACAAACCCTGGCAGCTAGGCAAGACTAGATGGGGGAGAGCTGCCAGACCACACCCTACGTGATGGGGGAGCTGTAGGCTTTTACCCCAAAATCACCGCCCCTAGGTGTCAGAGCAAAGCTCATCTTGGGCCTCTCATTCAGGCATTGACTCCACTGCTAGGCTAGCAACTGACTCCCAACTACCAGCTCCTTTCAGTTCGTCTTGGTCCAGGAGGCATCACTGAGCCTGGACTCCAGCTACAGTAGCTAGAACCTGGGCTCCCTGGCACTCATCTGCTCCTTCCCATCCTCTCTGTTGAAACCTGTGCTCTCCCCAGAGACTCTTGCCTGAGGGATGCACCTGCTGGAAAAGCTAAGGTGGTGTACTCTTCTCTGCTTTGTCCTTTCTTTGTCCAGTCCCTCTTGTCTTGATCATGCCCTACTCTGCATTCAATCCTATTTGCTCCCTTCTTTTCCAATCTTGTGGCTTTGTTACTCTAGCCAAGTTCATTCCTTTAATTTTTTGTGGAGAAACTGAGGCTCAGTTTTCAAGTTTCCCCTAGGAATCGAAAGTAGGTTTGAAGCTTTGAGCCCTGCACCTAGATAGGCCTTTGTTTCTCCAGGCATCTCCATACCCAGTCATGCTCTTGTCTCTCTGGTTGATCCTCTCCAGCACTTACAGGGAAACAGAACCGCTGGGAACCAGGAGCTCAGAAACATAAAAAGGAGGCAAAGCACTCAAGCTGATGTTCACAGACCCACAGGCAATTCACTGTCCTCCCCAAGTGTCACAGCTTCTCTTTCTAAAGGAATTCATCAGGGGTGACTGGGCAGAGAAAAAAGGAGGGTCTGCCCTTATAGCAGGAGTAGAAGAGCTAGCCAAGGAAAAGGGAGGGTCCCAGGACCCCCAGTCTGTGGGCTGGGATGGGGAGATCTAGAGCTGGTCCAGGGATGGAGTGTGATGATTAGGATGCTCCCCTGGGCCGATGAGATGGCAGAAGATTCATGTTTGGTCAGGCTGATGTGGGACCCAGCACAGCCTGCTTTTCTGGGCATCACAACTCTCGCTGTCTTCTTTTCCTATTCTATCCTTTTGATGTGCCTTTTTTTTTTTTTTGTGACAAGGGTCTCACTAGCCCAGGCTGGTCCTGAACTCACTATGGAGCCTAGGTTGGCCTTGGACTCATGGCAATCCTCCTGCCTCAGCCTCCTATGTGCGGGGATTACAGGCGTGTGCCACCACACCCAGCCTTTGCCATTTCTATTTTTTGCACCAAAGAGAATATTTGGGGAAAAGACCCAGGGGTTCAGGTCTTAAATCCTTTTCAGAAGGACTTCCTATGGCTTAAGCTTTTTTTTCTTGGGGTAGAATCTAACTTGGTACCAATTACTTTTCAAAATAACAGAGATCAAAGTTGAGTTCCCTTCCTGAGAGATTCTACTTGTGATCCAGCTCCTTGGACAAAAGAGATCAGGTTACACTGCTTCAGAAGCAAGGAGAAGGTGAGACTGGAGAGGGCAGGAATCGCTGGGAGGGCGGAAGCTCCAAGCACCCAGGGGCACCATCACCTTCGGCAACAACATCCCTCCCATTTCTTCAGTACCTGCCATGCACTGAGGATGGACAAGGCTCTTTACGCATGTTCTCTTGTGATGATCCACCTAGTCACCTTAGGGTGGGGTATTACCATCACCATTTTAGAGATGAGGAAGCTGAGGTTCCCATTTGCCCAAAGCCCTGCATAATTGCGGGAGAACCAGTGGCAGAACTGAGATCTGTGTGGAGCCCATCATCTTCTTACTGTGCTTTCCCCACTCTGGCTGAGTTCTCATCTCCCGACCCTCATGCAGGAGCACTTCCTAGCACCATGTCCTCAGATGTTCTTCACTTAGCAGCAGGACCATGTCATCCTCAGTGGCCAGTCCCAAAGAAGAAGCTGACCTTTTTTCTTTTGAAGAAATGCAGTTCTTTTTGATCACTTCTCCCTAACGTGCCTGAGAAACACTGAAAACACCCTGTTTGCACGATACCTTCCAGCCATCACCAGCCCTGCTCACCCAGACAGTTGTGTCCATCGTGTGCCAGGTGGAATCCATCATAGCAGGTGCATCGGTAGTTCCCAGGGATGTTGACACAGTCGTGCACACAGCCCGCATTGTCCTCTCGTTCGCACTCATCCACGTCTGTGAGCAAAGAGAAGCCGAGGCAGCTGGGCCCATCTGTGTGCGCCCACTGACCACCCCTGGCCTCAGCTTTGTGAGATTCCCCACCCACCCCCAATTTTGGGAATTAAACCCAGAATCTTGCACATGCCAGGCAAGTGCTGTACCTCTGACTTATACCCCCAGCTCCTAGTAATAACTTATGGGAAAAAAATAGCCTAGCTGACCATAGGGTATATGCCTATATAATCTCAGTAGTCTGGGAGTTGAGGCAGGAGTACAAATCCAGCATGGATAATTTAGGAACTGTTGTGGTCTGAATTTGGAATGTCCCCCCAGAGTCTCATGTGTTTGGATGTTATGGGTTATCTATGGAACCATGTGCTTTTAGGCAATAGGTGTCTGGTCTGGAGGGATTGCAGGCATGTAGGCTGGATTCTAGGCTTGTGGTGGGGGCTTACCACACCTTCTACACCTAGAAAGGGCAGAATACCAAGGGTGGACCAGGGACAGGTCACTGGGAGGCCTGCAAGGATATGTAAGCTGCTTCCTGCCTTCCTTAAGACACTGGACTTGATGAGGCTTAGCTTCATGTTTGCAGTGTCATGAGGAGCTGCCCCACCTCTTCTCTGCCATGCACTTCCACTCTTGCCGGCCGCCCGAGTGACCTTCTGAGACTGTGAGCTAAAATAAACTTTTCCTCCCCTAATTTGTGGATGTTGGGTCTTGAGTCACAGCAATGAAAAAAGTAAGACAGAACTTCACCAGACTGTCTTAAAAGTTTAAGAGGGCTATGGATGCAGCTCTGTGGTGAAAACCCTGGGCTGCTCGATTCCCCACTAGCCAAAATATGCATGCGGTGTGCGTGCGTGCATGTGTGTGCGTGTACAGTTACATTCATGGCCTAAAAACCATTCTGCCTTTTGATACCTTTGTTTAAACATAAGTCATAAGCATTTTCACATGTCTTTGTCTAAATTACCACTGAATAATGAAGAATATTCCCTCGAGTTTCTGTATCTAATGTTAGTGCTTTTCCTCTTTTTTTTAAGTAAAAAAATTCACAGAACATAAAATTTAACTTTTTTTGTAAATGCATGAATTCCAAATAATGTAACACATTAGAACCATGGGGTTTAGGGAATTAGTGAGCATCTGTGTTCACCCCTTTTTCAGAGGTTCACCCCTTCCTGTCTGACCTTTGCTTCTCTTTCTACCCTGCGATTCATGTTTGGGCCTTTTTATGTTATTATTTTTGTGCATTTCATAAGAGGGGCACCTGTATATAGTCAGTCTTTTGTGCTTGGTCCATTTCACTGAGCATTACCTACTGTAGGTGGCCCCTTTTCATTCACATGCTTCATATCTGTCTTTCTCTGTGGCTGCATAGTATTCCATTGTGTATAGGCACCACATCTTCTTTAACCATTCCTGTATGGATGGGCAGGTAGGTTGCTTCCAGGATTTGGCTATTATGAATTGTGCTGCTATAAACTTCCTCTATTGTTAAGTGTTGATTTCTTCCTTTGTCTCTTTTCTTTCTTTTTTTCTTTCTTTCTTTCTTTTTTTTTTTTTTTTTTTTTTTTTTTTTTTTTTTTTTTTTTTTTTTTTTTTTTTTGGAGATAAGGTCTTACTCTGTAGTCCAGACTGATCCTGAACTCAACTATGTAGCCCAGGCTGGCCTCAAATACATGACAATCCTCTTGCCTCGTCCTCCCAAGTGCTGGGAACATGGGCGTGTAATACCATAAGCACGGATTTTTTTCTTTTGTTTTGCTGTCATAAATAATGCATCAAAGAACATCTTTACTCATGTACTGTTTTGTTTCTTTGAATTTCCTTAGACTTAAGTCCCCAGGAGTAAACTCCCTGGACCGTAAGGTATAGCTATAGATTCCTTACAGGCATGACAAAATGGCCAGTCTTCCAGATCCATGGGTTCCAGATCCACAAGTTCAACTGACTGTGGATCAAAAACACCCAAAGAAAACATATCTGAATTGAACACGCCCAGGGTTTCCTGGTCCCTAGGTTATAGACAATACAGCAACAACAGCTATTTGCATAGCGTTTATATGTATTAGGTATTGCAGGAAATCTAGAGGTGATTTAAAATACACAGGATGATTATGTAGATTATATGCAAATACAACTATGCCATTTTATAAAAGGCACGTGACATCCTTGAATGCTGGTGCATTGTTACGGTTCCAATCTGGATTGTGGATTCTCTATGGATTTTACACATTGTTAGGAGGTGGATCCTAGCTGGGAGGGGTAGGTTACTGAGGGTGTGGGGATCACGGGGATCACAGAGGATGTGTCCTGTGAGGATATACTCTTGCCCTGGCTTTGGCTTCTCCTGAAGCACTGCTCCTTCCTCTTGAGATGTGAGCATCTGTTCTCCACAACAGTCTCCCTGCCATTGACAGCCACCCATGAGTGGACTGAGACATGTTGAAAAAGTGAACTAAAGTACACCTTTTCTTCCTGAAGTTGTAGATCTTGGATAT
This sequence comes from Ctenodactylus gundi, assembly GCA_004027205.1. Lineage (NCBI taxonomy): Eukaryota > Metazoa > Chordata > Mammalia > Rodentia > Ctenodactylidae > Ctenodactylus > Ctenodactylus gundi. The sequence continues at coordinate 297,825 of PVKB01001281.1, read as the reverse complement.
GGGGCAATAAAAAGGTGACCAAGACAGGTGTCCTTGGAGGGTCCTAGAGCCAGCCCTACTTCATTACTAAGGGACAACCATATAATTCAGAACGCCAGCAGGCATCAGATGTACCTTGTCCAGTGAAATCTCACTGATTCTTAAGATCATGAGTTTAAAACAATATTCCAAGGCTAGTTTAGTTTACATGATTTTAATTACGAGAGGGTGGAGGCATGGTGGCGTGTGCCTATAATCCCAGCATGCTGGGAGGCTGAGGCAGGAGGATAGCAAGTTGGAGGCCAGCCTGAGCAACTCAGTGATGCAGCAAAACAAATAAATTTTTGAAATAAAAAATTTTAAAAAATGGTCAGGGATGTAGCTCAATATGAGTGTGATGGCCATGGGTTCTATCCCTAGGACCACTAAAAGAGAGAGAGAGAGAGAGAGAGAGAGAGAGAGAGAGAGAGAAGACATGTTTGTGTGAATTTTCCTTGGGGTACAGTGCCTATTCCCATCTTCTGTGAACACAGCATAAAGGTTTGAAGGTGACAGCTCTGGCTCCAGGGCACCTCAGGCCCTTTGCCCTATGGTTCTGACATATCCATCCCAGTCAGCTGTGCCGCCGTGAACTGTTCCCAACAGAGCCTCAATGAACCTGCCTGATGACTCAGTGAAAACTAGAAAGTGGTGGCCTCTCTGAGAAGATGCCGCTGCCCACCTTTGAACAGGGGGGATTTCGGGCCTTAAGCTAAGGCAGTGCAGTACAGTGCAGCCCACTGTCACCTGTGGGACCCACTTGTGGAAGCCCTCCCAGCTCACCTTTGCAGTGTTTGCCGTCCCCTGTGTAGCCGGACTTGCAGATACATTTGTATGACCGGGGGGTATTTTGGCAGATCGCATCGATGTGGCAGTTGTCAGTCCCCTCCACACACTCATCCACATCTGGCAGGGCAGAGGGGGGGGCACATGAGACCCTCTGTGGTACCTCTCAAGGGGTGTCTTGAAGGCAGGTCTCTCCAGGAGCAAAATCCCTGACACTCCTTCCAGTTTTGTTCTCCCACATCCCTCTGATTTCAGAAAGGGAAGACTACAATGTCAGGAACTCAGGATGAATCCCCACTGTCTGCAAAACACCTAATCCACAATGACAGCCATGCTGTCAATTAAAACATTCCTTCAGCAAAGAAAAAAGCCCTTAGACTGGATAGCACCCTTACCAAGATTAGAAATAATCAACCCAGAGTGAGTGAGTTTACTTTTCTTAGAAGCAGGCCTGGTGGTAGGGGGCAGACCAAAAGGCGCGGGACAGTAGCCTCTAAGAAGAGGGCAATGCCCAGGGTAGTTGGAGATGAGAGGAGGGAGAAAGGGACAGGGGGTTTCTGAGGATCCTCAGCTGCCTCACGCTTCTGCTTTAGACAGGCTGCTCCAGAAGATTCCGAGGGAAGGAGTTCCATCCTTGGCCCCTAGGCTGCCAACAGCAGAAGGATCTGGAACTGGCAGGGTTGGCGCCTCAACCTGAAGCCTGATAAGTGCTGCCCTGTCCCCTCTCCAGCTGACCCAGGCAGGCTCACTTGCACCACCTGTGCTCTTGCACTCTAATGCCAAGCATGCTCTTTGACAGGAGGTATGACCCGCATAGAGCCATGGTAAAGGGAGAGGGCATCCCAGACCTGGCAAACATGAGGGTGGTTAAGAAAAGATATAGGAGAAATAGGAGAATCTTTGGACAGAAGATTCCAACCTCAGGCTACATTATAGGGTACATAAAGCTGAACTGAAAGAGGGTCGATAGTTTCATTCTGTTAAAAATGCTTTGGTCACTGCTGTGTTTGTGAAAGGCATTCTAGTGAGGGCTGTGAAGGCTCACGGGTGACTCAGCCAAGCCAGAAGGACAGACAAGTGGCCTGAGGCAGGATGTGGCAGGTGCCGTGAGGCAACAGATATCAAGCAAGAGGGGGCTCAACTCTGGCTACATGACAGAGCCAGCTCCCTAGCAGATGCCCAAGCCCCACAGATTCTGACCAGAGCTTGGCGATCAATATTTTTCTAAAACTGTGAGGTAAATCTCATGTGCATCCAGGGTTGAGAACCTGTGTTACAGGGAAGATCAAAGGAGGAAGAAATTTTTCTACCTATGGACCAGGAAACTGAAGTTAGTATATCAAGAAAGAGATGGAATTTGACTTCCAAGTACGATTTGTGGGCTGTAAAATTGTCTGGGTTTGTTAACGTACAGATTACTGAATCCAAATCCTTGTTTATATATTTTTACAGAGCAAGTGAATAAGCAGACCAGTAATCTTTCCAGTTTATAGATATATATATGAATCCTAGCTCCATTTATCTTCCTCTACCTCATACTTTAAGAAGTGTTTAGGGAGCTTGGCATGGTGGCACCGGCCTGTAATCCCACCACTCTGGGAGGCTGAGGCAGAAGTATCACAAGTTCCAGCCCAGCATGGGCAATTTAGTGACTTAGCAAGATCTTGTCTCAAAATATAAAAATAAAAAAGGGACCGCATGGCTCAGCATGGAAGCCCTAGGTTTAATTTCCTAGTACCAAAAGAAAAAAATGCATGATGAATGGGGGGGGGGTGGGGGTGGAAGAGGGGGAGATGTACTCCCCAGCAGATGCAAAGTACCGTGGGCTCAGAAGTGAACTGAAATCTGAAAGAGCACCCCAAACACCTGGCTTCAAACTTTCTGGGCTTCTGCTCAGCTCTGCAGTCCCTTCAAAACTCTTTCACTCCTCTGCAGCCTCTACCATGACAGGTACCTAGCCACACTTACTCTCTACCTCACCCAGGCTCTGCATTCAGGCATCTGCCCCCCAACCACCACAGGAAGTCATCCCAAAGTGAAAGAATAGAGCAGAGGGGCCAGCAGGCCAGTTCATAAGTGAGGGCCAAAGGGACTTCACAGTGCAACTGATGGAGAGAGAATGGAACGAAGAAATGTCCTCTCATACAGAGATAAACACTGGCCAGTCAGTCCAGTTCTAGTACTCCCTAGGGAGGCCTTTATTATTTTTTCTCTCTCTTCTCTTTTAAAAAGGTGATGATGATATGTCTTCATGAAAGGCTGAATGGATTAATTTGTGCAGAGTACCTAACAAAGTATCTGGTAGTCAGGAGTTTCCCAAAAGAAGAAGTCTGAGATAGTGTGAAATCACTGCTGGTTCAGACAGCAGATGTCAGAGGACTGTGCTGCCCACTGTGATAGCCCCGAGTCCCAGGTGGCTACTTAAGTCAATTAAGAATCCATTCCTCAGCCGTACAGACCAAATGCTCAATAGTGGACATGTGTCACATGTGGACAGTGGACAGCACAAATATGAGACATCTCCAGCATCACACGAAGTTCTGTGGGACAGCACTGCTGTAGGAGTTCTGAATAAGAGAGTCTTGGGCCTGGCCCAGCCATACAGAGACTCAACTGGAAGCCCCTCTACTGTGGCCTTCTCAGATGTGACTGTCTCTAGACCATCTGGTGCTTCCTGAGGGCCTACATCAGTCAGCTCTCTGGGCTGCTGTTTTTCTCCGTTGCCACCCACTCAATACTCACCTGTACTACAGTGGGCTGTGACACAGACCACAGCAAACCTAAGCCCCCAGGCAGAGCCTCTAGACCCCTCAGGTGGCAGGCTTTTCCCACGATCTTCCCCTGCTTCACCTCCCTTACTCACAACATAGGTCCCTGTCCTCTCCACCAGAGCCCTCCCCTCCTTCTACACCATCTAGCCATTCTTTTTTCTTTTTATTTAAGACAGGGTCTCACGCTGTACTCCAGGGCTGATCCTGAACTCCATAGCACAGGCTGGCCCCAGATTTACACCAGTCCTCTTCCTTGGCCTCCCTGAGTTCTGGGATTACAGGTGTGTGCTACCACACCCAGCATGTATGTAGTACCGGGGGATCAAGCCATGGGCCTCTCCTTCCTAGGCAAGTGCTCTAGTTACTGAGCTGTGCCCCAGGCCCCGCCTAACCATCCTGTTCCTTTTCATGCATTCCCACACACCTGGTTCTTCACAGTCACACTGTAGATGCTGCACTTTTGTTCTTGTGCACTCAGCTTTCCAAAGCTGGCTCTTGCTTATTAGCTTGCATATATATATATATATATATATATATATATATATATATATATATATATATATATATATATATTTTTTTTTTTTTTTTTTTTTTTTTTTTTTTTTTTTTTTTTTTTTTTTTTTTTTTTTTTTTTTTTTTGAAACAGAGTCTTCCTCTGTAGCCAAGCTGGTCCTGAATTCACTATATAGATCAGGATTGCCTTGGACTCATGGCAGTCCTTCTGCCTCAGCCTCCCAAGTGCCAGGATTATAGGCTTGTGCAACCACACCCAGCCTTCTGTAGTGCTGAGGAATTGAACTCAGGGCCTATGCTTGCCGGGCAAACACTTTAACACTGTGCCATTCCTCGAGCCCCTCAGCTTATACTTTGAAGCTCTTTTAACATGTTCTACGTTCCTCACTTGCCTGAATACTTACTGAAAATAAAGGACTCTTACAACTATTTGGTTGGAATCATTTGCAGCAAAACAGGCCTAAGGCAGAACTGTGATAGAGTCCCACATGACAGCCAGTATCTCCTCATTTGGCTAGCTCACTCTTCCAGAGCTCCCTTCCTCTCAGCACACCTGCCAGTGCAGGGCTGTCTGTCAGGGATCCCGGCAGCACTCCTGGGCACGCTCTCATCTTAGTCCACTCTCTCAGGGCATGTGTGTTTACTAGCTGGCAAGCCAGTTGCTACTGCTGGGCATGGACTGGCTTAGCTCAGCACTTCTCACTGTGGGCTGCACACTGGCATCACCTGGGGCCTTAGAAAAAATGTGAATATCTAGGCACCCCATCCCCAACCTGCTGAGTCTCTAAAGAGAAGCTGAGGCTGCTGTCTGTCCTTGTTTCCCAACTATTTGCCCAACCTGGGGCAAGACTAGGGGCAGTGACATAACAGAGTGGTTAAGAGAAGGGGTTCTAAGCTGACACTGTCTGTTCTAGGGCCAGCTTGACCATTGTCTGTGTGGTGCTGGGCCAGCCTCTGAGCCTACGGTTCCCTCCGGTACCTACAGTAATCATCATCACAGCACCACCCAAGGAGCCCAGGTGAGTCAGCAGCAAGTATGCGCACCACCACCACAAGGTGGGCACGCTGGATGGGTTCAGTGGAGGTTTGCCACTACTCCTTCCCCCGATACCCTGTGTCCTGGCTTCTTGCTTCCTGTTGAACTCGCTGTTGTAAGTTCCTTGAGGCCATGGCTTCTCAACCTTCGAAACCCATGCCGCTACTGGAATAAAGTTAAGCATACTTGTTCAAGCAGTCACCAAACTCTTTCTGAGCACGTGCAATGTGCCCAGCACTGTGCCAGGTGCCCAGGATGCAGCAGTGAAAAGACAGACTGATAATCAATCTGCGAGGATGCTTTGTGAATGTTTATGAATGAGATGAGTTGGGGGATGAGAGCCAGATCTTCAGTCTCCTTTCAGAGAAAAAATAATCCTTTACTCTGTACTGTATAACTGGTTTTCGGTAGAGGGAAGTTCCAGGAAGGTTTTTTTTTTTTTTTTTTTTTGAGACAGGGTCTCGCTCTCTAGCCCAGGCTGATCCTGAACTCTGTGGAGGCCAGTTTGGCCTTGGACTCATGGCAGTCCTCTTGCCTCAGCATCCCGAGTGCTGGGCTTATAGGTGTGTGTCGCAGGAAGTTTAGTTTTAAGAGTGGGAAGACCAGAAACTCAAAGATGCCGCTTATAGGCATCCATTTGCTGAGTCCTGGGCCAGAGGAGACTGGGGACAATGAATGAGTCATAGGATCTGAGGCTCCTCAGATGTCATCTGGCAGAGCTACAAGCATCGTTCATTAAATAGATGAAGAGCCTACAGCTCAGTGAGGTTATCTCGGGAGAGAGGAACTAGCTAGTGTGAGTGAGAACCCAGGCCTCAGTCTCCCAGCCCAGGGCTCTCTCACACTCCCTCTCTGAGAAGCACTCGAGGAAGGAGTCTATGCCTTAGTCACTGGGGTACCCCCCAGCCCCGGGCTCTCTCACATTCCCTCTCTGAGAAGCACTCGAGGAAGGAGTCTATGCCTTAGTCACTGGGGTACCCCCCAGCCCCAGCGCAGCCTGGGGCTCAGCACGCAGTACATATTCAGTGCACAGCCACAGGAACTGGAACGCAGATGAGCCTGGTAAGAAATCAGCCCTTGGCATGCAGATGCTCTGCAGCATCAGGCACTGGGGCAGCGGAAGCGGGGCGCCGTGGGGTGATGAGTTGGCAGGGATGAGGTAGACAGTCCTGAGAAGGAAGGGTGGGCAGTGCAGCAGTGGCAGGTGTCGCCTGCCCTTGGACTCAGTGCACTGGGGCCAACCAGCTAGTTAGAAACAAAAACAAACACCAGGGATGCAGGTTCCTGCTGTTAACAGCTTCAAACCGCCAGAGGAAAACTTCAAATAAATATAATTAGAAACTTGTAAAAATGTCCCTTCTGTAAACTTGCTCCCCAGGGTCTACCTTTTAAGCACTCCCCTTGTCCCAGCCCTCCTGTCAGTGCCCACTATCCTCATACTCCACTCTCACCTAGAGGTTCCTGGTCTGTTTCTTTATCCTACATCTTCAGCCCAGTAGCTGTGGCCCAGGCCTGTCCTCAGCTTGTTACCTTCAACAGTTAGATGTGGACAGCCGCTGGCAGGGGGTTCTGAAATCCAAACTTACTGATCTCTATAGCTATGGTTACAGCCAGCAGGAAAACCATAGCTAAGGGCCTTGGTGCCGGACTTAGGGGCCATTATCTTGCCTGTGTAGACAAATTGCAGCTTCCAACTACAATTACAAAGTAGAGCCTTAATCAGAAGAGAGGACAGGTCTATGCGAGAGCAGAGTGCAGAGAGCCAGCTTTGGAGCAAGGAATCAACTGTGCAGGCCAAGGGTCCAGATCTGACAGCATTCCCCTCCTACAGCACTGACACGACAGCTCCGCTTCCCAGCTTCGGCGGAAAACAAACACACAGTGTTCTCTAAGGGCTATTTCTGGGGAGTAAATACTCACTTAAGAACACAGTACGAACAATCAGTTACTTTGGGCCCCAGGAAACGGGGAGAGGAAGAAAAGAAAAGTGGCCAGGTGACACAGACTTGGCTAGCAGCAGTGGGGCGAGGGTCCTGGCATTTTGGAGAGTAACCGGGAGCCAGGGCAACTGGTTGCAGGACTGAGGATCACCACATGTTCTGTCTTCAGCAGGAAGGATTTCAGTCTCAGAGCTACCAGGGCCTCTACTGATTTTATAAGTGAGGAAGATAATTTCTGTGATGTCTTTGGAGGCCCCATCCTTAGATTCTGCACTTGGCAAGCCCTGCTGACACCATAACATCCATCACTAGTGCCATCTGAGATTGGCGCCGTGGCCATGGGAGGGGAGTTGTCAGTGTGCAGACAGGGAGGAGAGTCCATGTCCCCTCCTGGCCCAGGTGAGCAGCTTAGCCACTCTGCAAAACATCCTTGGGCTCGCCATTATTACCCTTCGCTCCCCAAGGCCCTGAAGGCCTCTTCCAGATTTCTGTCTTCCAACCAAGCCTGGACAAGCTGTCCCTAGGTCTGGCCTCCTGTGGGTACTGCCAGCCTCAGGGCTGCTTTGCAGTTTCCAGCCCTGACAGGGACTCTTTATTATAAGTGGCCATGAGCTAAAGGTACAGGATGTCAAAGGAGGGCCAAAACGGGACCGGAGCTGGGGGCAGGGAATGGGGTGCATTCAGGCAGCAAGCTCTTCTATCTGTACCTTCTCAAGAGGGTCTGGAGCCATCCCTTCCCTTCCCCCACCCCTCGTGCAAGGCGCTGGACCAAGCCATTCCATTTCTTTACTTCTCCAACTAAAACAAAGTGCACATTGCCCCGCTTCCTTTTTCCTCTCACCAGAGTACTGCATGCACTCACACACACACAAACACACCTCGAGTCATGCACATGCACGCTCACGCACCCCAGTGAATGCACACCTCACATTCCCAAACTCACACCCAGGCTGGCTCCTTTTACAACAGGTCCTGGCTGCTCACATCTCAAACCGGTTCTCATGCTCTCAGATTCCAGAAGGTTCCAGCAAACAGTCTCATCTGAGAGCTGCTGATGACTGTCTTCTTGCTCTGCCTGCAGTGCTCTGGCCTCAGTGTCATTTAGTCTTCTCCCTCTCATCACACCCTGCAGACTCCAGGCAATAGGTGAAGGGAGGAAGGAACCCTGTCTGTGCTTCCCGGCCCCAGGTTCTCCCTCCCAGATGTGTCACTGAGAAAAGAGGTCAAAGGGATTCCTGAGGAATTTCTGAGCAGTCTACCTTCTTCTCCACCCTTCTGGAAAAATGGGGGTGAGGACTGGCTTAGGGGGAGTGATTAAAGATCAGGCTCCAAGGATAGGGAGACACTGTCCCTCCAGTATGGCCTGAATGGGGCACAGGCTGAAGCCAGTGCTCAAGGAGCCACCTCATCCCCTGACACGGTTATGGTTTTCATTTCATATTTTGGAGGGAGGGGCTAGGAGGAACAGTCCCCTCACTGTAAGAGCCAGCCACAGGAGCCGAGGGAAGCGGGGAGGAGAGGAAACAGCCACATTAAAGAGGAAAAGTGGGGTGGGGGGAAGAAAGAGAGACACGTACACCCAGACAGAGACCCGGAGAGACCCAGGGAGACAGAGAGACACTGTGTGCTGCCAGATGAATGCTCTCAGCCCCAGGGATGGTGTTACTTGGAAACTCTAAATAGGTGACTTTATCAAAACTCTGTGCCTAATGAGGAGAGAAAAGTACCAGGTAAACTAAACGACCAAGCTGGCTCTTCCAGAGCCCACCCTGGGGACAAGTTTCCCAGGAAGCCGAGAGACCTTTCTTTCAGCTGTAACCTGAGCCCTGTATGAGGATCAGGTCTTTTTAACCAGTGCTGCCCACCCTCCCCCCCCACCAAAAAAAAAAAAAAAAGAAAAAGCAAAGCAAATTAATGCTTTTAAGTTAACAATTATCTTGGTTATCCAGTCTGTCTACTTTAAGATACACAGACAGGCACTTGAAAAACACTCAAAACCATGTACCCTCATGCTCCCTTCTTCCCAGCCCCAATCACATGCACCGCGGTTCTCACAGATGAACAGCAGTATTTGTGTTTAAGTCAGTCCACACTAACCCTGCCCCATGTAGGTGATGGAGGATGGACACACACACACGTGTGTGCAGGCACGCACACACACACACACACACACACACACACACACCTTCCATGAAGGACTCATCTCCTTTTACCCCAGCCTCATTCCATGTGATTTTGGTTTTCTTGTTGTGAGGATCTCTGATGAAAAGGGACAGTCCCAGATAACCTCAAAGATTCTGTAACTTTGTGCAAGAGCCTTGCCAAGGGCATGTGTATTATAAAGACCTGCTAGAGCTTCATTTAAAAGCATATGGTGCTTATGGCAAATTTCCTGGCACTGATGACACCTGGGAGGTATGTTGGGGGCAGAGGGGCCTCCCTGAAGCCCATGGCACACTGCCGTTGGGTAGGGACGCAAGATGCCCTGATCAGGCAGTACTTTTCCTTCCAGCAGGATCTGCCTGCAGATCTGGGTCCAGAGACAACTCTCTAATCTACAGACCTGCTGTTAGGCAACCTCTGGTGGGCAGGTTTGCAGATTTCCTGAATAGCAGGGTCAGGGAGAGGCTTCCATTCTGTGCCAAATTAGACTCAGAAATAGGAAGGAAGGAGGGCAGGAAGGAAGGAAAGAATGAAGGAAGGAAGGAGGGAAGGAAAGTGCCAAGCTAATTGCAGCCCAGTTGAGGAGGTACGGCCATAAGTGAGATATAAACAGTAAACAAAACTACTAGTCTGCAAGTTCCTTGAGGAGAGGGGCCTCCCCTCCCTTGCACTCAACAGGGCGTCCCCTGAAAGATAGAGCCCTGGAGAACCTTGGAGGGATTCTGTCCCTGGAGTCCTTCTCTCCTGGGAAAATGGGCTGATCTCCCAGGCTTGAGAGCCTTGGTTCGATGGACACCTGTCCCTCACAGGGGTCTCCATCTGCTTCCTTTGCTACAAGGCTTCCCCTTTTGCTCCCCTCTCCCCAGTCTCACTAGGCCACTCCAGATACTGGCTCCAACTTGAAAGAGGCCCTTATCTTGTCTTTTAGATTGCTGCATGAAATCTGTTCCTTCCTTCAGACTAAACTCCCTGGCTAATTCTATGTTATGAGTAAGTCAGCACGCACTACAAAAGCCAGCTTTGTTTATGAAAACACAAGCAAATCCACAGTGAGGGGGGCTGCTGCAGGCTGGGGGGTGGGGGGTGGCTGAGGGCTGTCTGGAACCAGGACTGAAGAAGAGGCAATTTGGGGTTGGAGGGATGGGGGTGGGGCCTGGTATTTGACAGCTAAGGGTGTCTCCAGGCCGATTCTGTTAAAGGACAGGTTGGAGGCAGATGGAGATGAAGAGGTGGTGGGTGCCTGGGGAGAACAGGGTGGCGTTGCTAGAGCCCATCCTTTTAACACAGTGGCCCATCTAGTTCAGAGCAGCTTGAGCCAAGGTCTCAAGGCCCTGGGACACAGCGACCCAACTGCCAGACACTCAGCCTCCCCCAACTCCCAAGTTCAACTTTCCTTCTGGCCAGCCACCCTGGCTGGCTGCAGGAGCCCCAGGGACAATGGGCGAAATTATAACCCTTGGGGGTTGGGGGGAGGCAAAACCTTGCCAGAAAGAATTTTCTTTTTGTCCATATAAATCTCTTTTCAGTGAGGACACCATTGGGGGAGGGGTGCAGCAGGAGGTCAGGGGGGAGGGGAGCTGTCCCCAGAGAACTGTGGGACACCAGCCTGGTTCCTGCTAGCGCAGCCTTGGGACTGGCCAGGCGATGAGCCGGGGTCAGGGGCTGGGGCGGGAGGGCCTCTTGGTCTCGCTCTTTAATTCCTAGAGGGATCTGTCAGAGCTCTCCAGCCTGGAATTTTACTGTTATTTTAATGCAAGTCTGACCTGGATTTAAATGGAACTGGAAACCCGGGGACTTAATAAATAAATATTATGATAAGAAGTGAAAGCCATGCAAGGCGAAAGAGATTTCCCCCCAAAAGACAGAAACGCAACATTCTTGCCAGAAGCCAGTCACAATTTTTTTTCTCCAGCTCCCCACTTCGTGCGAAACGAGTTTTTTTTTTAATAAAAGTTTCTATTTTTCTTTAACATTTTTTCCAACTGATAAGACAGCAACCTCAACATTTCTGACTCTGCGTGCAGGAGGGGAGTGAGGGGAAGAAATCTCGGCAAGGCTGCAAAGTTTTCATTCCCTCTGCCTCTCCAGGCCCTTGCAGTGTTGGAGAGAAGATTCTCTCTGACTCTAGAGCACCCGGAGTCTTTCGAGGATGCTAAGGGGCAGCAGCGGCGTCTGGCGGCATTTCGAAGGGCACGGTCACTTCTGCCCACCGCCAAACTTCCCACTCATCCCGCCGCGGCTGGCTCCTCCGAGCTTTGCGCCCAGGGCGCGACGCTCAGAGGTCGGGACCCCGGCTGCGGAGTCCGGCAGCACGAAGCCGGGTCCTGACAGCCGACCGCTCGCCAGCACCTGCCCTACCCTTCGGCCGCGGAGCTCCAGCGCTGCGGCCCGGCAGCCGAGCACCCGGTGGCCGCGCGCCCCTGCTCCCTTACCTTGCGCAGCTTTGCCGTGCTGGGCGGCGCGGGCGTGGACCAACAGCAATAGCAGGCAGAGCCCGGGCACGCGCCCCGAGCCCATGGCCGGAGCTCCCCGGCGCGGCGGGGCCGGGGGACCGCTCACGACGCCGGCCGGGCCCCCTGCGCGCGGAGGGGAAGGGGAGGGGCGCGCCGGCGGGGCCGGGCCCGGGGCCGCGCGCTTGGACCGCAGCGTCCTCGGCGGAAGGCGCCCGGTGCTGCCGGCGGCTGCTTGCCGGGCGTCGGGGAGCGGCGCGGAGGGCGCGGCGGACGCGGGGGCACCCGCCCTCCCCGCAGCCGGCTGGATCGCGGCGACGGCGGCGGCGGGCAGCGCCGGTGCTCCCACCCAGCGCCCGGCCTCGCCCGCGGGGAGCAGCCGCCGGGGCGCGCGGAGCCCGGGCGAGGACCTGGGAAAGGGGAGGGGACACGGGGCCCAGAAACACGCCCTTTCTGCCTCTTTCTTCCTCTCGCTCTTTCTCTGTCGGGCTCCGTCGCTTTTTCTTCGCCTTTCTCCTCCTCCTCTTCTTTCTCCTCCTCTCCTCGCTCCTTTTCGTTTTCTTCCTCCACCCCGCCTCCTCCTCCTCCACCACTACCACCACCTCCTTTTTCGTGCCCTTTCCCGCCCCCCCCGCCCCCTTTCAGATGGGGCCTCGGCGCTGCGGCCGCTCCCCCTGCGCGCCCGGGCGCGGCGGCCCCCTCCCCAGGCTGCCGGGCCGCTGCCTGCAGGAATTTACAATCCGGCGCTGGGGGAGCGGGCGCGGTCTCCATGGAGACGGCTTCCCCGGGAGCAGGGAGGTCAGGCGCAGACCGCGCACAATCAATGGATCAATGCAAGCCCCGCTCGGCTCCAGACCAAACAGCACCGGGCTCCGGCTCGTCCGCTCTCCGCGCCCGGACAGCGGGGGTGCGGGGGTGCGAGGGTGCCCCCTCACCCCCCACCCCCCGCTCGCACGCGAGGAGGGCCGAGCCGCGGGCAGGTTTGCACGGCACACCTCCGCCAGGAGACAAAGAGGCGCGGCGGGTCGGGGAGAAGTGGGCAGAGGTGGACGCACGGGCACTCGGGAGTGCCCACTGACACAGCCCGACTCCCGGGACGAGGCCACGAGCGCTTCTGAACAGAGGTGGGCCCCGACTCCGAGCCAAGGAAGGGTGTCCCAACTGTCACGCTCGCCCCACCTCACCCTCCGGGCTCAATCCACTAGATCAGAGTCTTTTTGCAGGACTACGAGGGAAGGCGCCTTCACTGCTAAAACTGCCAGGACAGACCATCCAGGCAGTGAAAGCTGGGAATATCGCCCACCGAGCCACCCTACCCATGCAGACGTGGGCGCACATGTACACACTCGCGTGCTCAGCACAGGCGAGAAGTAACTCACAGAACAATGCGCATGTGCGCAAGCGCTAAGTCTCCGGGCGCAAACACATTCCTCCATGCCTGCCCGGTGGCCCCAAGAGGCGGACCCTTCAGCCCTCCAGCCTCAGGATGTGTTTCAAATGGGGTAAACTGCTGAAGGAGCAGTGTCCCCCAAACATTTCCATGGCTTCTGGATCCCGTCACAAGTTCTGCATCCACTTGCTTTGCAAGGGAGGGGAAGAAGGGAGGTCCTCTTAAGAAGTGGGGAGGGCTTTCATGGAGCTGTGGGCCCAGGTAGGTACTCATACTTCAGCAGGGTAGAAGCGGAACCCAAACTAACCTCTCAGGGTACCCAGGAGGAAAGAGCAGTGGCCAAGAGCTCCCCAATGATGACTCAGCTCTCAGACCCTTCACCCTGGCAGCGGCACCCACTGGTGAGGGATGGGCTTGTCCTCAGTGGAGAAGGAGGAGGGTGGAAACAGAATCCGGCTGTGGGTTTCTTGCTCTGTCTGTATTACCAGATGATTGCCCCTGGGCAAATCTTTTCCCAGTGGGACTCAGTTTCCTCATTTGGAAACAGAGAACTCACTTGATCAGGATAAGGGGGCAGTGCCTTTAGGTAGCCTGGGAGAAAAGGCCTTGAAAACCCTCAGGTGGCATGAGAGATGAGGGCGGGGATGTGAGCACACAGGTCAAGGGAATGGAGTGGAGGCCACAGAAAGATTGGGCCAGATAGTCTCCGGGGTCCCTTCCAGCCCTGTCATTCTAAGATTCACTCCTTTTTTCATCCCACTGGCAAACCCCTCCCCATTCAGCAGCCTTTTTTGTTGCCACCAATTATATGTAAGGCTGGAGGACAGGTGCAAACTTGCCCTTCTTTTTTGCCCCAAAACAAGAGAGTGGTTTAAAAAAAAAAAAAGACAGAATTGGAGGTTGCCAGACAGTGTCTGTGATCTACATGGGGGCACAGGGAGATAACCGAGGACGCCCCCCGAGGTAGAGAGGAAAGGTTGTACCCTGCCTTGCTTTCCCTTGCCTCTGCCTTCTTTGGACACAACTGTGAGCTCCTCTGGGCCCTGTGAGGTTGGGAGAAGGTACCCTAGCCCATCTCTGCCTCCCAGCTACAGTGAGCATGGGGAATTCTGTAGGGACAGGGCATGGGTCTGCAGTTCAGTGTGATTTCCTGTCCCCCTGACTGTAAACCAGGCAGGGAAGCTCAGGAGGGTTGCCCCACCCAAGCCGCCACTCTTCTAGAAGGCCAGGTGTCTTTTCCACTAGCTTCCTTTTGTCTCATCAGCTGTCCTCTTGTCATTTCCTCTGCTCCTCCAGGACGAGGTGAGCTTTCCTCCACATCTGCCCTCTGCCTTCTACCCACCCCTAGTGGACACTCAATCTGATTCCAGGCCACCCTCAACCCTTCAGAAGAGGTGGGAAGAGGGATTCTATCTCTAAGGCACTGTACATTGGGGCACTGGTCACATTGTCCTCTTCCTTGCCCACTTCTGCAGGTAGGAGCTAGAACAGACTGCCCCAAGGTCAGTGTGAGGTCCCACCCTTGCCTAGCCATCTGTCACTTCCTGGTAAGTTATTTCACTTCCTTGAACCCGAGCTTCTTCATGTGGAAAGGGATTACGGTCATAAAACTTAAAAGGTGAGGCATACATCACCACCTTACTGTACAGGTCAAATCTCAGATCTTTTTAAGCTGAGTGTAATATTATGTATTGCAAGCATATACTAATAAAAATAATAATTATGGGAACCCCTCTCCAATCTCAGCTCAGTTATTTGCTGCCTGTGTGATCGCTGGCAAGCTTCTTGGTATTAGTGAGTGTCATTTTTTCAATCTGACAGGATTAAAAATAAGGTTAAGGTATTAATTAAATGAGATAATGCATCAAAAACTCCTGGCCCATTCAATAGACAGAGGTTGTTGATATTCTTTCCACTACTTCTCAGAAAGATCAAAGGCCGCAGTGTTTGATGGTCAAGGTATAATAGTGCCCAGACAGGTTTCTGTCCACCCCTAACAGGTTTCTGTTGTACGTTCCTACCGAGAAAGTTCCAAAAATTCCATGCATTCTAGCATCTGCTGCCTTTGTGTCGGCCCTGCTTCCACGTCGTGGAGAGGACAGGGAAGCTCACCTGCCGGTAGGCAGCTACAGAACCTCTTCTTATCTGCTCACTTGCACGTAATACTCTGCCTTAAGAGATGCCAGATCTCCACAGCTGCTGTTTACTAAGGGCTTTCCACATATCAGGCAGCGTAGCAGGCACTCCAGCTCAGGCCTGTGAGGCAGGAACTGTGATCCCCATTCCATTCACGGGAAAACTGAGGCCCACGTAATTAACTTGCCTAGGGTGACAGATTACAAAAGGGTGAAGCCAAGACGTGGCTGAAGCCTAACTCAGAAGCTTGAATAGCTCCTTCTCTCCCCTTGTTGCCTTCTCTGAATCTGCAGAGACACAGCACATGCTTGTCATTCTCATAGGATGTGATTTGGGATGGGATGAGAGTACCAGAGCAGCCCCTTCACATCCAGGATAGTCCTTTGCTGGAGCTGCAGAGGCCCTCAGCCGTCACCCGTGTCAGCTGATGAGGGCTTATGCGGCTTGCCCATAGTCACACAACACATTGCAAAGATGAAGCTAGCAGCAGAATCCCTGGCTTCCAGCTCCCGTCAGCACTCTGCCCGCACCCTCAGAGCTGCCAGGCTCCCCTCTTCGTTCTCACTCCTCCTCTTCCTGGTCGTTTGTGCCGTTGTCAGCCTTTCATTAAGTGGCATGTGGTACTTGGCTCTACCTCACACACTGGCCCATGTTATCTTGGGGGTGTAAATGAAATAGCAAGTGTGGTTTCCCTCTGGAGGCCACACAGCACTAGGGTAGGGTTCTGACCTCTCAGAATCACCGAGAAGAAATCCCCCTTATATCATGGGACACCGTGGTGCCTGGGTTTGCATGTGCAACGTGGAGTGTCAGAATGCGGGATATCTGAAGGGCCCAGGGAGAAAATACCCTTGCAAGTCAGAGGGGACAGAAACTGGCTTCATAGACAAGAGGATGTCTGAGCTGAACTCTGATGACTTAGAGACAGGTGGACAAGATGGAATCATAAACAAAAATCAGTGGCTGGGTGAGGAGGAGGAAAGAATGGCCAAAGGCCCTTGGTAAACAGACAACAGCTGGAGAAGAAAGCAGGAGGAAGAGTAGGGGTCTTTACCAGAGTGGTGGGCAGGTGGCCCTAGGCCATCCTTGTCTCACATCCCTCTGGGATGGTCAGGAGTCATTTTACCAGAAGGGTAGGGGATTGTAAGGTGCTGTCCAGGTGCGCTTCTGCTCTGGGACTCTAGGAGGAACTTGCCCTTTGGGCCCGAGTCTTGCTTTGGCACAGAGGTCCATGGGCAGCCCTGCCAGAACAGGGGGAGGAAGTAACCTTGTCCCAGCTGCCCACTCCTGTTCCAGCCTCTCTCCTTTGGCTGTCGCCCTCTCTTCACCCCAGTAACCTGCCACCCCCCCGCCCACCCCCACACCTGAGTCACTTTGACACCTGCTTCCTTTCCACTTGTTCCTCAGCTGCTTCCATGAAAGAAACAGACATCTCTCACCTGCCAGTTGGCATCAACACCAGCCTCCTGTACTTCCCAAGGCAAGTCTCAAAACTGCCCAGAGCCTGCACTCTGTCCCTTGTGGCACAGCTGCTCTCCCAAACTTAGGTTTCTCTTCCTGCCAGTCCCTGCTTCCTTACTTCTCCAGTCAGAACCCTCACTCTTGTCCACTGAGAAGCCAAAAGCCATCGGCCATGAGCTTCCTCAGCACCACCTACTTGTACCTATAGGGAGCTCCCTCTGTCCATTGTCCCTTCCCTCTCCTAAATCTCTCTCTCAACTCCCCCCTCTCCTCCCATAAACACAGTGTTGTCTGCTGGAGCAACCAGCTTCCCCAGACCTCACTGCTTGCATCCTTCTGGGCTTCTTGGAGGAGCAGGCCGACCCCCACCTGGCCCAAGCCCCCTCTGACGCCCGTCCCCGAGACCCTTTCATTTCCTGAATCTCCCTCCAGCTCTCCCTCCCCTGGCACTTTGGATGCTGAGGGTGTGGGACGACTGATGTAGCTGTCTTCTCTTCCTTCTCCCCACGGCTGAAGGAGGCTGGGGTGGTAGCAGGCCTCTCAGTACGTGCCCTGTCAGTGGTGAGCTTGGGCAGGTGTCTTTACCTCTCTGACCTTCAATTTCCTTATCTAGAAAATTGGGAAGATAAAATTCCATCTTCATATGTGAATAAAAATGGAAAAAAATGCCATCTGCACAGGTTCCCGGACTGTTGCTGATGCTGACTCAGAGGAGGCTGTAGCCATCTAGGAGAAGCCACCCCCAGCTCAACTCACTGTTTCTCTCGGCACTCTCCCCCACTTGTCCTCTTCCTGTGTCCCTCAGCTTGAGGTGCATGGCCCCATAATGCACTCAGCAGCCCCAGCTGGATTCCTAAGTCTCTGATGCCTTGATGACACTTCTGAAAACTCCTTCAGATCCGTCTGTTGTCTCTACCCCTGTTGCTGCTGCCATAGTTCCGGCTCCAGCCCCATCTCCCATGGCCCTCAGCCTGGCAGGGCCAAGTTCTACCTCCTCGGTGAGGCATATGTGGCTATCGGTGCAGTTCTGATTCTCTCTTCCCAGTGACATTTCATACTTCCACTCGGCCTCAGTTCTCCACATCCAAGCCACAGCATACTCAGCATACACCGTGCGCTTACCATCTGCAAAACCACCACTGCCTTTTAAGTTCCAGCCTACATGGTACCTCATCTATGAGGTCATGTTACTGTCCCAGCAGACTTGCAACTCTGTGGTCCTTGGCATCTACCCCAATGAGGGCGTGGTCATTGGTGATGTAATGGTCTGTTTATCTTTGGGGGAAAGACCCACATGGTCACCTCTGTATCCTTAGCGCAAGCGTATACCTAGTACAGAACTGTGCTCAATGAACATTTGTTGAATGACTGAAAGAATGAAGGAATGGTGACCTCATGGGACCCTAAAAGGAAGCAGAGCATTGGTTGACCTGTTCTCCCTGCTTCCCATCAGTCTGAGGGGGCTTCGGATTGCCTGAGGGTAGAGGGCAGCAGGGGGTACTAGATGGAGGGGCAGTGTGGAAACTCCAAGCTTTAGAAAGGTAAGGGAGATACAGAGGGCCTAGGAGGAGATTCTGGTCAGAGCCTGTTGGATTCTGGAAGGCAAACAACTAGAACCTTCCAAGCTAGAGCTCAGGATCTTCCCAAAGGCTTGGAAAATTACATGACAGCAGCCTGGATAAAGCAGCCAGAGGCATGTGACCAGGCAAGAAAATGTCTGGGTGACAGGGTCCAGAGAGAAACAGGTCAGAGACCCACAGGCGGCTTCCATCTGAACTCTGGGAGGCAGTCCCAGCAGGCAGAACACGGAGTGGGGCCTCTTGAGAGTCTCTAAGGGATTCTCTGCCTCCTCACCAAAGATCTTTCCTACTGATGCTTAAAATTTCATCATTAGAGAGTCATTCCTTTGAGGTAAACCTCGTTCTTTGTCCCCCAAATGCAAATATCCCAGTAAGGGCGGGGAGGGGTGGCAGGATAAGCCTTTGCTAGTCAAAATTTTATTATCAGTTGAAGCCTTAACAAACACGCTCTGAGTGGTGGAGGATGGAGCGGTAGGCACTCACACTGAACTCCCTAACTCTGCTGAGAGTATTTTCTTTATGGCTGTCCTCCTCCAGGTCCCTGTTGAGTGCCCTACTCATAGGAAAAGGAAGACCTCTCCATCCACCAATGCCTCTCCCATGGGTTCTTGGACTAAAGCAAAGACAGGTGGACATTTAGGGCAAAGTTCAAGCTTTGGGGAGACAACACAGTGAACAGCTGTAAAACGAAGCTCATTTATCCAGTAGCTTCTATTACGTTTTCAGAGAAGGGCTTCCACAGGACTGGAAAGTCCTTGTAGAAGCTGAAGGCCTGTAGCAAGGAGGGGTTGTGGGACTGTCAGCTATGTTCTCGTTCTCTGTGTTGACATACTTATAAGCCTCTGCTTCCTGTTTTGGCAGGAGGTCTATATTCTTCATGCTACCTCTTTCTTGAGCTGACTGGCAAGGCTGAGGGGCACCACAGTCGGCTGAGGTTCTGTGATGTGCTACTCTAGCCTTGCAAAATTTCCTCTGCAGGGAGCTGCATTGAGTCAGAGGAAAAAAAGCTATTCCTGGGGCCTGATCCTCCTTCCGCAATGTTCCACCCTTGATCAACCTCAAGGCTGTTGAGGAGGGAGAGGGAAATCCAGGGCCAGAGGGCTAGATCGGGTTCTGTTGGGTAGGTAAAAGAATTCGGTTAAGTAGACATATGCTGTAATGCCAGCCTTCACCGGTAGGTGCCACCATCTAACACACCATGCTCCGGACCCCGGTGAGTTCCTGAAATCAGTCCTGGGGAGCCTCCTGGAGGAACCGTGTGCTTCAGAATTGCAAATAAAATCTTTGTCAATGAGACACACCCACATTGGTGAAGATGTGGAAAGAATTATGCGTGTTGCCTTATAACCATACATTCCATTTTTAATTGGTATTTATTGTGTATGTACCAGGGACTTAGAGGACGTGGGGATTCAAAGATGACATATCTTCTCCTTGTAAGTTTATAATTTGGTAGGAGAGGAAAATTTGCATCAAAATAATTAGAATATAAGGCAGAATGTGGTTAGTGTCCAAATATGGAGGTGCCAACAGAAAATTCTAATGAGTGAATAAAAGAGACAGATTAGTTCCATCTGGTGGCATGGATTCAGTGGAGGAGGAGAGGGTTTAAATCTGGCCTCAAAGTTACACAGAATTCACAGAGTTGGGGGAAGAGGTGAGTGAGGGCTCACCAGGTCGCAGGAACAAGGTGAGCAAGTGCTTGGAGCGGGGGAATATCATCAGGGAATTCATCATGTGGTTCAAAAAGAGACCAGTGTTTAAGGGAGAAGGAGGAGGACCTGAAAGGTGGCATGGGGCTAGATGCACAGGCTGTTCCAGTGGGATGCCAGGGTATTGACATGGCTGCACCGGTGCTGGGAACCCTGAGGACTTTTTTTTAAAGCAGCATGGCTGGCTTATGTCACAGATTGCCTCTGTGTACTAGGCAGGGTTTGTGTGTGTGTGTGTGTGTGTGTGTGTGTGTGTGTGTGTGTGTGTGTGTGAATTTGTTTCATTGCGGACACAGGAAGAGAACTGGGAGGACAAAGCGGGGAGGGAAGGGGCACAAGGGGTTGGGAATGGAGGGAAGTAATGGATACAAGGAAGTGGTGGGGCAGGAGGAGAGGAGGAAGAGGAAGGTGGCCAGGAGGAAGCTGGGCTCAGAGGCAAGGCTCAAGGCCCGCTGCTGCTGCTGCTGCTGCTGCTGCTGCTGCTTTTCTAGGCCCGCGGCCTCTGGCTCTGTCCCTTGACTGACCACAGAGGACAATGAGAGGCGGGTTTGTTTGGTGATGTGTTTTCTGCCAGTCCTGTTTGTTTTCTGCTTTTCTGGCATTGAACAAGTCTGGGGTAGAGGAGGAAGAAGAGAGGGGCGTAGCCAGCATTGACAATGGCCCCCGGCTGGGCTCTGGGCTGGTAGGGCTCTTTCATGGTGGCTGGGGGATACTGAAGATG
Source organism: Ctenodactylus gundi (assembly GCA_004027205.1). NCBI lineage: Eukaryota > Metazoa > Chordata > Mammalia > Rodentia > Ctenodactylidae > Ctenodactylus > Ctenodactylus gundi. The sequence continues at coordinate 277,148 of PVKB01001281.1, read as the reverse complement.
GACTTTTAATGTCTCTAGGAAAGGACACTATGTGGGTGCTCTGGGCCAGGTGGCCTTCCCAACCTTGAAGGTAGTCTGCCCCAAACTCTGTCCTTGTCTTTCCCTGACTCTGGCAGGAGTTGAGTTGCCCAAGGCCTGGGCTCCTTGCTGGTATCATCAGAGTGGGCTAGCAGTCACTTCCAACTCAGTGCTTGGGATGTGATATGGGGGAGTCCACCAGAGCCTCCCACTCCCTAGCCCTAAGGATGGGTCTGGTTTTCTCACAGCCCTTGAAAGCCAACCTAAGGAGCACCATTAAAGGTAATGAAATGCAATGATTGTGCTTGGTCATAGCTCTCTGTGGGTTTGCTCCCTCTCAGTGAAGATAATCATTGGAACTGCTAGGGTTTGGCCTTTGCCTCCCTAGTTTTTGTTGGCCCATTAACAAGATTAGATGCTTCAGGCTGACCAGGAATATCTGGGGCAACAAGCCCCAATGGGCAAAGTCATAGAAAGCCTTTTGATTCCAAATGCCCTTTCTCCCTCTGCTCCTTCCCTGTTTTCAACTCCAGTTTTATCTGTAGGTAAGCAGGGATGTCAGGAGTTAGGAGGTACTTTTCACCCCCTTTAAAATCTGTCTCAACCCACTGATGAGTGCTTCCCTAGTAACAGCCCCAGTTCCTTTGAAAGGTTTCAGTCCTCCATTAAAATGTAAATATACTAAACCTTGTTAGTCCTGTATGTTGGTAGGAATTAGTCCACACTGTCACAAAGGCTTTAAGGAGGTCTGGGAACTTCCTAAATTGTATACAAACTTGTCCTCAGTGTTCATTTTTTTTCAGGGAAAGGCTTCCTATAGCTTTCTTTAGAATTTCCACACCATTGCCCCTACTCAAAAGGTTAAACACCAGGCTCAGGATATAGCTCAGTGGTGGAGCACTTGCTTAGTCTGTGTGCAGTCTCAGGTTCCATCCCCACGATTGCAAAAAACAAAAACCTCTCCAGTGGTAGAAAAAGAATGGTGTTAAACTGAGGCACGAAACACCAACTCTCCCACCTTTACCATCTGCTTGGCCAGCCCTGTCCCTCCTTCCTGAAGACATTTCCTCATCCACAGACCTAATGTCACCATAGCTCAACTGTGTCTTTCTTAAATCCTTTTCTTCCTTCCTTCCTTTCTCTCTTTCTTTCTTTCGATCTTAAATTCTAAAGCCACCATTAAGTTAACAGGGCTAGGGAAGGCGGGTAGGGAGAGGAAAGTCCTTTAACTGTTGGTTTACATGCTGAGGCTGTAAATGATAGGTTTACACGCTGATGTAAATACTCATAAACATGCTGTAAGTACAGGGCATAACAGGCCTCCAGTGCCCTGATCCTCTGCAGCCCCACATGGCCCTGGCACTGGAAGGTCAGGGAGGGGAGAGCACCATTGAGCCAGCAGTGATGGGGGGGAATGGAGTACACTCAGAGACTCCCTCATGACCCCTCGTCCTCTCACCCAGAGCAGGTGGCCTCTGTACAGCGAGGCCTCACACCTGCCCCTCTCTTGCTCAGCCAGCCTGACTGTTCTCTGGGGTTCTGACACTGTCTCCAGAGCGCCCAGGTCAAATGCAAAGGGGCTTCTTGGAAGGTGAATAGGCTGGCTAGCTGTCATCTGACAGAAAGTGGTAATTCCAGAACAGGAGGATGTGCTTTGGGATAAGTGGAGAAGGCTTTTGGTGGGCAAATGCTATAGCAACATGAAGCTAATTGAAATGTTTTTCCAGGTATGCTCCCTGATTCCACTCTTGGTGCCCCAAAATCTATCCTCTACATGACAGTCATCTTAAAGTTGGGTTTCACGTATTCAGTGCTACTGACATTCACTTGTGGGGGAAGGCCTACTAGTAGCATCCCCTCCCTCCAGTTGATAATCAAATATGTCCCCCTTGGGGAGGGGAGCAAAATTGCACTCATTTACCTCTTCTACCCCTTCTTCATTGAGACCCTCAGTTATGAGTCAGATCATGTTACCCCCTGGTTACAATCCTCCAGTGTCTTCCCATTGCTTTGAGCATGAAATCCAATTGCTGGCTGTGACCTTCAAGGCTTTCTGTAGCCTGGCCTTGTCCCCCTCTCTGGGCTCTCTCTGGTCCCATCCTGTGCCTGTTTGTTCTTGTCTATCTGCACCGTTAGCCACATGGATCAATGTGGCAACCCTGCACAAGCCAAGCTCTTTCTTTGATGGGGTGAAAGAGGCAGAGATAGGGATAGATGTGGGTTATGCTGGGGAAGCCTTGATATCTTTGGGATCTACATGAAGGTCTTTTCATATGCACTCAGGACAACGTGTAAATATTAGACATATTGACATGCTGAATGATTTACTTTCATTTTTCCTGTCTCCTTCAGTAGAATGTAAACCCCCTTGAGAGCAGAGACTATGTCTAGCTTGTTCACTACTGTGTCCCCTCATCACCCACACTACCTGCCCCACGGTAGGGTGCTCCACGGGTTTTTATGGGATGAATGGAGAAAAGATGGAAGGACCCAGGGAGGGAGAGGGGCTGATAAGATCAAAGGAAGGTTTCTTGGGCACAATTGGCCATTCAGATTGGATAAGAAAAGTAGAAGTCAGGAAGGGCAGAGTGTGTTCTGAGTCAGGGCTTGGAGGATGGCAGAAACACAGCCCACAAAATAGTACAGTGGCCGAAACTGTGCAGTGAGCCAAGGGACCTGGGTGGAAAGGCAAGCCTGGGGCAGATCTGATCCCCAGTCTTGGTCGAGCCACAGGATGAAGTACCCGAGTCCCCTAAACTGTTGAGGAAGTGAAAAGGATATCATCCCTGGACTTATGAAACCGTCCACACCAGGAGGGTTTTCGTTGCTGAGCCTAGAGCTTCTGAAATGCAGTAGTTATACTTCTCCTAGTATGTTATGGCAGTGACCTTGACAGCTCAGATTCTTGGAACCAGCCCTGTGTCCATAAAGGAAGTGAAAGGACTGACCAGGTGGACACATGAACTTAGATCAGTGCAAAGAGCCCTGGGACCCAAACGGGAGTGGCCTGGGGTCTGGCTACATCTCCCCACCCTCTCTTGATGTGTGGCCTTGCTCAAGGCGTTGGGTTGCAGTGGACCTCCATGTCCTTTGAAAAAACAGAGTTAACAATACCTGCTCCGTTCAGAGGAGAAATGAGGTCATGTTTGTGCAGCATTGTGAGCTCACTGGAGACAATGAGCGTATTCTTCCTAACAGTAACAATAATAATCATTACTGCAAATCTAACCAGTGAATAGGTCTCCTTAGAGCCAGAGTTAGGCCCCTCAGTAGGACAGCAATTAAAGGGTTTTTTCCTAATTCTTTAGATGGGGGAGTTTTCTGGTCCTATTTCGATCGCAGAAGTCTTGAGGAGGTGATATCGTTGTGGGAGGGAGAGAAGCCTGGAGCAAGCCTTCATTTCAACTTCATTCAATTACATTTATTGCATCTCTTAGGCTCTTGAGTCCTCCCTGGTAGGTTTGGCAATTTCTTATCCTCCCTCAGTCCTAAAAGAAAGAAGTCCTTTCGGTCCCTGTCCAAAGCCTCACAGCAACATTGATCTTGTAATTAGAGAGCCTGGGCATTTGGGCCTTGGCCACAAAGTGGCCTGCAAAGCAGGCGGTCTGTCTTGAGCAGCTGAGAATTGAGTCTCTTTTCTACTCATCCCACTTAACAAGCCAAGAACTCTTAGGATGAGCTCCACAGCACCTCCATAGCACCCTGGCCTGGAGCTTATGGCCTTTCAGCCCACCCAGCACCTGTGTGAACCTGGGGATCACCTATGTGAATCTGGGGATTGCCTGGTCTGCATCCATTGGTTGTGCAGTGTTTCTATGAGAGCAGAGAGATGCTTTTGTCAAAGTTTGGGTCAAACAGAAGGCATTCTCCCCTGCTAACAGAAACACTACTGATACAGTCAAGCAATAAATCTACAAGGGAGACCCATGAGGAGACAAGGTGTACTCCTGAGAGATTAAGAAACAGCATCAAAGCTATAAAGAAGTAAACTAGGAGGAAACCCACAGCTTAAGCACATGAAGGAGAAGATTGCCGTGGAAGGAGGAGTGGTGTGGGGGCCTCTGGGACCTCAGATACCAGACTCAAGAACAGCAGAAGAGGCCCCAGGTGGGTTCCAGCTCCTTTGTGCTCAGCAGCTGCCCCTGGTGGACTTACACTGAGGGGCTAAGACTAGAGCTACACTTCAAGCAGCTCCTGGGGTTCTGAGAGGGGACGAGATACCCTTGATCCAGGACATCCAGTGGCCAGAAGGCCACTCAGCCCTCTCCCTGCTTCAGTAATGAAGGACAGTGAGTGGAAAGCTGGCATACAAATACGAGCAGAGAATCAAGAATCACCAAAAAGATTGCCAGGCATAGTAGCACATATCTTTAATCCCAGAATTCAGGAGGCTGAGGCAGGAGGATCACAAGTTTCAGACCAGCCTGTGCTATGTAATGAATTCAGGCTTGCCTGGATTACATAGACACCTTATTTTTAGAAAAACATTATCAAAAATTAAGGAAAACAAAGCTACAATGGAGAGAAGCTCTAAGCCAATAGAATTGGCCATAATGATGGAAGTACTTGATCTCTTCAGTAAGTAAACATACTCCACGTGTGGCCATTGGGCACTGGAAATGTGATTGCCACAACTGAGGAGCTGAGTTTCTAAATTAACTTTGTTTTAAATAATTTAGATTTAAGGACCGAGGATGTAGCTCAGTGGTATAGTGCTTGCCTGGCACACGCAAGGCCCTGGGTTCAACCCCAGGTTTTAAAACAAAACAAAAGACTACAAAAAAAATTTTTTTAGATTTATTAAATAATTTAGATTTACTATACCAGGTAGCATAGCTCTAAAGTTAATCTGTAGATGAGTTAATGCCCAAAGAGGTACAGATAATAGAGCCAATGACAACCAAAGTCACTCTAGTTGAAGTCTAATTGTTATCTTTAAGAAAAAAGTGGCGGCACATGCCTGTAATGCCAGCACTCTGGGAGGCTGAGGCAGGAGGATTCCAATTCGAGCACAGCCTGGGCAATTTAGTGAGACTTTGTCTCAAAATAAAATAAAAAACAGCCTGGGGATATAGCTCAGTGGTCCCTAGATTCAATCTCTAGTAACCCCCCAAGAAAGAGAGAGAGAGAGAGAGAGAGAGAGAGAGAGAGAGATAATAATATAACATTTATAGAAAGAATCAAGTAAAGATATTAGAAATTTTAAAATTGGGAATTGAAATTTACTCAGTGGATAACCCAAGATGGATTTAATGATCTGCTAATTAGGAAGGTTGAGCTAAGGAAGTCTCCTTAATCACAGTGAAAAGGAAAAAAAGAAAGAAAGTCTGAGAGAAAAATTGAGATGTGTGGGATAGCACTGCAGAAGGATAGAAATTCAGAGAATAGAAGAAAGGAATAAAAAATAACAAAAGATAATGTCCTAGTTACTGAAGAAAGAAATTACTAGATTGACCATTCCCAGGAATAAAAGATCCATACCTAGACACATTATGGTGAAATTTCAGAACCACAAAGGTAAAATTAAAGAAGACTTCAGATGCTCAGGAGAAAAAGGAAGTCACCAATACAATAATATTAAATTGGCATCAGATAAGATACTAGAAGACAATGACACATTATCTCCAGAGTTCTGAAGGGAAATGAAATATTTAAGTGGGAGGGAAATACTAAGTCAGTTTCGTTTTACAAGGACAAAGTTTGCCACCCTCATAATCTTTAAAGAATTCCTAGAGAATGTGCTTCAATTATTTTTAAATAGTGAATTCAAGAAAGAGGAAGACGTGGGTTGCTGAACTATAGGGAATAAAGAAACCAGCAAAACATTTAGTAAAGTCTAAATAATGATTGAAACAATGTAAACATTTAAAAACATTGTAGGGCCACATTCTACCCAGATGATCTCAACTTGGGAGGCGGCAAGTGGAGCGGAGGAGGAAAGACAACATATATGAGGAAGAGTTCCAAATTAGCTCTAGACAGTGATAAAAAAGCATAAATTAGAGGCTGGAGGAATAGCACAATGGTTAGAGTACTTGCCTAGCAAGTATAGGGCCCTGAGTTCGATTCTTCAGCACCACATAAACTGGGCATGGTGGCACACACCTGTAATCCCAGCACTTCGGAGGCTGAGGCGGGAGGCTGAGGCAGGAGGATCGCTGTGAGTCTGAGGCCAGTGTGGGCTCCGTAGTGAGTTCAGGACCAGACTGGGCTGCAGAGCAAGACCCTGTCTCAAAAAAAAAAAGGAGTTCTGCCAGTAAAACTTGCAATCTTCCAAAAATGTACAATTTTATGATACTTTAGGCATGTAACAATCTGGTTTCAAAATACATAAAGCAGTCTGATGTAAAGCAAACATCAATACAGACAAAGGCGACATGGACAAAGCTGTGGCTGTGGGTGAGACTGCAGTGGATCTGCCGCGGCACTCTCCAGCCTCGGCGACAGAAGGCGCAATAGTAATACCGGAGGATTTGCGTGACACAGTGAGCAAGCTTTAACTAATATTATTTTATACCCAGCGAATTAAGAACACATTTTTAAGAATACATTTATAGCACTTGCACACAAAAAATACTCAGTAATTAAAAAAATAGATGAGCCTTTTTCTCAATCTATAATACGTAAAGATAAAATTAACTTCAAATTGGGGGTGAAGTGAGTCTCTGTGTGTATCTGGAAATGTAAACTCATTCATAAGAAAATTCCTAGTACCCAAAGCCTGGTTTGTCTCTGCTGTAGCCTGTCTCTGGCATAGACATACAGATGAATGAGTGTAAGTTGCATATATAAATCACCTTTATATACTCAGGATGCTGAGGCAGGAGGATTACCCTGAGTCCAAGGCCAGCCTGGGCTCCATAGTGAGTTCAGGACCAGCCTGGGCTACAGATGGAGACCCTGTCTCAAAAAAAAAAAAAATTATCTTGTTATCAATCTCTGGGGGAAATACTGTTGTGATCTTCTGTAGCTGAGGGTAAAGTCTCAGTAAGTTCCTCAGTCTGGCATTCAAAGCCCCTGTCACCTGACCTCAGCTGCCTTTTCTTTCCCTCTGCCACATCTCCTCCAACGCGCAGATGCTGCCAACAGTCGGTATCCTCACCATCACCTGGGTTCTCCCGGGGGACCTCAGAGCTTGTATTGTTGGGCCCGTGACACTCATCCTGTTCATTTTACCCACCTGTTCTACCTGTATAATTCTCAATGCCTCCATCTGATTGCACATTCCAGCCAAGTAGGGACCAAGAAACAAGTCTGGCCCTACCCCTATTCTCATAAATAAAGTTTTATTGGAACACAGTTACAACTATTAATGTACATGTTGATGACTGCCTTCCCCATAGTTGAGTAGTTACAACAGAGATCTGAGGGCCTGCACAGTCCAAGATATTCACTACGTGGCCCTTCACACGCCCATTCCTCTGCCCTCGTACACACACTTTGCTGGCCTGTAAAGGCAGAAACACTGTCTTTCCCTCGTCAGCCCCAAGCTGGGGCAGGAGGGGGTCTCCTGCCTCTCACTGAAGGGAAGACCTCCTATGCAGAAAATAAGGAGGATGGCCCCTGGGCCTCAAGAATTTTTACATGGAACAAGTGCGGCGGTGCTGGTACATGGCTGCCACTTTATTGAACTGGCTGGAAGGCCGGCTTTGGAGCCAGCTGACTTGGGTTTGTCTTCCAGCCATTTTCTTGTTATATGACTTTGGATGGTTTCCCTCTCCTTTCTTAATCTTTCTTCTTTCTTTCTTTCTTTCTTTCTTTCTTTCTCTTTCTTTCTTTCTTTCTTTCTTTCTTTCTTTCTTTCTTCTTTCTGTAGTACTGGAGATACAGCCCTTCACACTGAGCTATATCCCTAGTTATATCCCTATTTTATTTTTTATTTTGAAACTGGATCTCCCTAAGCCACTGTTGCCCAGGGAGAGCTTGAACTTGCAGTCTTCCTGCCTCAGCATCCCAGAGTGCTGGGATGAGAGGCCTTCCTCACCAAGTCCACCCAGCTTGCTTCTTCTTTCATCAGTTCCACCTCTAGGATAGCTCTAGGTGCAAGCAAATTAATGCACATAAAATATCTAAGATCTAGAAGTCATTCTAGAGTCATTCTTTTAAACTGTGGACTCTGAGTCTCTTTCAAGGCTGCTGGTCTGTGTGACTGTTGAAGAGATGTTGTCAAGTTGAGGCAATCAGGAACCACACCTGGATTAGGGTTTGGGAACCACACCTAGATTGGGAATTGAGAACCAGTCTGGATCAGAGTGTGGGTGACTTGTGGGCCAGCGAATGAGGGAAGAGCACCCACCCGGATGTGGGAGGGCCAACTGGAACTCCAATGGTATAGGAGGAAGGAAGAGGGAAGACTGTTATAGCTTCTTCTGGGAAAGCTCTCGCCTTCACAGCTGTCTACAATGCGATGCTACTTGCTACACGCCACAGATCTCCATCACAGATTCACTCCAGTTTTGACTTGCATCTGTCTGCCCATCACTGATCTTCAGTTATTGATCTTCAGTCTCTGGCCTTTGCCATTGTTCTCTGAACAACCGAGATCCGCAGCAGACTCTCACCAGCTGTCCTGCAGTGCCAGATGGGAGATCTGCTTTGCGGCTGAGCAGCCATCTTGGACTATCTCTATCCTTGGATTTGTAAGCCTTCCTAATAGATCCTTTCTGTTATAAAATCTGTAAATTCTGCCTTTTGAAAGAACCCAAACTAATACAGTCTGTGATAACAACAAGCCTTCTTCCATGGCCCCTGTATAGCACTGACAGGCCATCGCTTTTGTGCCTGAGGAGCCTTCCACAACGAAGACCTCCACTCCCTCAGGGTCTTCTGACCTTGGCTGCAGCCCCAGGCTTCCTCAACTTCTCTGCTTCCCTTGTCCCCACCTCCACATTTCCATGCTCCCCTTCTGTTTTACGTGCTGTCGTGGTTTAGATCTGGAGTGTCCCCCAAAAGCTTCATGTATCTGTGTGTACTATTGGGAGGTGGGACCTGGCTGGAAGGGGCCGAAGCTTGGGGCTTGACCTGAAGGGGTGTGTGCTGGTTCAGCTCTTCCTCCCAAACTAGTCTTGTTCACCATGCCGTGAGGAGCTCTGTCTCTGGAGTTCCGGCTCTGGCTAGCCCCGCCATGTGATCCCACCATCCCCCAGCCACCCACCTGTGAATGGACTGAGACCTTCTGAAACTGTGAGCTAAAGTAAACTTTTCCTCTCCAAAATTAGGAATGTTGGTTATTGAGTCACAGCGATGAAAAAGTAACTAAGATGTGTGTCATTATCCATCCACTGGGATCATTCTCCTGATGTTTCTGGTGAGCCCAGGCACCTGCCCACACAGATCTGTCCCCACATGTCAGTCCATGATTAGTTGACTTGACAGTAGTGGGCAGGGACAGGCACTGAACAGGCCTAACCATTGGACAGAGTAGGCATGCATTCAGTGGTCACATGAGGATAGTGTCCTCCTAGTGTCCCAGAGTAGAAATTCTTGCCACCAAAGAAGCATTTCTTTGTGATTATTCTTATCCTCAAGACATTCCTTGATAAAATTCAGGCAATTCCTGGAAGGAAGTCACCTGTATCCAGGTTCTTATCTTAAGTCAGGCCTTCAGGGTCTTAACCTAGCTTGCTTCTTCTTTCAATGATCAACTAATTCCTGGGCTGTTGCAACCCCAAATGAGATCACATATCTGAAAATTATTTTAACATCATAAAGAAATATACAAGGTCATCCCCACCACCACCCCCAGGGCCTTTTCACTGAGCAACATTCCAGACCTTTTTCATGTTTTATTTTGAGAAAAGGTTTCACTAAGACCCCAAGTTGCCCAGGCTGGGCTTGATCTTGCAACCCTTCTGTGTCAGCCTCCCACATTGCAGGCATTATAGGAACTAAAGGCATGCGCCACCATGCCCAGCAACAAGCAATTTTTAACAGCGCTAAACGGTGCAAGTCATTATCCCTTCCATTTACTGCAAATGGCTTTTGACATCAGGTCCAAAGGAGTGACTCCGTAATGACAGAATTCCATGGTACAAAATACATCAAAAGGTACTTCAGCTGTCGGGGCAGGTCATTTCCCTCTCAAAGATGGTTGCTTAGGTAACCATCACCTCAGTCCCTGGTCAAATTCTAGGCCAGTTCTGAGCACTGGAGTGTGGGAAGGAGTGTGAGTAAACTGTTGATGCTCTGAGGTGCTGAACCAGGAAGGGACTTTGTCTGAGACTGTTTTCTCCTGATTTAACAAAATACCACAGATTGAGTAATTTACAGAGACCAGAGAGTTATTTCTTGCAGTTCAAGAGGCTGAAACATCCAAGAGATGGTACCCACCTGGCAAGGGCCTTCTTGGTGCCTCATAATGGGGCGGAAGGTTGGCCTGGTGCGGAGCTCGGGCAGGGCATACAAAGTGGAGCTGAGTGCATCCTTCCGCGGGGAGCCTGCTCTTGCAACAGCATTTATTCACTCCCGGCCAAATCACCTCTCAAAGGTCTCTCCTCTTACAGTTGTTCTGATGGTGATTAAATTCCAACATAAATTTTGGAGGGGGTATGGATCCTCTCATTCTACAGCTGAGGAAACCGAGGCCAGAGGGAGTAAGTTGCTCATTCATCCACAGGGAATAGCTGCGACGTGGACAAAAGGTCACGGCGCTGCACTGTGTAGTGGACAGTGCACTGTGCTATCCTCTTGCAATGCTGGCCTCTGGGGAAAGGGGTGTCCCTCTGTACACCCAACATGGACAAACAGACAGTCCTCCAGTCTTCTCATCTGGGCCGAGTGCAGCCTTCCCTTGCCTGGGGCCGCCCTGTGGAGGGAGGCCTCCCTTCCCTTTGCTGGCCCACAGAGAGAAAGTCCGAGACAATGCCTCTAAACTGAAAACATTTTTGTCTTTTTCCACTGAACAATGGCTATTAACAGGCATGGAACTGGAGCAGAAATGGAACGTGAACCCCAGGGGCCTGGGAGCCTGAAGGGTGTGGGAGAAGAGGGCTACTGGAGAGAGGAGGGCTGGTGGGGGTGGGGGGGACCTTCCCTGCTCCCCTGACCCCCTGAGGCACTTCTGGGGGAGGATGTGACTTCCCACTGGGAGCAACATTGACCCCCACTCCTCTGTGGACTCCGGAGGGGCTGCACAGTCCACCTCCTATCCATCCCAGCTGTGCCTTGAACACTCACCACATGCAGGGAGGTCCAGCAACAGGGACAAGGGGATAGCTTTAAATGGCCCCCTTCATATCTTAAAAAGGGCATCCCTGTTCCTGGCTGGGGAGCGAACAGGGCCACATGGGTGACCTGGAGCCAGTGATAGACCCCGAGTTCCCTTACCATGGAAACCCCTGCCCCCAGCTCAAGCTCTTTTTAGGGGTAGCTGGGAAAACGAGCCCCCACCAAGAGCAGGAGATGACGCATTTTTCTGCAGCCACAAGCCGCTTTTGACGGGTCCGCCCCATTGGGGCGCAAGAAAACCGCATCCCACCCAGCACGGCTTTTGTCTGCACCACATATTTGTCTTATTTGTAAGATTTTTGTGGGTTTTCCCGTCTTTCTACAGCGTGTACTGCCCTGAGGGGGACGGAGGCCGTGGGGGGCGGAGGAAAGGGGGTGAGAAGCGTTCTCGGGGGCCCTGTGTTCAGGGAGGGTTGCAGTGGGTTTGGGGGTGAAGAAGAGATCTTCCTTTCAGTGTCTTTCCCACCCTGATAGGACACCTGGGACCTAGGCCCCACTCTAAGCCTTGTCTTTCCTCTGGGACTTGTGTCCTTCTGTCCTTCCCAGTGCTGTGTCTTCACCATCTCCTCCCCTCAGACTTCTTAGCTGGCCCTCTGACATCCTTTTAATCCCTTCCCGTCCCAGCCCTCCAGGCAGCTTGCATCCTGTCACTTCCCAGCTCCAGGTCTTTGTCCACACCTCTCTTCCCCCTCAGAGCTCCATCCCCTTCCTTTGTGGCAGAACAAATTCTGAGACCTGTGTCTTAGGACTGGGCCCCATCCCACCTCTTCCACCGTGTCCCAGTGCCCTACACTAGTCCTTGGCAGGATCTCGTGTCCGCCCTCTAGAAGTGTGTGCATTCTATTCCAGACGCACTTCGCCAACTTACTATCCTCCCCCCTTGACAGAGGGCAGGGGCTTTTGTTCTTTCTTCCCTCTCCCATCATGCCTTGGGCAAAGCAGTTGCTCAATTAACAGCTGTTGGTTAGGGTCTTAGTGAGGGCTGGCCATGAAATTCTCAGCGAATGAGAAGGGACCTAAGCTTGAATTACAGCTAAGGGGTGTCAGCTTCCACTCACCTACCTCTCCTGCATGAGATCTCACTGCAGCCTGGAGCAGCCTGCTTCCTCTCCTGATGGCTCTACTACAAGAAGGTTCGTCCTTATGCTGAGCTTCAACCTGTCCCCACGCTACTTCCTCACCCAACACCTGGCTAGGCCACACACGGCTGTTCCTGTCCTCTTGCCCCACGGCCATGTCATAATCTGGAGCAGCCCTCTCCCACTGCTGCAATCTTCTCTTTGCATGGGTACACATTTATAGTCCTACCCTCCAGTGTCCCCATGTCCCCAGGGTACACATTGTGTATTCCACTCCCACTGCCCCACGCTGAGCCTCAGTCTACACCCTTTCTGGACTTACTCTCCTGACAAAATTCCTTCTCTCTCTGCATTAGAATGGGTGTTCCAATTCAGTGGGGTTTGCCTTTAGGACATCCTGAGGGAAGGATGCATTAAGGAAGGAAGTCACTCTCTCTTGAGGTTAATAAAGGAAAAGAGAGAGAGAACAGGATACCTGGAAGCTACTTTATTTGTTTCCAATTTGTCTGGGAGCAGCCCTGCCCTGTCCTGTGGTGGCAGAATGTGGTAACTGTTCCTATAGGCACACCTAAGTGGAGGACTTTCCACATACCTCAATGGTTGTTTTTTTTTTTTAATTGTTTACATGCATTTACTATGGCTATTCCAGAGGGAATACCAAATGTTTTAAACCAAAGGGGTGACTCATGGTGGCATTTCAGGCCGGTGAGATATTTTGGGACAAGCAAGTCTTGTGACGCCTGGTCCACCCTTTCTAGCCCTCTGTGGGTGAGGGAGAGCCTCCAGCCCCAAGGATATTTGCATTAGGACCAGGTGTTTGTCAAGGGAATGTCCCTTGCAGACCCTAGCTCTGTGCCAGTGATTGCAACTCCTGTCCGGCCGCCTTGGGTGGTTGACTATCTTCCTCATTTACAGCAATAAGGGCTCCTTGAGAAACATGGCAGGGATCTGAGGTTTGCTAATGGATGTGCCCCGGAGTGGGTGAGGTGGCTTATATGAGTGTATGTAGCAGTTGAAACTCATCAAACTGTATACTTGAAATAGTTGTGTTTTACTATATGTAAATTATACCTTGATGAAATGAAGGTTTTTAATTTTTAATTCAGATCCTTTATTGACATTGAAATCATGTCTAGTGACACATGGATTCAAGGTCAATGTGGATTGATTTACCAAGTCACCCAGAGCTAGAGTCAAAGGGAACCTTTGCTTGTATATTCAACTGCGGCTTGACATGGCTCCTCAAACAATGATGCCAAAATAGCATTCTTCCTTCTTCGGCCTTGCCTCCACTGTTGTGTTACGACCTAGTGGCTCAGGCCTGAGTCCGGAGAAACACACTCGATCCCTCCCCTTCCTGTCCCACAAGATTGCTTCAATATGATTATCACCGTCACCAATCCCCATGTGATTAGACTTCTCTCCCACATTGGCACCCTGCCCAGTCTTGCCAACCTCTCCCTTGAGAGTAAAGGCTTGTTGTCCTGGCCCCTTGAGTGCAGAGGCATTGTTACCCAAGGCCCATCGATTGGCCCAACCTTGGCTGTTGTTCTGAGCCTCTAGTCATCCTGTTCCCAAATCCACACACCACTGGGCCCCATCTGATAGCCACCAATCTTGGGCAAAGGTTTTGGCCAACCTGTCTCAGCTATGTCTTGAGGTGGCTAGGGCTCTGAGTACTGGTCCTGTCCTTCTGGTCTGCATTTGGCTTGTCTTGGCCTGAGCCTCTGAGCACGTCCTTACCAGAGAAGATAGCAATTACCTGGTGATTTTTCTACCCCTTTATGAGTTCTGCTCTATCTCAGTGGCTCATGTCTGTCTTGCTCACCAGACTGCAAGCTCATGTAGAGCGGGGCTTGAGTCCCACCTTTCTTTAGTATCCTTAACTCCTGGTTGTATGCTTGGCATAGATGGCAACTGATAAATGTTTGTGTGTTAAATTAACTGGCTCAGTTTTATTAATTGTGCACAGGGCAGACAGAACCAAGTAGAGATGAGGATGCAGAATGGTGGAAGGTTTCTGTGCAGCTGATGAAGTGTAACTTGGTACAACCACACCCTCCAATGTCTTTGTTATTGTGGGTGGTAGCACTAGGGAGGTAACCAGGGCCTCACACAAGCTAGGCAAGTGCTCTACCACTGAGCTACAGCCTCACCCTTCTTCTAAATCTTTACTCTGCAGCAGCTGTCACTGTAGGTGCACAAGAAGACAGATGCAGGAATGTTCATGGCAGTGCTGTCTATAATCACAAAGAACTGGAAGCCATCTGTGTGACACTAGACATTTGGTCACACAGTGAGCTAAATATAGCACAGACTCAATCACAGCTCCACTCATTGCTGAGTAAACTGGTTCAGAAATACACAGTAAACCAAAAAGAAAACTTGCAGGTGGATATATATATACAGCCCTTAAAGACATGCAAAGCAACACTAACTCTTTGGAATATAAACACATGAATAACAAAATACAGAGAAACATAGCAGCGATACACATCAAATTTAAGAGAACAGTCACCTTGGTGGTAACAAGGAGGTCAGATTAAGCCAGGGCAAAGCCTTATTTCCCAGGTTGTGTAGTGGCAGATACGTAATGTTTGTGATATAATTATTCTGTCATCAGTATAACTGTTTTTCATTAAGTAGAGAGTATAATTGTACCTCCTGGCTCTAAGGGGCTAGGAGGAGCCTATGACTAGTTCAAGTTAATGAGTTATGAGCTGGAACTTGAACTTGTGTTTTTGAGATCCTCCATCTCTCTTTTGCTCCTGATAATGTTAGGGATGATGGCTGTTCCACTAGCCTGGGTCCTGAGTGCCTTTGATGGCACAAGCCCCGCTCATCCATAGAGGGCCATCTTCCAAAAGCAAGGAGCAGCAGTGTACTAAGCCAGAGACATTGGGTTATTGTTACTGCAGCATTCTGAATATTCTGACTGATACATGCCTTTTATTCTATCCAGAATATCCCAACTAAAAAGAATAAAAGAGGGAAAGCATCCATGCCTTCTGGTAAGTTCTAAAACATGACAAGAGAAAGGGTTTTAAGAGGTTAGAAAGACCTACAAGACTGCATTTCTATTGTTTCCTTAAAAGAAAATTAAAAAGGACACATCCTTGTGCCCTTTCAGCACCTGGGTGGTAGCAGTAGGTGAAAGAAGCAGTGAGGAGATTCCTCAAAAAGCTGGAAATAAATATCCCATTTGATCCCACTATACCTCTCCTGGGTATCTTCTCAAAAGAGTTAAAAACAATATCACAGACATCTATGGACGCCCATGTTCATAGCAGCACAACCTACAATAGCTAATAAATTATGGAAGAGGCCGTGGTATCCATCAGCAGACCAATGGATACAAAAATGTAGTATCTGTACCCAGGAATACTACTCTTTAATAAAGATAGTTTACTCACGTATGCCTCGAATCTGTCTTTATGAAAGAGTAGTACTCCTGGGTACAAATACCACATTTTTGTGTCCATTGGTCTGCAGATTTGAGACATTTGTAAGTAAATAAACACACTGGAGACCCTAATGCTTAGTGAAGTGAGTCACACTCAGAAGGTTAAACATCTTAAGGTTTCTCTAACACGAGAAAACCAGAGTACAGGCAGATTATAAAACAAAAAGGGTGAGATATGGGGAGTCATGGGGAGGAGAGAGGAGATGGGAGGGGGATGGATTTAATGATGTTGTGATATATATGTGCACAAAATTCTCAAGCTTAATGTAACCATTGTATATCACATATACATGGCAATAAAAATGGGGCAGGGGAGATGAGCAGCAAATTCGGGAGACTTCAGGCCAGTGTCTTTGACATTTCCTTTCCCCTTCCTTAGAATCTCGTGTGGCACTGCTGTTCTTTCTCCCCGCCAGGCTCAGCTTCGGGAAACAGTCCCCAGCCATTAGACACCTGCAGGGCAGGCTTGGTCTTGGCACACTCGTGGGTTTTTCAAGTCCCCAACGTTCTCTAAGCTGCAGCCAGAGCAGGTGCATAAGATCAGAGCAGGCAGGATGTGAGGAAGCTCACCTTGGGCACCTGGCAGGGACATGAGCCTGGGTTCTCAGAAGCGTGGGGCTACACGTCTGTGTCACCGTCTGGAGCTCAAATCCAGCTTCCTGCCTTCTCCCATCCAGGGGAAGTATTCCTGGATTACCTTTCCTGAAGGGTAAGGGAGGAGGAGTAGCAGGTAATGCCTGGATTTCTAAGGTGCTTTCTTCCTAAAGATTCAAAAGACTTCCTTCCACTTTGATCTCCTGGGCCCTCCCGCAGACATGAGCCATGCAGAAGCTGAGTTCGTTTCCCATGTGAGGAAACGGAGGCCAGCGAGGGTGAACAAGTAGCCTGAGGTTACACAGGAAGGTGTGGATGTGACTCTGATGGGACAACAGTCTCTATCTCCTGACCCTATCTCCTCCAGTCTTGCCCAGGTCCGTGCTGCTGGAAGCTTGGCCTCTCTGTGTGGACAGCAGTCTCTGTGCCCAGCAGTCCTCAGAGGGGTGAACTGGGCCCTGAGTGTCCGCTCAGCCTCTCCTGGGGCCTGAGCAGAGAGGAGGAAGAGGAGGAACCAGGAGAGGCTAAGGTCAGCCAGTCTCCAGTAGAGCAGTGGCAACAGGTTGGCTGTGAGCCCTGTGGTTGTACCACGGGGAGGTCAGGCCAGGGAGGCTGCCAGAACACCAAGCTGAAGAAGGTCCAGGTAATGCAGCCGGGGCAGCCTCTGCGGGTGGAAATGACATTTCTTGGCTTTAAATAGCTCTGTGTCCGGAGCCCCGGAGCCTCAGCAGGGCTATTAATTCCTGGACTCCTGGGCTGCCCAACCTGCCGTTTCGCTTGCTCAGGTTAGGTATGATCTCAGGCATTTTCCTTGCAGCCTGTCACCCCCCACCTCCCTTCGGGTTCTTGTGCGACTTTAACAAGGGGTTAGTTTATTTCTAGTAGCGGTCCTGGGATTCGAACTGACCACAGACATATTTTGCCCTTCCTATAAGTGACAGGGCTCAAGTCCTCAGCAACCTTTTCAGGGTTTTCTTTGTAACCTAGCGTCTGTGTAAAGTTAATATGTATGCATATGGATGGCAAAATAGAGGCCTGATCTATGCAGGTATGTGTTTATGCATTGCTACCCAATCCATCAGCTAACTCCCGACATAGTCTGGGTGCTTACTTTGTGCCAGCCATGGGATCAGCATTGGGTCCATGGAGTAGTCAGGAGTCCTAACTAACAAAGGAACTGCTACCCCCAGACCTGCCCCTGGTGCTGTCTCCCTGCTGGTGTCCTTGACGGTAATCCCACATATTTCTGAACTCCACTGTCACCAAACCTCAGATTATGGCCATGCTGAAAATGATGTGGAGGAATAGACAGGTAGTTACAAGGAAAAGTGTAGAAAATTGGCATGCCTTAGCAGCCTCACTGGCTGGAAAAATAACTAATGGTCCATCAGTGACAATCTCAAGGTATCTGGCCTGAGAGCAGAGAGAAATTGGGAATGGCGAAGGTGAACTTACAGGGCTGGGGAGGGAGCTCACCTGCCTCAGTTAGGAATCGTGTCTATTAATAACCAGGCCCGAACACAGTGGCTTACACACATAAGGACATGCCCCATGGCAAAAGTAGGATGCCCTTGCCTGCTCTGGTGTCCTGGGGATGCTCCTGTCTTTGTGCTGTCACCTTCACATTCTCCTCCTGGCTCAAAGTAGCTACTGGAGTTCTCCTCATCACACCCGAGAGCCAGGAAGACAGAAAGGAGAGAGAGCATAAAAAGCTTATGTCTCCTACCTTTTTCAGGGGTCCTCCTAGAAGTCCTCTGCCACCTTTCTGCTTGGGTCTCATTAGCCAAAACTTGGTCACATGGCTACCCAAAGCTGCAAGGGAGCCATGTAGATTTTTTTTTTTTTTTTTAAAAGCTGGGCATGTTTTCCATGGCTTTGCTACTAAGGAAGAAAGGAAGGGCCCACACCAGGAAGCAGCCAGCAGTTTTGTCAAGGCACTCGCTAACACTTGTTGAACCGGAAGGAAAGGTGGAATGGTGTGGGGCGCGATGTGCTTCCAGTGAGGATGGGACAGGTGTGAGTAGACAGATGTGGAGGGAGGGCTGAATGCACAGATTCTCTGGTTCAGGTGCAGGGAGGTGAGAGTTGGAACCACAGCCCTGGGGAGAGCCTGTGCTGAAGCTGGGGAGCCTGTGATCCTTGCTGTGGCCTCTGATGCCTCCCAAACCCAGACCTGGCCATTGTTTAGTTCCTGCTTGGGAACCCTAGGAGATGAGGAATGGGGCAGGTACTCTGTGGATAGGGCAGAGGGGCTTCTCCTGTCCTAGGTAAAGCCTTCCAGAAGTTCTTTCTAGAAGATTTATATCAACAAACCTATTATCAATTAGGGACAATTTAGCCCCATGGTGAACATTTAGCTTAGCTATGGGAACAGCTATGTTAAGACTGGCACAAACATGCGGGTAGAGTTTGCAGATGATGCAAAGCATCCTATTATACAAAACATCAGGCCGCCTCTCAAAACAATGAATTATTTGGTCCAAAATGTGGATAGCACTAAAGTTGTAAAACCCCAGTCACTGGCACACAGCAAATTTACGTAATTCATGTTTTATTCAGATTCACACAAGGTGGGCTGACACTCAGGCTACCCCTCATCCTCTGAAAGCTTTTTTAGCCACCTGAGGGATGTGTGGACCAGGCTTACTTCAGACCATTACTGATATCGGCAGTGCCCCAGGTTCTTTGCATTCACTACTGCTAAGCTTTTCAACCTTTAGGAAGGAGGAAGTGGCACAATTGTTATTATCCCAATTTCACAGACAAAGCGAACCAGTGTTCAGAAGGGCTAGGTAACTCACCATACATAATTCACAGCTACTTAAGCGGCCCCAGAGCCCGCTCACTTTCCATTCCCCACATGCCTCTCATACTAGTCATACTTGTTACGGGTCTATTACAGCATCTATCTGCAGTGGTCTCATCTCAGAAAGGCTGTAATTGAGTGTGACAAATGAGAGAGTCTCCATTAACTAGACCATTCCATTAACTTCAGGCACCTCCTTGCCCAGCGTTCTGGGTGCGCAGGAATTTCTGTGCCTAAAGCACGTAAACACGTACCAGGAACAGCAGAGCCCAATGGCCACGGAGCTGGTGAGCACAGGTTCACTCAGGGGTCAGGGAAGTGCAGATTTAAGCAGCAGGGGGCTACTTCACATCCCCACCAATGGTGGAAATCACCAAAGCCTGTGCCACCAAGAGCTGCCGGGGCGCCGGCACCCATCCTCTGCAGGGGCGAGATGTGTTAGACCTGCCAAAACTATCTGCAAGATCTTCTAAAATTAAATCCAGGAACACTTCAGTCCAGCAATTCAACTTCTGGACACATGTCGATATGTGACAAGGATTTTTATCCCGCCATTGCTCATAGTAAAGCAATAGAAACAGTAGATGCCTGTCAAGAAAGCAGTTGGATAAGCCCTGTAGACTGCATGCAGCCAGCACCAAGGCTGGTGAGCAGAGAACAGAGGCCCGGCCAGGGGTGGGAGAGGGACTGTTGCCTGTGGTGGTCGTTATATCACTATATACACTTACCAGAATCCATCCAGCCACATTTCAGATCAGTAAATTGTATTATAAGTAAGGGATACTTTTTTTTTTCTTCTTTCTTTCTTTTTACAGTACTGGGGAGATTGAACCCAGGGCGTTCACACTGAGGTACATCCCTAGTCATTCAGTTTTCTTTTTCTTTTTCTCTTTTTTTCTTTTCTTTCTTTCTTTCCTTCCTTCCTTCCTCCCTCCCTCCCTCCCTTCCCTTTTCTTTCTTTTTTTGATTTAGGGTCTTGCCAAGTGCCTAAGTTGCCAACCCTGAGTTCAAACTTGTGAATCTCCTACCTCAGCCTTCCAGAGTGTTGAGATCACAGGTGTGAGACACTGACCAGGAAACAATACAAATAATTTTTAAAGACTTCTATAAAATCACACCACTGAAAGAGAAGATGTAGAAAAATACCTAGCAAGATGTCGTCGGCATGGCATTGTCTATCTTGAGAGAAGTTCCCTGTGTAAGAACCTGGAGGAAAATACGGGCAGGTTCTCTCTGGGCTGTAGGGTCACCTGTAAAGGAGAGGGGCAAGAAAAAAAAAATCGAGAAAAACCAACGGACTCTGAAAGTGGGTCCTGTGACCACGTGCGCGCAGTCATGCAGCGTCTGGAGATGTGTGGGCACTGTGTTCAAATTAAAAATTGTAAGTGTGACTGATGTCGGCGGGGGAAGGCTCCAGGACCCAGAGGCTGCGCTGGGCTCAGGGATACTGAGTCACGCAGCTCCAGGCACCCGCGCCTGCGGGAGGGCGGGGTGGCCGTGCCCAGCGGCACCTGGGGCGCTGAACCCCTCACCTGCAGGTAAGCAGAAGCGGGCGACCGCGCAGGGGTTTTCCAGGCGAGGCGAAGGCTCCTGAAAGGCACCTTGTGGGCCGGAGCTGGCCCGCACAGGGCCAGCAAGGCCGGAAGTGAGGCGCGGACCCGGATGGGTGGGGAGGGCGTCCAGGGCGAAGCCCCGCCATCCTCCTGAGTCTGGATGAGAGGCCCAAAGCCCAGCTCGGGCGCTGCACGCACAGGAGTCGTGCACTGGCTTGCCTCATGAAGAGCCCAAGGAGGAACCTGGGCCTCATGTTTTGGGACTCCCTCCTGGAGGCCAGCTCAGGTGGGAGCACACTGCAGGCCCTCGGGAAAGCTTTGCACAGGCCAAGGCTAACGTCCTCATCCAGGGTATCCCAGGGCCTCCACAGCCCTGTGCTCCCTCCAGGCCTGCTCAACCCTTCGCGCGCACACCTTTGGGATCCAGGTGTGTGTGTATATAGTGATCGTAACCCTTGGGAGCCAGCGTGGGAGCCTTGGTCTTTGTGCTCCACCTGCCTGTCCTGCCTCCCTGGCCTAACAGTGATGGCCCCAGAGTTTGGGCCGTTTCACATGTATGGCATCTTCCCAGGGTAGAGAAGGAGGGGCACTTTGGCTCTTAAGATTCTGTGTCCCTGAGTAAAATCACATTAGGTCTTAGCTGTTCTCTCTCTCGCTCTCTCTCTCTCTCACTAGTTTCAGCTCTGGAGGTGGCAGGGATGCTGGTGCAGGAGGGCAGGGTTGTGACAAAACTTGCAGCTTTAGCAACAGCAACACAAATCTAGGGTGTAAAGACTCAGTCAAGGGGACTGAGTTGCGGGTCTTGTTCCCTTGTCCTGGGCTATTTGCCAGGAGGGAGGGAAATGCTTCCAGAACCCTGAGTCTGAGGTAAGTGGTTCCCAGGGAAATATTTTCTACCTGGAACCGAAGCAAGACCTAGGTTGTAAACCCAAACCATCTAACTTTGGTGACCAGAGTTGTAAGACAAGAGCAGCGAGGTGATGGACTGGGGCCAGAAGGTCTGGACTGGAGCCATGGCCTCAGCCTCTTACATCAGTCTGGAGAAAGTTCCTTGACTTCTCTGAGCCTCAGTTTCCTCATGTGAAGCCTGGGGCTACTAACCTCACTTCATTCACCTGATGATCTACTGATGGGTAGGTGAGTAAAAGTCCTCAGGAGAAGGCATTGGTCACACGTGGGGATGCTGGGATTTCAGGGTTCATCATGGCCAGAAGGTGGCCACGACCCAAGGGTCCATCAGCCGATGACTAGATGAGCAAAATGCTAACAACGGAATCTTCTCCACCATAAGCAGCAACCAGGTTCTGATCTCTGCCGCAGCAGGGGTGCACCTAGGTGAGAGCCGCCAGTCATGAGGGGACACACACAGACTATGAGTCCATTCACAGGAAGTACCAAGAACAGGAATATTCAGAGCTAGGAGATCAGAGCGTATAAAGAAACAGGAAATCATTACCTGCTGGGTACAAAGTTGCTCTTTGGGATTGTGAGAAGTTTTGGAAAGAGCTGGAAGTGGTGGTGTGCACCTGTATTCCCAGCACTTGGGAAGCCGAGGCAAGAGGATCGTGATGATTCGGAGGCCAGCCTGGGCTGCATAGCAAATTTGAAACCAGCTTGAAACACAGGAAGATTCTGTCTCTCAAAAAAAGGTTTTTTGAAATGGCAATGATGGTTACACAGCAGTGTAGATGTCATGATGCCTCTTAAAATGGTTAAAATGATAATTTATATTATATGTGTATTTTGCCACAATAAAAATACTTTTCAAGAAAGAAGCCTGTGAAAGCTGGTGGTGAAAAGAAAGTTTTTGTCCTACGCAGCGCCTTTGCGGTAGCTCCCACCAGAAACAGTCCAGAGTCCTGCAGTGGACCGGATGGGGTGTCTTTGGAAATACTGTTCCGTGCAAGAATAAACAACAAGCCCTTTTGACAGCATGGGTGACTGTCACAGCCATGATGTTCAGTGAAAGAAGCCATCACCAAGCATGACCTCCTGGGCATGGGCCGGAGCTCAGGAGTTACAGTGCTTGCCTAGGGATCTTGAGGCTCCGGTTTGTGATAATAGCCGGGCATGGTGGCACATGGCGGTGATTCCATCACTCAGGAGGCTGAGGCAGGAGGATTCCTGTGAGTTTGAGGATACTCTGAACTACATAGTGAATTCAGGACGAGTCTGGACTACAGAATG
Organism: Ctenodactylus gundi; assembly: GCA_004027205.1. Taxonomy (NCBI): domain Eukaryota; kingdom Metazoa; phylum Chordata; class Mammalia; order Rodentia; family Ctenodactylidae; genus Ctenodactylus; species Ctenodactylus gundi. Next base: position 254,222 of record PVKB01001281.1, on the reverse strand, counting down.
AGACTCTTGTCTCAAGAAAAAAAAGAAAGAAAAAAAGGACATCCTGTGTGACTCCATTTATACAAAGTTCAAAGACTGCAGAGCTCAGCCACTGTGCAAGAGGTCAGGGCAAGGTTACCCCTGGAGAGTAATTACGGTATTGGAAAGGGGCGCTCAGGGGCTGGGGTGGGGGCAGGGGGCCGACACGATCTGTTTCCTGACCTAGATGCTAATACCTGGCTACGTTTACCCTTGGAAAAATTCTCTAAGCCTTTTTACACTTATGCGGTGTTCTTTTCCGTACGTATGTTTACTTCAACAGACGTTTTTTGAAAAGTTCTGGTTCAAGTCTTGGGTGAAGGGAGCAGCAAACTAGGAAGCAAAGCTACAGACGCCTGATTTATACACACTTAACCTGTGCCAAGCCAGAGGGCCTATGAAACGGGGCTTGTAATTCTCCCTACTGCTTGAGATTCGGACCGCCCCCTCCCCCAGGCTTCTGTGAGCTGTAACCAATTAGTTTTTGAACTCTAAATGGAGGCTTTCTACAGCTCACTCTGGGGGGACACGGAAGGGAAGGGGGTACACTGACCCCCAAACGCACAGTCCCTAGGACAAAATCCCCCTTTGCCTTTGGCTTGCAGGCGGGCAGCAGGCAGTCAGCAAATCCTTGTCAGAGACTGTCACCAGGGTTCCCCCAGATCCTGCTGAAACTCTCCCTACCCCAGCTGGAGAAGGGAGGCCTGCAGACCCTTGAGGCACTGCTGACAAGGACACAGGCCTGGAGGCTCGGGGGACATTGCACTCTGCTGACCCAGGGAGTCCCCATTCCCAGAACCCTCCTGGATGCTGTAGCAAAAACGGATCTGAAACCAGAGACATGGCCTGGGCTGACCCAAGGCGACTTCTGACACCAGACAACCCTGCGGTTGGGGTTGTGGGACTGGAGGGGGGGAGGGGATCATTGTTATTTTTGCTAGGTGACAAACTACCTACCTACAGAATAATAGATTTGGCTGGGTTTTGGTTTCTCCCCCACTGGCTTGACCACCATGTTGGCTGACTGACTTCATCAGCAGGTTATTTTGGCTCAGTTGGGGACCCAGGGCTTGAGTTCTGGTCGTGGAGGCCTAACCCTCACCACCCCCGGCCCCCTGGGCTGGGACCTCCCTCCACAAGGTCATGTTTGTCTACCTGTCTGGGGCCCTGGGGAAAGCAGCATGCAGAAGGGCCTTAGCCAGACTGTGAGTTTTTGTGGGGCCTGAGCACGTGGCACTGAGACACCAACTCAGGCTTACCTGGGGTATCGTCCTACATGACCGTCTTTCTCCTTCCTTTTGTCCCAGTAAGCGTTCTCCTCCTCTTCCTCCCTTCACACTTCTCTGCCCATTCCTGCCACACACACCAGTGACAGTCCCTTGTGGTGGGGAGAGTGTCTTATGGTTCACAAGCCCTCTGTCTTACAGCATCACGAGGGCCTCCAGTCCAGGTCTGAGGCTTAGCAAGGCTCTGTGCGTGCCCAGATCATGAGCTCCTAACAGTTCGAGCGTGCCTTTGGATTTCCAGTTTTATCTTCACTCCTCTGACTCCTGCTGCCATCCTACTTTAGGAGACTGGGAAGCTGCTACTTTCCAATGCAATTAGCTGAGAACATTCATTTCTTCCTAAGTAACAGAACCTCAGGGAGCCCAGGCAAAGTCAAAATTGTGAGCCTTGCTTAACCATCGGTGATAGGAAGCGGAAACTTGAGGAAAATTCTTTAAAAGAGTGGGGAGAATGCAGATGTAACAGATGGAGCTCAGCAGCTGTCTTAGCGAGGTGACATTGAGGATAAAAACCAGTAGGAGCAGAAATTTAGAAGGGGTCTGAGCATCAGATTGTTGGGGCCCTCAGGGCCCAAGAGCCTCAGCATTGCAGACCTTGGCCACGTTCCTTTCCACGAAGAAGCATTTACTGTCTGGAATTTAAGTCAGGTGTTCTTCTGCTTGAAATTTGGATCAGGTGTTGAACCACGGGACTGTTCTAAAGAGGAAGTCCCAAGGTGGGGTGATGGGTCTGGAGAGTTTGTTAGCCTATTAGATTGCTTGTATGCTAATGT